>VXAZ01004837.1:1523717-1674582 GCA_013399875.1 Gymnorhina tibicen | reverse complement strand
TTTGTTAGGGGGGGGGGAGAGAGATCCCCCCCCCCCCCCAACCTGAGTAGTTGAAATGAGCTCTGCCGAGTAGGAGCAGTATTGCCTTGCTTACGGAAATCACACAGTGGCTCAGGTAGGGCATTTGATGGTGGGATGGGGAATACACCACCAGGCTGGCAGCTTCCAGTTTTTTCCTGAATCTTTGGATGATCCAGTGTTTCCAAATACGGGTCTAAAAAGTGATTTCTCTTTTTCTTCCCACAATGTGTACTTTGAAGTGAAGAGTCATGTATGGGCTATATGCTGGTCAAAACAAACAAACTAACCCAAAAACCCCCCCAAAAATCCCAAAACCCCCTGAGTCCTGCTGTGTATATAGTTGTCTTTTTGACCAAAGGCAGAATTAGGCAAAACTTCCTTCAGCTTTTGACAAATTATTTTCTTTTGCTGAGAGGTGTAGTCACGTGTTAGTTTCCTGACTTGTTTGGATGGTCTGCCACCAGAGCTGCTCTGAATGGGTGTGTGGAATCCCTCATTCCATCCTCTCAGCCAGATGTCCCTGCTGACAGCAGAGGAGTTTGTCTGCGAGCCACAGCTCTTCTTGGCCAAGGGCTGCTGGAGTGTGGAAGGGGCAGGAGGATCCCAGCCCACCTCACACTGGAGTTGAGGTGCCTCCTCCCAGCCCTACGGAGAACTGCGGTGGATGATTCGGGTTTGGGATGTCCACTTCTGGAGCAAGTACTTAGAAGAGTGGGGTGTGTTCCTGTCATGGGGTGGGTGTGATCTTTCTGGCTGACACAGTCTGCCCTTCTCACCCCCCAGTCCAGGCCAGAGCACAGCTTCACAGAAATGTCAGCAGTGGTGTGGCAGCAGGACCAGGGCAGCGACTGTGCCCCGGTGCTGGGCAGTGGTGAGGCTGCACCTCGCGTGTTGTGTCCAATTTTGGGTCCCTCACTGCACGACACTGAGGTGCTGGAGCGTGTCCAGAGAGAGGCAGTGGAGCTTGGAAGGGTCTGGAGCACAAGTCTGGTGAGGAGCAGCTGGGGGAACTGGAGAAAGGAGGCTCGGGGGTACCTCACCGTTTTCTACAACTCCCTGACAGGAGGTTGTAGCAAGGTGGGGGTTGGACTCTCCTCCCAGGTAACGAGTGATAGGACAAGAGGAGATGGCCTCAAGTTGTGCTAGGGGATGTTTAGATTGGATATTAAGGAAAGTTTCTTCCCCGGAAGGGCTGTCAAGCACTGGAACAGGCTGCCCAGGGAAGTGGTGGAGTCACCATCCCTGGAGGTATTTAAAAGCTGTGTAGATGTGGCCCTTGGGGACATGATTTAGTGGTGGGCTTAGAAGTGCTGGGTTAACATTTGGGCTCGATGATCTTAAAGATCTTTTCCAACCTAAATGATTCTATGATAATTTCATTTTTATTATCATCTTTCCACTAATGTGCTGGGACCTGCTGAAAATACTACTGTCTCTCTAAGTCACCTGCCAGCATGGATTGAGCAAAGAATAAACCCCTTTGTTGGGGTTTTTCTGTTGTCTTTTTATTTTCTCATACAGGACAGTCTACATTTCTGTTTTACAGATGTACTGATTTACAGTGGGTTGGGGAGTCCTCCCAGAGATATTTGATACTGTGGCATCTGCGACAATTCCTTAGTGATTGGAGGCTGTGGATTACCTGAGAATTTTGCATTATAAAAATAAAATATAAAGGAGAAAATTGTAGTCCTTTTATTAGAAAATTGGACCCTTTGAAACACGAACCAGCTATTTTCTAATAGTTCAAACATGCAAGGGAATATGAGGGAATGTGAACTGCAGTTTGTCTTTGAAAACATGAGATTTGAAAAATAATCAGTATCATGAGTTTGGATACTTAGATAATTTGGAATTCAGGCCAAATCTCTCTTCATTATCAATTCCAAATGTGTGATGCCATTTGCAAGAAAGAGAAATGCTTTCAATCCTGAATTGCTAGCATAGCAGTTATCACTGATTATCAGTTGCCAGTAGATACTGGAATGAAATACCAAGTTAAACTTTTCCTTCAATTAATCTGTTGGAAAAGAAATATCATAAAGTTTCTATCAGGAGTCATTTCCAGTTGGCTCAAGGCTTTCCTGTTCAACTACAAAGAGTCCAGTTTTGGATCTCACTGCATCCCGCTGTGGGTTGATGAGTTCCTTTGGTGTCAGCCAGGAAAACATGTAAAGGATTTCTTTCCCTCTTCTGCTTCCAGGGGAGAGTGGAAAGGGTTCGAGTATCTGTGTGTTACTAGGAGTCTGGAAAGAGCAGAGAGCATTTAGGTCATTACACCTCAACATCACTACGTAACATCACCATGGTTATGTCAAGGGGATTTTCGCAGTTTTTCTAGCTACCTTAAGAAAGAGAAACTGTTACTCTATACAGTAAATTTGTTTGGTTTTCAAGCTCTGAAGTCTAAACATCTTCTGTTCCTGCCAAGTCTTCTGTGGATCTGCGTGAACAGTGGTTGTGCCATGGGGAGAGAAACACTCGGCACTAGTGAGCATAGATTGCATGAGAATTGCTTAGATGTGCTTGGGGGTTTAAGCCCAGGGGGATGGAGAAAGGCAGGGAGTCATTTCTTTCAGGTTTTAAACTCAAAGGCCCCTAAGAACAGCTGAATATTTTGTTTTGTTAAAAGAAAAAAAAGAAAAAGGAACGACCGAAAACAACCCAAAAAACCCCAAAACAAAACCCTCTGCAGCTGGTTCCACTCCTTAGCTTTCCAATAGTGAACGACTTCATTTTTACATGAAAAAGCAGTTGGATTTTGTGAATGAATTTAATTTCATTTTCCTAAAACTTACAAATAAATGGCATGTGATTTAGAAGCCTTTGACAGAGTGGCAACCCCTTATCAGTCTCTTAGAAAACTTTAAATATGTTATTCTCTGAAGTTTTGAGACTTCTATATCAGTGAATTCACAGTGAATTGTATTTTAATTGTAAGGTTGTCTGTGTGTCTGTATACACATATACATATACACATATATATATTCATATCTGCACACACACATCTTGAAATGTGATGCTTGTTAAATATTCTCTGTATGATGGACATATGTAACAGCAGGTGGATGTGTGAAGGCAGTCTTGCATGTTAGTCTTGAGATGAATGGTTTACTTATTAAAAAGTTCTCTTTTTTTCAGTGGGAAGCAAATTAACTTGTCCATCTACATATGAAATTTGATGTACCATATGCATTACTTACCATTTACCACCAGAGCTATCCCACTCCATGCCCAATTAGCTGCTCTAAGAATTATATATGATTGGGCTCATTTTTCCCTGTGGCAGTGAATTATAATTTGCATGTAATTGGGAAGTGATAACTTAAATGTATGATTGTTGTCCTGTAGACCAGAGTTTACAGTAAGAGAATATATCCTTTAGTGAAAGTGGAGACACCCATTTACCTTTCTTCTAATGTAATTTTAAACAGATACAGGGTGTTTTTTAAAAGTTCATTTTTTGTTAAACTCCATTAAAATGCTTCTCTCTCTCCTTGTGCCATTGATCATTGTTGGCTGGGGAAAGGGAAGGTTGTCCAGGGGGGTTGTCCCTCCCACCCCAGCAAGACGCAGACACTGACACTGTGCCCCTGTGCTGCAGCAGAGGGCATCTGCTTTGATTTGCTTGAAGTTTGGGAAGGCCTCTCTTGTGTGGCAGCAATTCGTTGTAAGTGCCATGAGATTTTCTGCATTTAGGAATGTAAGTCATTTTGATTGGGGCTGTTAAAGCAGATACAATGATTACTGAAAATAGTTGTATGTTTGGAGAGATGTTATCATGTCTGCTGCGGTGCCTTCTCTGAAGAAGGGTTGTGAGGTGTGCTGGAAACACAGGTGTGATGCACATGCTGACTGTGCTGCACGTGGCATGAACTGGTAATGGGCTGGTAATCCTGGGGGAGGGGGTGGGAGGGCACAGCAAGGTCCCAGCTCTGATGGCAAGGAGTGACTCTTAATTACTGTTCCTGTCACATGGTGCAGAATCAGTGTCCCTTCCCCGTGGAGCTGTTATTGTTCAGACTGGAGCATCTCTCTCCTTTCCCAGCTTCCACCATCGGAGTGGGAAGATAGCACTAGGTGATAACTCTTACCTATTATGCTTTAATTTGCATTGTGCTTTACATTCTCTGTTATTTTCCTGCAAATCTTAGTGCTCTTGGAAAGAGAGGAAACATTATAATCCCATGAATAATGCATCATGTGGCCGGTATGTTTTTCTGTGGGCAGTATAGATTTTCTGAGAATGATGGACAGGAGTGGATTTCATTCTTAGTGAATTGTAATTTTATACAGTTGATATGGGCCATAAAAATGTGAGAAAGTGAGTTATTCCTATTTCAAATTCGTTATTTCAATTTAGTCACCTCTCATTTAGAGAGGAGAAATAGTTTTAGACATAATTACTGAGGATATAATTAATCAAGGTTTTCTTGCACAGTTGGGTTAAATTGTTGTGGCTGAGTGCTCAGTACCATGCCAGTGCTCCCTGGCCCAGTCCCATCTTTAATGGATTCCAGATCTCGTGGTTTCAAGTAACAACAGCTTTTCCAGATCCCAAGGCAGTAATGAAATACACAGAAGAACTTCAAAGGAAACTCTTCTAGAAAGGAAAAATGAGGTTAAATGATGATAGTCAACTGTGCAATATTTTTGTGTCTATAAAATGTCAGACCTCTTCCAGTGCAGGAACAGGTGAAATCTGAAACTGTGCTTGACTAATAGACCATGCTTCACATCTACCCAGGCTCTCCTAAATGGGTTGGGACCTGATTCTCTCTGGGGTTTCCAGGTATGATTCTTTGCGTCTTTTCGAGTCAGCTCTGGCCACACAGAGTAGCACATTTGTGCCTCCCTCCCATTTCTAAGTCTTTGTTCTTGGGTAGCAAAGGAATGAGCTGGGATGAGCTGGAGGCAGATCTGTGTGAGAGCAGCTGAGGGATCCCTGCACCCACTGCTGTGCCCCGGCTTGGCCTGTCCCTGGTGTCCCTCTGCAGAGGTGGCTGTCACTTCCAATGAACCCTGCTCTGCTCCCTGGGCCATTGCAGTGTCTTCTGCAGGTAGCGTGCTCTGATTAAGTTTGTGTGGCCTGTCAGAAAAATCCATTTTTGCCTACCAGTGCTGTGGAAGTGTGTGTATGGTGATGCATTGGGCTGTGCTGAGCAGAGAGGGAAAGGCTCCTTCCTGCAGTCTGCAGAAATTTAACTGACAATAATTGCCCAGTGTTTGCTAATTGCCTCATTACAGGTCTCTGTTGGTGTGCATCCACCTCTGTACTGCCTCGGGTCATTAATGCCTTGGTGTCAGGGTGATGGTCCCCGCTGGCTCACGTGTGCCTGGGGCACCAGCCACCAGTGGGCACGCGGGAACACACGTGGGGCCAGGACAGCCCTGGCATCCCCAGCTGTGGGGTGCTCCCACAGCCCAGCCAAGCCACAGGCTGGGGTGCCTGGCAGGCTGGTGGCTCTGCAGCTGTTTGCAGGAGGAAGTGATGCTGAGCTGTGCCGGGCACAATCTCGTGCAGCACAGCTCAGCATTCCCTGTGCCTTACTTACAGGAATCCTAATTTATGCCATTATAAAGGTTAAGAACAGAGCGTTTCAGCATGGTTCACATTTTGCCTGCACGCTGCAGTGGGTCTCAGCTAATTCAGCAGCAGTGGTTTGTTCTGCTTGAAATCCTGGAGAATGGCTCCTCTCCTGAGGTATTTCTTCCGACTTAATTGCCAAGTTATAGTGAAATATGAGGTTCGTTGTTGTCTGCTGGAGCGCTGGGGATTCTGTTTTGTTGGCACATTTTTCATGACCTTGTGTCAGCAGCATAACTAGGCTATGAGATAATTTGTATGCTTTAGATGAGCAGCTGTGTGCATCTTAGCCAGAGAGAGAAGCGTGATCAGTTCAGTGGAGTTAATCAGGTAAAACAGAGAATTAACTCTAATCTTGAAGATTAAGCAATGTCAGACCATGCAAGATGTGTGTAAATTTGATGCAGGTGGAAATCAAAATGATCTGAAGTGCTATACACCCAGATTTAATAGAAAGGAAAAAAACAATAGCTGAAAATGTGGAAAAAATTCTACAACCATTTAACAGCTGAAAAGAAAGAAGTGTTGTACTCTTATTTCTCTGTGATGCTCTGCTTCAGCAATGGCTTTCCACTCATTTCCAAATAAAACAGTTTTGAGGCTGTAAAGAGGGAGGATTGCTCTGCTCATCCCTGTGCTGTTGCAGATGCCCCACAGTTATCACAAGGTTTTGGAAGCTATTGAATTTACTGACATTTTGTTGGCTAGAGGACTGAGGGTTTATTAGTATAGGAAAACCAGAAGGAGCAGACTTGCAGTAATGTCTGGTAATCCTTAAACTGCATTTCCTGTGGAAAGTGTGTGAGTAGCTTCAAGAAACAGTGGAGGACAGATTCTGCACTGGCCTTTGGCCTGCAGAAACCTCCTTGCATGGGAGATAACTGATGCTTTGGCATGAGACCTGGAGACCTCCGAGGTGTCATCCTGAGGAGACAATGATTTGGCATTAGCTCTGATAATCACAATATTTTTCTTACGTATTTCTGATAAAACTAAATGATTGTGTTTTCAGTTCATAATATTTGGGTGGAGAAGTCTGGTCTTATCTCTTTTTTTGAAAACTGGGAATTGCCTTGAGAAAAAGATTTAGGGCTGTTTAGCATTTGAAATTAGGAAAAGCAGCAGAAGTATGCTATTAAACCTGCATTTATTGAGTTTTAATGAGTCACATGATGTCATCCTGAGTATCCTTGGCAGCTCACATGGTTTGGGTGCTTCTGCGGAGGAGTATGAAAAATACAAGGGAAAAAAAAAGCCTCTGCAGTTTATTATAACAATGCAATTACTGTGACTTAGAGTGTCTGGTGAGGTATCACCTCCCACCATCTTTCTGTCTCATGCTTTCAGAGGAGGGAAATGTAGTGGGGATGGCCAGCTCCCCATCCACCTTCCAGAGATGGTGTGATCAGAGGTGGCTCCACTGTCCAGACTAGGCCATGGTACAAATCTTCCTCAGCATCAAATCATCATAAATGACTTCGCTGAAGAGACCTTAAATATCATCTAATTCCAACCCCCTGCCATGGGCAGGGACACCTTTCACCAGCCCAGGTTGCTCAGACCCCCATCCAGCCTGGCCTTGAACACTTCCAGGGGTGGGGCAGCCACAGCTTCTCCAGGGAATCTGTGCCAGTGCTCACCACCCTCACAGAGGTTTTCTTCCTAATATCAAATCTAAATCTCCCCTCTTTAGGTTTAAAACCATTCCCCCTTGTTCTAGCACTCTCTGCCTGTGTAAAAAGTTTCTCCCTGTTTTTTATAAGCTCCCTTCTAGTGCTGGTAGGCTGCAGTGAGGTCTCCCAGGAGCCTTCTCCAGGCTCATCTCCTTAAGGAAAAGGAGGGTGGTCATTGCATTAGCGTGTTGTACTTGAAAATTTACATGGGATTTTCACATCGTGAACATTTTTAAACCAAGTAGGGATTGCAAGATTTTGTCCAACACAGTTACAAATGAACATTTATTCATGTTCCAGGCAGCAGGAGCAGAGAGCATATCCGAGGAGAAAACCAGCAGGAGTTAAAGGCTCAATTCATCAAAAATCTCATTACCCTGCTCTCGTTTGTTGGTACCTGTTTCTAAATTCAAGGAGTCCCACAGTAAAGTGTTGGGATAGGAAATCTCATGATGCAAGCAAAGGAAAAGGAGCTTAATGACTGCTGCATGTTCTTCATCTCATAATTTTATCAGTAAGCTCTCAGACTTCTAGAAATGCTCTGAAATTGGCAGCCCAAACTTAATATCTTTTTCCATTTTGCCATCACATGCAATTTTAGTTCTCAAGTGACTGCAATTTTAAACTCCCAGTGATTTAAACAGCTGCATTGTGCAAAGGCTGAAGTGAGGACATGCTTTTGTAATCAAGCAGCCCAACTCTAAATTTTATGGTGTGATGGTTACTGTGCCCCATTCAAACCATGCCCCATTACACAGAAGTGCATTCCTTTGATTTTACCAAAGAGACCATAAATATGACAAAAAGCATAGCTGGAAAACATGATTTCATGCCTGGATTTTTCAGCTACTGCAAGGAATAGATGAAGTGGTCTCTGAAAGGGGCATATCTTTGCAGTGAATTATGTTTGTATTATTTGTATGGCTAGCAGAGCTCATCAGTGAGCTTACCAGAAAATATCTGCCTGCTACAACATTTAGAGTAACAGGGAACTCAGATTTAAAATCAAAATAATAAGAATGTAACTTCTTATTTCAGTGGTTTAATACTGTGGAGACTCAGGGTGTGGGGGGGAGGAGATTATTATGCTGGATATAAGAATGTAAAAGATGTTCCATAAATGCATAAATGAAATTAATTGTCAGCAGTCATATGCTTGGCAAACTATAAAGGCTTATTTGCCTTAAAATTTCTTCTTGTATCCTTTCCCTTTTGCCCCAAGGTGATGTAATGTTTTCATCTATGAAAACCTGGTTTTGAGAAAGATTTGGCTTCGAAATGGAAATCTGCTTTTGATTCAACATTAGGACCTAGCAGACAGTCCCATTTGTTTGATCACTGCTGTCTTTCTTCCAAAAAAATCCCAGGGTGTGTTGCCAGCCGTGACTGGCAGTACAGAGCCTGTGTGGTTGCTGTCAGTAATACTAAAGCTTAACCATATTCTATCATTAGTTCACTACCAGCTTGAAATACCTGAATAAATGCAATCAGAATTTCAAAATAAAATTGAATCACTATACTGTCTGGCATTACTGAAGCAAAGAATAAAACAGCATGCACAGGTACAATAACTGAGAATTTAATTTGGGTAATTAAGTTTAATATATAATAAAATTTTATAGTAAACACTTAAAATGCTCCTAAAAATATGGCGGCTTATTTTTATAGAAAGGTAGTTATTACAAATAGTTCTGTTGGGTAATTTTGAGCTGTGAGTTTTTATGTAAATTATTAACTTACATGAAAATCCAAGTGCAAGTCCATGGGCAAGTGATTTCAGCTGGTGTTGGATTAGATCCTGTGGCACAAAGGGCAGGCTTCATGCCAGCTTTAAAAATATACCTGTGCACTTGCAAACCTCAAATCAAGTATTTTTCCTTGCCAACATTGGTGATTTTTAAAATATTTTCTTTTAATGTCCAAAAATAGATGTTGCTTTCCCTTTCCCCTCTCTTCTTTGCACCTTCATCTTACTTGGTGCTTCCCTGAGTGGTGGACCCAGTGGCCAGGCATGTTCCAACAGCATTTGCAACAGCCAAGGCAGAACAGTGCTGGCCCCTGCCTTGCCATCTTTGGATGGCCTGGTGGCCATGCAAGTGTCAAGGGATACTTGCAAAGGAGGTCAGGAGAAAGGTTTAATTTGGTTAGTCCCACCTCTGATTTTCAGTGCTCAGGTTGATAGCCTGAGGGCACCACTGAAAGCCTGTGAAAAAAATGGGCTTCAAGGCACTGGATTTTGGATGTTTCCAGAGATAAGGTAACAGCAGTAATGCTGGGCTCGAGATGAATGCCACTGGAAATGCTGAGATAGTGATAGCAATTTCCTAAACAGTTTGTGTGTTCACACAGCTTCAAGGCTTGGTGTGCTGTGCCTCGCCGTCAGCTCGCTCCAGTGGATTGGGAATGGCTGGCTGGAAGCAGCTCAGCAGTGCCAGGCAAGGGCAGAATAATGCCAGGAAAAAACCCAAGGCAGTTCTACATTTATGTGGGCATGCAGCTAAAAATTCTTGTGTGCACTTCAAGGATAGCAAGTACTATTTTTTCTCAGATGTAAATGTCCTGTGTAAGAAGACACAGTAAAATGTAATATGAGGCTCTTCAGTAACTGGGAATTACCACAGCAGGCAGAGCAGTGCTCCGTTCTGTGCATTGCTGGGTCTTTGGAAGTGGCTTGTGCTCCAAGGAAATCTTAGTGTTTACATCTTTTTAAACCTATTTACCTCATTAGAGCCATCTGATATTTTCATTTTCCTGTGCCTAATTTGTATGTGAACCCTGTCAAACAATTGAGTGCAAAGATAATACGTGGCAAAGCTAATAGGTTATGCACATGCTGTGCAACTTTTTTAAAATCAGTAGTAAATCTTTAAAGCTGTTTAAAGTCTGTTTACTCCCCCATGCAAAATTCTTCACTCTAATACAGTGATGATGGATAAAATCACAGTGTTCTTTCCTGTTCTGGCAGTATTATGTAGCTGAATATGTATCCTTGTGCTTGTGTCTGCCCCAAATGGAAAACTTAGCATATCATGGCTGATTTTTACTTCCTTCCTGCAGGTCTCCAAGTTCTGCTCTGTGCTGTCTGTAATAGGGGCCAACCACACAATCTGTGTTGAAATAAAACTCAGTATTTCTCATAGAATGGTGCTTAAGTTCTGGGCAGATCTTCTACCTTGCTACTGAAGAGGCTGCTGTAGACTTGCACCAGTAGAAAAACCAAAAATCATCCAGAGCATTTGAAACTCTGGTTTGTCAGCAGTTTCTCATGCTCAAGGAGCATCAGTAGAGGAAATATGGCCTCAAGCAGCTGGAAACTGGTGACATCATGCTTTGGGGCGAGACTGGTTCCTGAGGCTGGCTGAGAAAGGATTCCTCATGCCACTGCCTCTGTCATCTCCTTAGGGGAAGAAACAGTCCTGCTCACCTGCTGTTGAACATCTTTCCACAACAAGTGTTGGTTTTAGGCCCCCTACTTTTTCTGAATAGTGTGTCAGCAACCCAAGACCACAGGAGAACAGAGAATGTGACAGGGCTTTGCTGTACAAGGATCACTGTTTTGAGAGGTATCAATACAAGTCCATCAGCTCTCACAGGCTTAAATAGTTTTTTAAAAATAAAGCCTAAGGAACAGCAGTGCAGGGAAGCCAAGTCTCCAGACCTCACCCAGTGCTGTTGTTTCAGGCCTGACATCTGCACCGTTACCACTGGTCTCAGCCTCCTCTCTGGAGGGTTCTTCCCCCAGCACAGAGCAACTTTTGCTTTTCTATCCGTTTCTCAGAAAAGAAAAACAATTAAAAATCAACTTGTGAACTGAGGCGGGATGGTGAAGGTTGGGACTGTCCGCACAGCCTGGAACTGGGGCTGAAGGAGAGAGCCAAGAGAAGAGGAACCTTTTCTGTCAAGGTGGGCATAACCTTTCCTAGCACTTTATCTGCACCTCGTAACATAAAATACAAATGTCAGCAATGGTCTAAATGCATCCATGTAACACACACCACAAAAACATGCCAGTGCTCCTCCATCAGAAAGAATTCCTGCATTTGAACTGTGTGAAGCTTCCCTGGGGGTGTCAGGTAATGGTGACAGCATATTTGTGGTACCTGCACACTGTTCAGGGGAGTGCTGCACGTAGTGCCGTTCTTCTGTATGTTTAAAAAACCCCCAAAACACAAAAACTTCAAAACAGTCTCACAAACAGTTTGCAAGCCTCTGACTTTAGCAAAACACAAGAATCAATCCTGAAACAAAATGGTAACACTGCTTACAGACACAAGGCTGTTTAGGGAGGGAAATGAAAGCAGTCTGATTTTTAGAACAGTAAAGAATATTGGGGGAAAAAAATTAGGGGCATTGAAAGCTGCGGGAGATCAGCACTTCTGAGAAGCAGCTGGTTTATTACAGTTAGGGTTATTACATTAATATTCAGCCCTAAGGCCTACAATTTGTCAGCCTGTAAATAAATCATGTCTGTTGAAAATGCTTTCCCCCAGTGCTGACGTTCTGCATCAGGAGGGCATCTGTGGGATGCACCCAGCACAGCCACTGAGGGGCAATGGCCTTATGCTCAGACCAGAAGCCCACCACAAGGTTTTCAAATAGCTCTTCATCACAGACATAAATGAAATCCAGTGTTGGATCAGCTGCCGTGACCGTCAGGCAGGGAGAAGGTTGCAGTGCCATCAAGAGAGGCACAGGCACGTGTGGGGTCTGCCAGAGCTCCGTGTTCCAGCTCAGACAGTGGCTGTGGCCTCGCTGGCACCACGGCTCCCTGTGCCCATGCTTCCCAAAGGGTGATTAACAATACGGTCAAACACAAGCAGGCACATCTCACCACTCAGGGAAGTGGCAGGCAGGAGCAGAATGGCAATGTACTGCCTGGCTTTAGAATAAATTATTATTATGTCACTCCAGCTTTTCTAAAAGTTTAAATGTTTAATAGCATTCTGCTTTTGCTTCCCCCACTTGCTTTGTTTCATTGTGTAACAGTTGTAAACTGTACAATTGCCTTACAAGATGTTCATTACTATGTGATAAAATATTCATCAAAGGAGAGCAGTAAAACAGCAGATCTTCAGAAATACATGCCTTGAAAAGACTTGAAAACAAAGAAAGGCAAAGCAGTATTATTAATTAACAATAATAGAATTCTCGAGATAATAGAAACCAGGTTTTTATTCTGAAATCCTATTTGTTCCGTGTCCTATAAACTCAGATTTTAAAAGGAATATTTTCACAGCAAACTTAAAGTGTGTTTTACATTTATGAGGCATAAAAATTAACAGACTTTTTTATGATCACCTTTGCATGCTCAGACACAAGAGTTTTTTATCATCTTATGGTGAAATGGAAACGAGTAAGTGATGGTGATGGTGCTACATGGGTACACTTGCTGTGTCTCACTGAGGAGAGAGCTGTGGCGGGAACTCCTCATGGCTCTGACTTGGATCCCTATGATCAGAGCTTGGAGCCAGGAATGGCTTGCACTGAAGGTGAAGGTGGCTCTGCCTGCCCATGGGGACCTCTAATGGAGCAGCTCCATAAGCTGGTGCAAGGCACTGGTTAAGAAACCAACTCAGTTTTCCAAGGGTAGGATCTGGGTCTGCAGCATTAATGGTGATGTTAAGGAAGGGCAGGGAAAGGACAGGAAAAAACCAAATTACCAGGATGTGCTGCTCCTTTGGGATGAAAGGTAACAATAAATAGTGAAGGACACAACCTCTAATTGTATAAACCCTAAGAATTGATTCTTTATGTCCCCACGAGGCTGTAAGCTATTCCTACTACTAATACCATGGCCAAGTGACAGAGAATAAGATAACAGAAGTTAAACAACTCACTCAGTATCAGGAAGAGGAGTCAAGAGATCTGCATTTTAAATGGCTTGAGGAACTTGTCACACGTAGTGCTGAGCACCTGCAGTCTTCAATAAAAGGCCTGAACATCAACCCAGTTTCTTATAGTGCTTTCCTACAGCAGCACCATTCCTGTTACAGGAGACCAATGATGGTTTGGATATGTGGTTTAGGTTTGGGGTTTTTTGGTTGGTTTTGTAAGCCTATCAATACTGTATAGAGGTATAGCAAATCTTACTGTATTGCTGCTTAGAAGCAGCCCAAAATCATCTGCTACAATTAGCAACCATGTTGCTTCATTATTAACTTGAAAAACACCACTCTTGCTTTTAAGAGCTGTAAGCTAGTTCTTGTGGACCTTGATGAACTGTATTTACTGAAGCTGAAGTCTAAAGTACCTGTTTTCCTAAAAACATACTGCAATTTCATTGCAATAAGCATTGCTTTCTGTTGTTTGGATTAATTTAGTTTTGCTTTTTTTATTGGACATTTATGAAATAACAGTGCCTTTTGATTTTCTAATACTCCAAAATAAAAAATATTATCATTTTGAGCTATGATGGCCAAAGAGAAACAGGGAAAGTGGAAAGCCAAAGGAAAGACCTTCACTTAAACGTGAGTATTGTGCAATTTAGTGTGAGTCCTAATGAAAACCTAATCAATGGCAGCTTTATAGAGGTGAAGTAAAATCAGCATGCATATGTGTAAAACAAAGTCACCAGTCACTTTAATGGTAACAGTCCACAATCTTTCCTGACACTGCTTCCATTAATGACATTTATAAATGGTCCCATTTTCTCCCTGTGGGAAGTGGGGTGCTCTGATGTGCCTGTTACCTCTGCTGCTTTGGAAACGGGGGAGTCGTGCAGGAATAGCAAGGCAATAGACACTGCAGTAATTTTTCTTCCCTTTTTCAACACAAAATAGCCATTTTTAGCATTTCACCTCTGCTTTTCTGAGGAAATGTTTTAAAGCTCATCATTTTTCTACTGATTTTGATACATTGCCAATGCTTCACAGAAACAGTGGTAGCTCTCCAGTCATCAGTCCCTCTTCACAGAAGTACCCCTGGACTCTCCGAATGTGTTTGTTTTCTTCCCAAGTAGGATATAATTTTGTTTTCATCATTAATTATCTAGGCTGGGTTTTGTTTTCCTCTTTCTGCCCTGCATCAAGTATCTTTAATTTTTCATAATTTGCTGTCTTCCTAGTAGTCTTTCTAATAATCCCAGGAGAGGTTCTTTATTAAATGCTTTCAGTGTATGGACTCTGATGTCCTTCTGCAAACTTGTTTTAAATAAGCTTGTTCCTGCATTTTCTTGTTAAGCAATAGAAATCAAATACATATGAATTATCCCAAGTATAATTTGCCCAGTTTTACATCTGGTTATAGACACAAGCCATCTGAATTCCTTTTGACACTAACCCAGATGCAACTACAGCAAGAAGAGTTTTTGACCTTGGGCAGAATGGAAGACACATAGGATCAGCATTTTTTCAAGGTTTGGTCCCCTGGACAAAAAAACCTCAAAAAACAACAGCCAAAAAAACCCCCAAAACCCAAACCCCAACAAAACCAAAATCAAAAAACTGCAAATAAAACCAAGTCCAGACAAAGAAACAAAAAAGCCCTCCCTGAGAAGTTTCACCAATGCCATAAAGCAGAAGGTCAGATGTCCAGTGTGGGAGCTGCCCCTGGGGCAGTGCTTCACCTTTGCAGCTGTCCCGCTCCCACAGGCTGCCACAGCAAGGGGTTCACAGCACCCTCAGGTAACTTCCCAACACATATTTTAGTTTCCAAGGGTTAGAACAGCAGCCACTTCATGATCTGCTTCCAGTGCCTGAGATGCCCCGGGGAGCCAGCCAGTGATCCTGACTCCTGGCCCCACACGGCTCAGTCCTGGCCACTCGGCCACTCACCCACTCATTAAGTGAGGGTTGGAGGGAGGCACATGGCTCTCTGTGACACGGCAGTGACACTGTCATATCCTTTTGCTCCTCTTCAGCCACGCTGCTGGGGCAGGGAGAGAAGGGAGGAAAGAAGGACTCAGCCTCTGGTTTTGTCAGCTGTAGTCAGTAGACCACAGTTTTGCATGTACCCTGCTCTGTAAAAATCTGCTTGCACCTGGACCCTGCTGTGCAGGCAGAGCTTTTTTACAGTCAGCTGCTCAGGGAAATCCAGCTAACTTCTGTGCTGTTGCTGGGCTGAGGGACACTGAGGGACACTGCTGGTGGCCTGCTGACACTGCCCGGGCTGGGGAGCGAGCAGGGAGACCCTGAACACCAGGGGAGGTGATGTAGGGCCACCCAAGGGGACTGAGCAGCCCAACCCCGGGTGATTCTCCTGCCCCATCACAGAGGACAGTTCCTTGCTTTGGGATCTGTGACTCAGGAAGGCAATGAGCTCCATGGGAAAAATGATTTCTGACTGAATGATTGCCCAGTGGCAACAGCCCTGCAGCCATGCCAGGTGTGGAGCTGGCCTGGGCAGGCAAGGGAGGACACCTGGAGGGATTCAGTCCTTCCTCCAGCCATGGCTGGACACCCACCCCAGCAAGGGTGGACAACCACTGCCACTGCTGGGGACATGCCCTCCAACCTCTCTGCAACTCTTCCAGACATTCCTGGCTGGGGCAGGCCGAGAGAGTACGTGTCCAGCCACTGCTGGTATCTATTCCAGGACTGCAAAAGGTACAAATTTGCTTCAGTAACAGTGATCTTGGCAGACAACAGAGGCAGCTCCAGCACTGTTTTTCATACATACATATTTTGGACTCCCACTGAGAGTTATTAGTTATTAAAAAGCAATCAAATGAGGCTGGCTTTGGAGTACATTTGTTAGCCATATGATATCAATTAAGCCCCAGTCTCCTGACTGCAAGGAATTGACGTTACCTCATACACAAGCAGAATCAAATTCCTTCTCTCCCTCTGCCCCTCTTTGAAGCTGGTAATGTCAAATATCTCCCACATTCCTGGGGAAAATGTTGCAGCTATCCCGAGTATGTGGATGCTTTCAATTTGTAATTAAGAGATCTGCATAGCAAATGCTTGTGCTGGAGGAGCAGCAGCAGTGAAGGAATCACTTGGCTTTTCAGTGCTAAATACCCTGGTGGTCAGTGCCCTGTCCAGCTGAGCAGCTGCCCACCAAGCCCCGGTGGCCCAGCTGGGATGTCATGCCCTTTGTTAACTCCCAGGGAAAGGGAGGGTTTTCTTCACTCACAAACAGTGGGCTGCCACTGACAGCAAACCTGCTCTTTCTCAGTGCTCTGCAAAACCCCAGACAGAACTAAGAAAGGAGTGGAAAGTTTCCACCCTCTCACACTGGAGTTCATACCCCGAATACCACGCTTGACATCAGCTGGAAACCCCAACAGAAGGTTAAGGCTTGTACTGGTGATATTGATGCTCTTTTGTCAGGTTTCTAAATCTCCCAAATAAGCCTCATTTAGATTTCACTGCAAATCTATTTGTTTGCTTAACAGGTATGACACGGCGATGCTTCTGTGGTACTGAGAATCAGGATCTTTCTCTCTGGCACCTCTGCGCTTGTCGGACTCTCCTGCACACACCAGCAACCCCATCCTCCAAACTGGCACATGACCCTACAAAGAGTGTTTTGGACACAAAGAAATTGCTTAAGTGAATTCCATATTTCCTTTCCCAGGTAATTTTATCTCTTCGTGGCTTGTTTTTATCAAGCTTGTCCATTTTAATGCAAATGCTTCAATTTAAGACTAAAAAAGGGAGAATACTTTTGTCAGCCAAGTTGACAGAGGTTTAATATTTATTTATGCAAATTACATACTCTGTCAGAGTGAAAAATCACAAACAATTGCCAAACGAATTAAATTAATATATTTCAGATAAATGCCTCTTGCCAATTAGTGAAAAAATACCCATTTTCAATTGCAATGGAAGAAAATATTTCTTCATAGGTATGTTAAACATACAGATACTGTGAGAAAACTACCATGTAAAAATCCTACCATAAACATTGCAGTTCAAAACGTGGATATTCAAGGTTAAAAACTGCGGTTTTAAGAGCAGACTTGCTAAAAGCAACAAATCACTGTGTAACACTTCTGTACTTGGGTAGCATGTGTACTCTACACATAAACCTGCATGCCTGGCATACCCTGTAATGAGATTTTATATCTATATATATTTTATAGGTATTTTTATATGCACTATGCATATATATTTTTATAAAATTAATACTTGTTGGAAATTAGTTTTTTCTCTACATTTCAGTGACAGCATCTTCATTGCTTTGTCCTGCTTCTATGACTTGAAAGAATTTATTGCCAAATAGTTCACTGTATGGGAACTCCTACAAAATTTTAGACAGATTTACTGCACCATAGACAGGATTTACCAGTATATCACATATTCATTATTTCCATCATTTAGGACCAGGGCTCAAGTATTGCCTTTGGGATGAACTTCTCAGGTGTACCCAGGTTTGTTGTTGGTAAATGGGGCTTTTTTCACTGTCCCAAAGAAAAGAAAGACCTATTTGCAAATCCTAACTTGCTGAGGCCTGTGGGTGGAGTGGTTTTCACTTCCCCTTCAGGTCCAGTTCAGCGACTGAGGTAATACTGATGGCTTTGATGAGGTTTCACACAACTGGATGGAAGCCAAAGATGAGACATTTCTGGCTGAAAGGATCTAGCTGCTGAAGAAAACACCAAGACCAGACAAACCAGGGGTCCAGCTATTCTTATATTTCTCCTGGAAGGCCTTTGGCTTTAAAAAGTCTAAAAGGACATGATGGAAAGGTGATAATGCTCACCTGCAGACTCTCCACGACATATTCTCGGGAGCAGGTCACACCATCCCAGAGCTGGGATCAGCCAAGGGCTCCATGACCTCAGCTGGACTTGCCAGTGTGCCAAAAGCTGCCACCAGAGGACTCCAAGTGGAGGATAAAAGGCTCCCCATTTCCCACTGTATAGAGATTTTAAGGAGGGGTTTTCTCTTGGAGCATTGAGGTGATGTTCAAATACTTATGTTTGGTGCTAATATCACCAAACATGTCTGTAATCAGTGTGTCTGCCAGTCAATGGTATAAGTTGTCAAAATAGCCTTAAGTTTGATATTTTTGAACTTTGGACTACTTGATTTTCTAAAGGCAATGTAACAAAACCTGGAGGACAACAATGTTTGTCACCAAGGGGAGGTTTTTAGGAAGAATCCCCAGCATCTATGGTTTTTCTATGGCTATTTCCATGTCTATTTCTACAACTCAAAGTAGGAGGAGCTGCAACAAACTTTTCATGGGACCAAATCTTATTCAAGATCACTAAACCAACTTCCACAAGTTTTTGCCCAAGTTCATATACTTGTGAGTTGAATTTTTGAAAAATAAAAATGCCAGAGCCAATATACAGCTCTGAGCAGAGAGAGGATCTATCATATTCTTATTTTATGATTCTGTTGCCAGAGGGAACCTTTTATCATAACTGTGCTGTCATTGTTGCATTCATTAAAGAAGAAAAAAGGAGGGAAATTATATTTCTCAGGCAGTGCTTCATTTCTGAGGGATCCCACACAGCCTGGGAGCTCGGAGTCAGGCAGGGACACGAAAGCCCTTGGAGCTGCCCATGGCACTGGGTGGCCTCAGAAGCACGAAGGTGATACTCCCCACTTAGCCACTCCATGTGTTTGAATGGCAAAGCTGGGTGGTGGGTCTGGGCTGCTCCCTCAGGGGTTTTTAGGCTGCAAATAGGCAGCAGCAGGAGTGGAGCTCAACTCACTGCCCAGAGCCCCAGCTTGTGCCCAGAGCACGGCTGTGGATGCTGAGCAGCCTGGCAGCTCTATGTCAGTGTGAGCCTGGGGAGAGGATGAGACAGAAAATACAGTGTTTTTTTCTCAGAATAACAGCCCCTTTTCTTCCTCAGATGGACTGTGTGTACAGAAGAGTTGCTCACTGGAGCAACAAATTGCTCAGTGGTTGTTTTTATCCCAGTGGAAGAGCCAAAATTCAGGATTCTTTAAGCTGAGTGTCTCCTCACCTGTGTCTGCTGTCGGCTGCTTTGGGCATCACTGGCCAGACCAGCAGGAGCTGCAGCACACCCTTCAGGCTGGCATTTACAGGAAGTAAGGGGGATTTAAGGTAAAATCACATCGTGACTGAAGCACCCTGGCTGCGTGTAAGTCCCCGTCAGATGGCACACAGTTTCCAAAGGAATGCAGGATCCTTGCACCCTCCGGGACAGTGAATGAGAGCAGACTGTGACTGTGCTCCTCCTTCAAAGAGCTCTTGCACCCAGAGGGGGCTGGAGGGCCTGGGAAGCTGGGAGCACAGGGGCATGGCAGGTCACTCTGCAGCCATGGGGATGGGCAATCGGCACTTGGGCACCAAGACATTCTTTGGGAGGGGAAGCTTTATAGCGAGAGGAAAGATAATTGTAATTTTTAAGTTGGAAAGATGGCTGAAGAATTTTAGAAATGTTTCATCTAAATGCTGAGCTCCCAAGAAGCTGCAGCCAGCCTCCTGCCCACTCTGTGTGTGCACTTACACTCTACAGGCATCAGACAGCTCGGAAGAAATGTGGGTGGAAAGAATTTTGTGGAGTATATTGGCTTTTAATAAAACAAACTCTTTCTGGGGTAATCTCTAATAATTTCTGTGTCCTTAGGATGATCTGGAACCAGCTTTTTATGCACTGCTAAATATTTGGAGTGCAGTATTACTACTTCCTGCAGCTGAGGCCAAATCTTAAAAAATGTTTAGATACCTCATTCTCCCTAAAAACTGTATTTGCTCATTAGCACATGTATTTCTCTTCACACATATATAAATAATTTGCGTATTTCTGATGCCCTACACAAACATAAGCCTTGGACTCCAGACATTGTTTAGAAATTAGAGGAGCTGAGGAGGTACCTGCCTGCAGATCAATTAGCATCCCAAATTAGTGCTCTTTGACACTACTTGTTCTAGGTCCAGACACAGCTGGACTTTTCCTGGTGTAAGTTTGACCCTGCCGTAAGGTGACTAAGTGACCAGTCTCTGCCCTTACCCTCTTCGAATTTAATCTTTAGAGGGTTGAAGGTATGTTTATGGGTTTGGGGAAATTGAAAGTGTTTTCTCCACTGGAATTTGTTGTGGTGATTAAGGGGAAAAGGCATCAGAACTAGGATGAAACTAATGCAAACAGAATCTTCAAAAATGTGTATTTTTGTGTTGTACAGAGACTAAGAAGAAAGATCTGAGCTTCTGCCCTTCTTTTCTTCATTGCACATTTCAGATCAAATCCAGCACTGGTCTTATCTTTGGAAGTTCCTTGGTCTTTTAAATCTGAGATTTCAACATATTTCCAGCAAGGTAAGCTGCTTTTTATGTGCTAGGAAAAGGGATGGATGATGAAAATAGCCAGATTTTCTCCTTTCCTTCAGGTGATGTAGATAAAGTGTGACTCCTCTGAAGCTGGTGCAGGACCTGCACCAGAGGATATGGGTAGATGCAAGATAGGGCTGGTTCTCCTCCTGTGGTTTACATCTGAGCCATCAGTTTGGACTCACAGAGAAGTGGGGAGTGTGGGGTTTTGGAAAGAGGAACAAAGGAGACAATTCTGTCTCAGCTGTCAGGGAGCAGCAGGATGCTCAGAAGCTGCTTGCTGGGCACTTTGGCCGATCCACCGAGCAGCTTTCCCTGAGCCACAGAGGTTCGGTGTGTTGCTCGTGTCCACAGCTCGGGAGGCCGTGTTTGCCAGCCGACCCCACACGGCAGGGTGGGCACTGACCGTGGCTGCTGTGAGCTCTTCTGGCTGCTTGCCAAGGCAGAGCCTTTTTCTGTTGCTTGTCAGCAAATCCTGGCACTGCTGATGGGTAGCCTGGCCCAAAAGCACAGCAAGGACCATGCTGGATTGCCCACGTGGTTCAGAGCTGCTGCAAAGGGATGGAGTGACTGTTCACTGTGACTTCTTTCCTGCTGACATTGTGGTCTGCAATTTAGGAGATGTAAAAAAAAAAATATGTAGGGAAGTTTTAGGGTCAGTTAAAGGACTGTGTTAAATCCAAGGACCCATTTCCCAATAACAGCAGGAATACAAGAGAGCAGGACTGGATCCTTGTATGTGTGTATCTGCATATTTCCATCAAAGGCAGTCATTCGTCATTTTAAGCTTGAACAGGTTTTTGCCCTAAAGATCCTGTAAAACATCTCTTTTTAGTGTGATTTTTTAGTTTTTTTTCTATTGAAAGTTGGACTGCTCCTAAAGATGGCTATGCTTGTGGCAGCTGGAAAGAATTTGGGGTAATTGCTTACCCTTACTGATTTTATGGTCAAAGCATAAAGCAGAGCAGTGATGAGGGGCACAGCTTGGGTCTCTATTTCAGAAAGGCCATGTTCTCTGTTGGGCTACAGCCCCGAAGGAAATGCACAGGTATGCAGAAATACATGAAATGCTACCAAAACAGTGTCCCCTCAGCAACCTCCCAGAGAACAGACCTGCAAGGAGCTGGTGAGGCACCCTGAGAGTTCACTGTGCTTCAGCCTCGTGCTAAAATGCAACTGGTGTTGTCCTAAAGCCAATCCAACAGACAAAGGCTTTGTCAGTAATATTTCAATGGGCTGGCATTGCCTGTGGCCATGCCAGGCTGTAGCCAGGGCTGGTGTGTGTTTCATGGCTCTGACTGCGTGTCCAGAGCTGACTGCCATCACTTTCATGACTGGCACCCAGAGATGCTGCCCCACTCAGGTCTTGCATCTTTATGAAGTATTAAATAGCCATCATACATCTCTCTGGGGAAGACCAAGAGAGCTTTGGGTCCTCTAATCCAGATGGTACTAAAATCAGGTTTTCTTGCAAGGATGCTCCCACTTCATGCTGGATAATCTTCTTCTTGTACAGAGACCCCTTTCATCTTTATTTTCAGAGCAGGAGATGGCCAGTGACCATACTGTGCCCTTTAAAAAAAAGGCAAATGATAGGTCTGTGATTTCAGTGCTATGAATATCACTTATTGTCAAGGTGGGAGTCTGGAGTCAGAGAGCAGTGCAGGCAGCAAGGTGCCAGCCAGCCTGCTTGAACTTCAGTCCTTCTGAGCCAAGAAATACTCTAATTATTTTATGGAACATGTGGCCCTTTGGTTCTGGCAAGCAGAAGCAGAGAGAAAGTTGCTACGCAACCAGGCAAGCAGCTGCTGAGCCAAGGAGTCCAAGAACTGGGAACTTTTACAAACAGGAATTGTTTTGAAAAATACAAACAGGCAGAATTTTATGGTTGTTCCAATTTTTGTGTTTGTCATCATCTTCCTTCCGAATTTATTTAGTCAGTGTTGGTGAAGGGTCACAGAAATGTTGCCTCAGGTGGAGGCTGGCAGCCTGTTTTGGGAGCTGTAAAACTATGGGAATTTGGCTTTGGTGACAGTGACATTCTGTCCGTGCAGCTGACAAGGGACTTTAATTATTTTAGTCTAGGCTTGCCCTGAGCCCAGAGCACCCCCCCGGTGACTGCAGTGCTGGCTGGGGCGCGATGTCTCTCTGGCAGCGGTGCCGGGTCACCGGGAGGTTGTGCCCAGGGCCAAGGCTGGCAGGGATGAGCTGTGCAGAGGGGCATCCCACGCTGCCTTTGTTCCTAAACTAAAATGAGCTCCAGGGTCTCTGCAGGGACCGTCACCCTGGGGTGAACGTTTGTTCAGATGAATGGCTGAATTTTGCTCATGTTTTCTGCGAAAATAAATGTGGCTGTCTTCTCAAAGACTGAGCAACCAGCAAACTAGTGCTACTCTTCTGCTCAGATGCCATTTTAGTGCTAGCAGGGAAGACTGTCTGGCATTAGCTTTTTATTAAATAAATAACTGAATAAAGGGTAGTGAAAAACAAGCTCCCTTTTCTTCCCTCAAATATCCACAATGAACTAGCAAAGGTCACTGACAATCTTTTTAGTAGAGTTACAACTGAATTACAACTAGACACAAAACACAAGTTCAGACTACCACTCAGGCAATTTGCCTACTTAATAAATTCCAAGGGAAGTGTGCATTCAGGGCTGTAAACAAGTCCTTTATAACAATCCCTTCCCATACAGGCTGTAGACACTGTTAAGACACTCTGACTTGGAAGTAATGTATTGGCATAATCACTTCTCCCCCTGCACCACAACCTAATTCACTGCATGACAGAGGGGGGCGTTAGGCGAAGTCCCTGCAGAGGCAGATCGATGGTTAAAGAACTGCCAAGTAGGGCCACAAATCCTTCATCAAATTACAGCCAGGGTGTTCAGGCTGCTTCCTCTGGCTCTTACTGATAAAATCTAGACAGCAAATTATCATATCAAAGTATAAATTCAAAGCAGCAGAGCGATAATCATCTCCAATTCCTGGTGGATAAGCAACTAATGAGAGATTTGATGAACTACAAATGCAGGAGATAACAAAATAATTACAAAATGGCAAACTGTTGAACACTTTTAGGAAGAAGGATAAGGAAAAAAATTTTAAGAGGTGCTTTATATGAGGAAAACACGTATCAACAGTCCATCTTGACGACATACATTAGGGAAATTATACCAAAGCATGTTGGGAAGTGTTCAAGGCCAGGTTGGATGGAGCTCTGAGCAACCTGGTCTAGAGGGAGGTGTCCCTGGCCATGGCAGGGGGGTTGGAACTAGATGATTTTTAAAGTGTCTTCCAACTCAAACCATTTTATGATTCTATGTCCACTTGGTGCTTTTCCTTGCTCTGCGTGTTTCTTAAATTTTATTCCAGCAAGAGACCATTGTCATTTTTTAATAGTAAAGCTCATTTTCCTGTTGCAGTAATTAAGAGTCTAATTTATCTGTTGATGGTTTTGGATGCTCAGAGTAAACACAGTGAATGGGTAATGGTGCAGGCACCTGGGAATCCTTTCAGTCCAAAAGGCTCTTAAAATTATCTGTTATAAGATGTTAAATCAACAAAAGAGGTGAAGGGGAAAAATGACAGAGGTTTCTGCCTGTGAAGCGGCAAAATGTCTGCCTGGAGCTGGGAGTTGGTGAGTGACGAGGCAGTGGGTTTGAGTTTGCTGGTGACATGTACATGCTGGTGACATGTACGTGTCATGCAGAGATCCACTGAAGGTGTCTGAAAGGGCAGGAGCTACAAGATTGAGTTTTTGAGGCAAGATTGTATCAGCTGTAGTGTTGGTGAAATTTTTTTAATAGCTCAATATATAAGAAATTGCATCTTGCAGATATCATGCAGCTGGAATTTGCAGAATGAAGCCATGCCCTGATCCTGGGGAAGTGAGATGGAGACTGTGCTCAGGTCCTGGCTCTGTCTGCCTGAGGGGACCATGCTGGTTGCAGTGGAGACTGAGACAGCTAAAGGAGGTTTGGAAAACGGCTGGAAGGAGGGCTTGGGCTCTGCATGTCAGGGCTGTGCCCATAGTGAGGATAAGGCACCAGAAACTGCCCAAATGGCTGAGAATTAATTTGGGCAGAAACGCAACAGCTGGGGAACAGCAGAAAGGCAGGTGGGAGCTCATTTGTGCTCTAGGGATGAATCCCACAGTTGTGCTGTAGGATGAGGAATCCCTCATTCACTCTGTGACCTTACGCTGGGTGACAGCTTGGGAACAACAAGCCACTCCCTGCGGAGACAAAAGTGCTGCTCCACATGCCTGTGAAGCCAGCTTTTGTCTCCTGATGAGTGCAGCTTTGGTGGCTGATCTCTGGAGACTCCAGCCTTTCTCCAAACACTATAAATTGTTGGAAATCCTTGTTCCAAAGAGCTTGCAGTCAGAATCAAGTCACAGGCAGTTCAAAAGAAACAAGGACAAGAGAAATATAAGTGTATGCGATATTCAAGATGTGATTAACTGTAAATAATTATTTGCCTGATGTTGGCACTGCTCCCAGGAAGTCACACCAGGCTCAAGAATGCAACATGATGACGCAGGACTTGAAAATACTGTGTCAAACCCCACCTGGTTCCCGTTAGCTGAATGTCTTGTTGACACTGCTCATTTGTTCTTCACTCCTCTGAAAACTCATGGACTCATTGACGGATGCAGCTTGATGGAACTGCTTGGCAAACACTAATGGTTTTAAAAGGTTTAATAAATTACTAATTAAAGAAGGAGAAAAAACAGAGCTCAGAATTGTCTGCAAACGTGCATTGTTTTCTTTCAACATCTTGTAAGTTAAGTAATTTAAATCGATTGACAAAAACTATTTCCTTTTATTTTTTTTTTTTTAATGTGCCTCTGGGATATTTATGGAAACTACTTTGATAGGCATGCCCAAATACTGGCAGTGCTCCTTGTCTCTTCCTCAAGGACCTTCTCATAGCTTGTGCACACAGGATTTCTCTGAAACCTGCAAGTGAATCACACCAACTTGTTTTTTGAACCAGAGCTTCATAGGGGCGCCCTCTAAAAGCCCAGCTAACAGCAGATACAGTGTTCATGAAGTACTAAATATCTATATTGGTTTTTTTCAGGCGTATGCATAGGATATCTTTTCATACCTCTTCCACAAATACAGAGACGTATTTTAACTGCTGTCATCCCTCTTAGCCTCCTGCAGACCATCTGACCCGTCAGCTTTGTTTGCTATTGCTACAGAACTGGGGTTTAACTTCAGGAATGAACTTTGAGGTGAGCTTAGGGAAGATACCCAAGTGGAAGACATCCCCTCACAGATCCATGTGCCGTTTTGTCCCCTTTTAAAAACACTATAATTTTCTTAAGTAAGAGTGGGCTGATGTTTGCTCTTATTTCCTTTCCCTGTGGGGAGACATTTTGGACTTCTATAACATTTTGTGTGTTGGGGGGCAAGTCATGCACACGTGGCTATTTGTGCCTACATATCTGCCTTTCTGTCACAGGTTGCTGTGGTTGCTACCTACTCCTGATGGAGAAAGCAGGGCTAAAATGCAGCTTGAAGGGATACAGGATGCTGGAGAGCCTGGTGATAATAATTAGCATCTCCTGAGGAGTGACTTCATGTTCCTGAGCTGACCCCCAAGGTAAATGGCACACACTTTGCTAGAAATCCTCTGAGTCAAGCTTGTCTCCTCCAGTTGTGCAAATGAACTTTTGTAATTAAACAGTTGTGATTTTCAAGTTTGATGCACCTAATGAACCTCTGCTCCTTCAAATTTGTACTGAACATCTTCTCCATATAACCGTGAGTAAGACGAACATAGTTCAAGTATCTTCCCTTGTCCTGTTTCCTGATAAGATAAATAAATATTGCCAAATTAATTTTTTGAGAGAAAATACAATACTGTCTGGATTTCAATGAGCAATTGTGAAATAAACTGTTCTTTAAAAATACCAGTTGTAGCTAATCAAATAAGAAATATGAGGAGGACCACATAGTTCCTTCTGAGGCCTGAAGAGATCATGCTGTGGCTCAAAAACTCAGTAAAATCAAACCCAAAGCAATCCCAAATGATGAGAGCTGAATGGAATGGCAAGGATTGCTCTGAAAGTCTGAAGTTCTACAGGACTTGATGTTTGAGTCATCCAAGATCCCCTATTGGTAAGCAAAATAACAAAATGGAGAAAATGTCTAGAGGACCATCCATAAGAAAACAAACAAATCATAGGGAACGTTGCCAAGATGTAACTCAGACAGGCAATTAAACAGGGAAAGCATTCCTGCCTTAATCTTACTGTGTGTTTGTTGGTCTTAAACTAGAATTAGAACTTGTAGATTTATGACCTGTATATAAAATAAATAAAAAATCCCTGCTAGGAGAGAGATTCTTTTTGCATAAATAGTGATGTTTGACAGAGATGATTGTGCACTAGAAGATTTGACTTTCAAATATTCTCACAAATCAAAGCAATTTCTTGGTGAACCAGTTTCACTATTCTGAACCCTGAAGAAAAGCATCCCCAGGTGAGACAAAGTGAAGCCCTGACCTGGGCAGCTGCAGCTGAAGTCCTTTTTCAGCTGGCAATTGGAATTCAGTAAGCCAGGCCAAGCATGGCAATAGGAGCATGGCAAAAGAGTATAGATACCCTAAATACCTTAAAACCAAGCCAACCCTTCCCTCCTCTTGCCCTTAGTCCCCAGATCCCTAGAGATCCTTCCCTCTAAATTAGCACTCCTCCTTTAGGCTCAAAACTCTTAATTACCTGTAGAATATCTCCTGAACCACCTCCAGACCCATTTTTTTGTATGTTTTGTAAGCTTGATTCACCTTTTGCTACTGAAACTCTGCCTTCTTTTCGGGGTGAGAGTGACAAAGCATGGGTTGGAAAGAGTTTCTTCAGTTTGTAAAATTACTGACTTTTCACAGGTGCTTTGCACCCGGGGGAGGGTATCTCAATATGCTGGATGAGCCAGAACCTGCCCATGAAAGAAAGGGCTGGGTGACAAAGAAGAAGGGTGTTGCTGATGCCTCTGTGCAGCTCTCCTGGCTTCAGCATTGGGCAGTTTCCCTGGACTGGTTTCTGTATTGAGGGAGGCGTGGGCAGTAACTACCTGCCGTTAAGAGGGGGAATCAGAAAAGCTGAATACTGCCCCGAGTGCCTCTGATGCCTCTGCTCATTCCTAAACCATGGGGATTGTCAGGGCTTAGCAGAGACGTGGGCTGAAGGAAATCTGAGCTGGTGAATGACCTTCAACTTCCAAACTTCTGCAACTTCATGTGAAAATACCAAAACCCAGGATGGATATGGGGTGACAAAAAAGCTCTGTTTCTAAAGGCACTTTTCAGAAGAACCTCATTTTAAGGCAACACTAGCCCTGCAAATAACTTATTACACTTATTTAAAAGATGCTCATGAATAATTTATACTACATTAACTTGTAAATGTGATAGCTTTTGAAATCATTAGACTCCAGTAGCTTGCTTTGTAAGTCCATGGGCTGGATCTCATTATTAAAAGCTAATTAGCTCATTCAACTGGAACACATTCTGTCAAATAGCTATGCCAGTACTCTTCTTTTTATTACAACAGATTATATTAATTCTAAAAATATTCCAGAAATGGCATAATGGAAATATTTAATAATAAAGATACAACATTCTATACAAGTAGATAATTTCATTACTACTTTAACAAGTTTTCCAAAACTGGGTAAGTGAGATTTCAGGATTATTTTAATGAATATATGGTATTAGAAATATCTGATACATACATAGTTTATTTAAATATTAAAGATTATAGCTCATACATGGGACGGATGTTTTCAAAGTGTTCATTTGGATGTGTGAGAAGCTTGGATCTTTGTTTAAAAAGTTATGCTCCTAAAGTAAGAATTCTAAGCCATGCTTGGCAGTAGGAAGGATGCAGATCACAAGTGAGTGACAGCAACATGCCCATAACAGCAGGGTCAGTGGCTGGGGCAATGCATAAGGCTGCTCTTGCCCCAGCTCACAGCAGAATATGGTGGCCATCAGTCAGTTGCAAAGTCTATTTTTTTCTTGCCACGAAGAAGTGGGTTTTCTATTTGCTGTTGAATTTTAATACGGAGAAAACACTGCATTTTCCTTCTCCACTGTTCTTCCTATGGGTGTCATTCCAGGCACTGTGAAGAGAAATTTGAGAAGGAGAGGAAAAATAGGCACTGACTGAGCATTTCCCACCTCCAGCACTGGAGCAGGAGTCACAGCCAGCACAGCTCCACAAGTGCCAAACCCAGGTGTCAGAAACAGCCCAGAAACCCACCTGGGCAGTACCATGGGGAAGGTGATCTTCGCACAAATGACTTGTTCCCAAGTCCTCCCATCCCGCCCTCCCTAAGAAAATAATCACAGTGTACCCATCCGGCACAGTATCAGAGGAGATGTTCTGTAGAATGCGTCTTTTTTCAGCATAAAGCAAAATGTCATTTAGGTCCATTTGTGCTAAAACCCTGGCTTTGGGAGAAGAGCCTCTGTAGGAAAAACAGTTGCCACTGGTTGTAAAAAAAAATCCAGCTGGTTTGATAGTAATTATCTGTTGTTGGATTTGTAAAGTATTTGCTATTATAAATTATCCAAACATTCTCTTTTTTCCCCAATATTATGGGTTTATATTTGTCTTTCCATCAAATTTAAACATTTTTAAACTTCAGTACTTTTAAATCCCTCTTACCAGCTTTTAAAGGGATTAGGGTAAATAGCTTTTATTCTGCAGTCACAATACTATTGCTTTCAAATACATCTTCTTGGATTTCCTGTTCAGAAGAAAAAAAAAAGGAGGAATTTAAATAATTCACAGCAAAGCTACAACGTCTGCTTCTGCCCTGATGAATGTTTCCCTCTAGGAAAGGCAGTTCTCTTATTAATATAACATCTGGCTTTCATCTTGAATAAATACAAGAACTCAAAAGCAGGAGAAAAAGAGTAGAAAAATGTGAATTTTCTGGCATATCAAGTAGCCAAAAGGCCTAATTAACAGAAATAATATCTAGCAAGCAATGCTGCTTGAGAAAATGCCATAAATGAATCTTTTGGGACAAGGTGTTTCAGAGGGTTCACTTGGTCACCCAGGGAGTTGAGAGGAGAGGGATGGCAAGAGGAGCAGCAAACAGCTCGGATTTGTGGCTCTGCATGTCCCAACAGCCGCTGTTGGAGGGCCCTGCAGGAGCCTTCCCTGTAGGAAGTGCAGCAGGAAAGCTGTGCAGTCCCACTGGCTGCTCTGTGCCACAGCCACATCCCCTCTGGCACGTGCAGCTGCCCTCGGCTGCCCTTTGCCCTTGTCAGACGATGTGTCCCACTCCTGCAGGACCCATCTTGAGGGTCTCTTGCCTTTTAAAATGTGGTTTCGAGAACTAGACTTGGTGTTTAGAGAGAAAGTAAAGAAGATATTTAATAATTTTTTACTTTAATCAATGATTTTGGTCTTTTTAAAAGAAGCCAAACAAGAAAAACCTACCAAAAAAAAAAAGTCCTCCAGAAAAGCAGTGAGGGGGTCAGGGGTTTGACAGATATCCCAGAGACATTTTGGTTCCCTGGCTGCAGAGTGGGAAAGTGGACATATGCACATGCTCCTGATGGAGGTATGGACCCAAATCAGCAGCTGTCATAAGCAAGGTCTCTCTGGATTGAACCCAGTTCGTATTTCTTGCCTCTCTCCTTTCCTGTGGGGACTGCATTGATCTGTCCATCAGTGAGCAGACAGAGCGGGCTGGCCAGAGCCATGCAGTTGGGTTTTTACGTGCAGGCAGTCCCCAGTTGTTATCCCTGCTGGGTGTGAGTGCTCTGGACATGCCACAGTGGGGCAGGGACTGCGGCTCTGCTGGGGTGGCCACTGCAGGGTGGGGGTGATACACAGGGACCTCCTCAGCTGCTGGGAGGTTCCTGAGCAGAGTTTGTTGCAGCTTAGAAAATCATTGTGTTCACTGCAGCTGCTGACTGGAAGCGGAGCCCAGCCTGCACAGGAGTGGTTGGCAGGAGGGCAGTGGGATATAAATGCCTTTTAATTTCTGTTCCATTTGAGCTACAGTGTAGCACTTTGATCTGAAAGCTCTCATAATTTAGAAGTTTTAAATTTAATGTTATGACTTTGAGAAGCAGCTAATCTCATGTTTAACTTCCATGAAGACTTAGCTATTGTTATTTTAAAATTTTTTTTTTAATAAATTCTTTTGGCTTTGCACTGTAAGGGCAAAGTCCTGGGAAATGAACCCAAGAGCTGGATCTGTCTCAGGGTCTTGTATCTTCTCCCTTTATTAGGTCTGCTCCTGTCAGCCTTAAAACCCTGCAGCTTCACAGCATGCCCCTATAAGGTAAAATTCAATTCCTCCTTTCTGTAGAAGGACAAACTGATGCACAGAGCAGATAAATTACCTGCCCAAGGTCAGAGTGTGACTGAGGGAGCACTAACACACTGATGAAACCATTTCTATCCCATTTTGATAAGCCTGAAAGTGGCTCTTGTTGGGAAGCACTGGAATGGAATATCTGTAGCCATTGGAAAATACCTTTTTACCTCTTTTTCATGTGTACCTTTAATTTTTTACAGCAAACCTTTACATAAGCCTTGGTGGTAAATTTTGGCTACTAGTGGGTAAGCGTGAATGAACAAAAGTAAACTGTAGGGAGCAGGCAAAATGTTGCAAAGAAATTTGCAAGAATACACTGTCTTCTATCCTTCAAGACCACAGGGGCCCAGCCTGCCATACAGAAATCCCACTCGCCCTGATTGCTGTCTTTCATCAGTTCCTGAGGTGAGTGAGACCAGGAGGGTACAGTCAAGTTTTCTCATGATGGCCTGTTTCCATTAACTGAAAGCAAAGGCCTCACATGTCAAGATCTTATGTTTCAAGAAGCTATTAGTTATTGACTTGACTTTTGCTTGACAAGTACAATATTGTTAATGAAAATTGAAGAGTCACTTTTTCACTGTGGTGAAAATACAGAGAAAGATTTCTGTTGTGGGTTAGACTTGTTTCCTCCTGAGAAAAAACAGTGTCTTATTTCTTATGACTCTTCCGTTCCTAAACACATAAACACCGGATGCCCAGAAAAGTGACATCAAAATGAAAGAAGACATTTCAGTCATCCTCACCCACATGTCGAGGCAGTGGAATTTTCAGTGCGTTCTTTTATTCCCCTAGCACCTGATTTCTTGTGGTTTCACCTCTGGCCCCTGAGAGCCAGGCAAGTCACTCACTCATCTGCATCTTCACTTTCCTTCCCTGCCAGCTCTCAAGCAACTTAGAGGGCTGGTTCTTGCACTTCAGTGCATTTTGCTGGTAATTCTCATCTGGTGATACGTTTTGGTGCACTAGATTGCTACAAAGAACTCTTGGTGAAATGTCACGTTTAAAACAGTGATTATTTGAAAACTCTGTAGAGAAGGAAGTTAGCTTAACACAGATTCACAACTGCTTTGAGAGCCTATCCCAGTTCCCCCCAGCATCTGGGGGAATGCTGTCCCTGAGCCCAAATGGAACATGGTGAGGTGCTCAATGTGCATTGATATTGAATGCTGCTGAATCCTTAGGTGGGACCAAGAAAAGACAGACGCTCTCAAATTGCAGATCTGGAGGTCTTGTGCAATTAGGAGGAAAATGCATTCCTGGATTCAGATACTGATACTCTGAGGTTTACTTTTTCATCTTGAAAGGCATAAAGACCACGACAGTGGTTTTAACTGGAACACGTACAAGTTGATTTTTCCCACTGCCCCCGTATGTCTGCAGGAAATTACAACCGGGAAAGAGCCAAGCTGTGATAACTCCATCACCACAAGGGTTTGTCTCTTGCTGCCTTTAGCCCTCCATTCTGATGTGTTTGTGTTAACCTCCTCTTCTCGTTCCAATTACAGCTCTGGCCCTGGCGCGGGGAGCAGCAGCGCCGGTCCCTGCGGCACTGGCCGCCCTGCAAGCGCCACCACAGCATCAAATAGCCCCGATGATGATGGGGAAAGCAGCAGCAGGAGATGTGAGGAATTTTTCCCAGTCACGGGACTTTCTCAGCAGCATGTATTATTCAGTCTTTCCATTTGTAATCAGCACAGTGAGTCTTTCCTTACAAGAAAGAGAGGCACAGCCCTGCTGACATTGAAAGCTCTGGCAGAGGGCTGCAGACATCAGCGGGGAAAAGACCATATTTTAATGGGTTTTGTCTCCTAAGTAAAACCTCAAAATGAATTATTTTCTCCTTGTGTATAATTGTCTCACTAATCTGAAAACATTATTTCTGTCACCAACAGAATAATTCTTCCCTTTGACATGGAGAGAAGCGAAGTTCATGGTCCATAGAGGTACCACTCTTACTGGGAAAAGGAAGTCTCAAAGGCATTTTTCTAAGTGATTAGAGTAACTCCTGGGTAGCCTAACTGCACTCAGGCGTCACCTCACTCAGGGGCTGCTCCACTCAAAAAAGCTCAGTGTTTACATGAGGCTGGGTTAAAACTCATCTTTGTGAAAGACTGCATTATTAAAAAACCTCACAGCCCAGCATCATTCCTGAAATTAGTTGTGTAATGGGCTTTTTTATTTTTTAATTATTATTATTTTTGATTGTGTCATTTACTGTACATAAATAGGGAGAAGGTGATCTCTTTTGCTAAGCTTCTTTGCTGCAGTAGTAGAAATCAGCTTGTATAGTAATTGCCTTTTTCTTGGCTACTGCCTCTGTTTTCACATAGAAAACTGTTATAAAAAACTTCTTTTAAAACCACATTGCAATAGTTTTAATATAATTGCCAAATTAATTATGACACTCTTGGTAGTCTCTTGATCTTTGAAAAAACTCTCTCTTCAGCCTTCTGAGAAAGGTAGAGAGCAGAGGATGGAGGAAATTCAAGAGCTGAACGTTTTCAAATGAAGATCATCTGAAGATCCAAACCCCCATGGCAGAGAATGGCTGCAGCCATGGGCTGCGGGACCGCCACTGTCTCAGCTGTTTTCTCCAGCTCTGGAGGCATCCTGTGCATAAAATCTCTTGTTCTTGCTCTGCTCATGGCTTGGAATGCCATATAATAACTATCGGTGCTTGTGCCTTCACTGGAACTCATTTTGTCTCAGGCATCTTTAAATGGGAGTGAAAATGGTATCGGTGAAACCCATCAATGCAAAGGAACAGTTTTAGTGAGCAGGCAGACACTGGACATTTAGTATTTTCCCAAATCTACTTAATAACAATCCCTTGTATAACATGGTCTACTCCTGCCATTTATTAAAACCTGTGATTTGGGGAGAAGAAAAAAAAAGCAATATGTTTGAGCCTCAGAGGGTTTCAGCAGGGTTCAGTTTGTTTAAGTTGTCAAATGTTTATTAATTTCTTTCAGAAGAAAATCCTTATGCTTTGTTGCAGAAGGATATTTTATTAAGTTCAGACAAACTGAGCTGGCTTTCAGCAAATAGCATTTGGCTCTTGAACCAGGAGGAAATAGCTTGGTATGGTGTCATCATATTACAAAAGTGATATTGTGGCTAGAGGTCAGAAATTCTGGTGTTTGTTCATTTGTATTGAATATATTGAATTTGTGATGCATTATCTGAGTTCCTGTCAGTGCTTTTCTCAATCAGAATTTCACCCTAGTCCAGAAGGAAATGCAATCACTGTGTGGTCTGTGCTCCTAGAAACAAAGGGCTTCTGAAAATGTTGATATCACTGTGGGTGGGTCCAGGATACAGGAGCTGCTCTGGGTGTGCTGAGCACATGGCCAGCTCCTGCCTGCCCTGGGACCCTGCTTTGAGCCTCATAAAGGCAGGCAGCTGCTGCTCGCCCCAAATGGGTGAGAAACACACCCTGTAGGGACTTCAGACATGTTCGTCACTTTGGGACAGCCTCTTGCACAGCCACCCAGGAAAGGCTGTTTCTCCCTGTGAGTAGAATTTGGCTATCAAACCCCCAGACCTCCTGCCAGCTACAGTGGTTAATGTGCCAGTTAGCTTTTCCTCATCTTGGGCTGCTGAATTTCTTGGTGCCTTCACTGCATCGCACTGAGGCCATTTTGCTGCTGCTCACCTCAGACCCTGGGTAGCCTGGCAGTGTGGCCCCGGTGTGGCACGGTGGGAGGGCTGAGGCTGCTGCAGGTGCAGCAAGCAATGGCTTCTCTGCCAATGACTCCTTCCAGGCCAAGGGGAGAATGGCTTGCACGTGCTTCCTGTAAAATCGTGTCACTAGCTTATCCCGGGAAGTGTTCAAGGCCGGGCTGGGTGGGGCTGTGAGCAACCTGGTCTAGTGAAAGGTGTCCCTGCCCATGGCAGGGGGGTTAAAACTGGGTGATCTTTAAGGTCCCTTCCAACCCAGGCCATTCTGTGATTCTGTGAAATTCAAAACAACTGCTCATCTTCATAAGCCACCCAAAATTGTTTCTCCTCCTGTGGTGGAACAGTCCCTGTGTCACATCTACCTGTGGATTTGCTGGCAGGGTGAGAACATCTGCTTCTGCTTTATGTTCCTAAACGCCAGTGTATGATGAGACAGGCTCAGACAGTGGTTTTTCCATACATTTATGGTTATCCCTTTATTAATGATAGAACAATTTCATGGGCAGAGATGAAGCGAGGGGAAGGAGGAGATAACAAGATCATTCCAGTTGGTTATAATCTATTTTCTTACATAAATATTAATTATTTCACCAGGAATTGCAACTGATTTATCCACAGTTTATTAGATTTAGTATTTTTTAACCATATTAGCAAAAGCTCAACTGAGGGAATCTCTGTGACAACTGACCAAGAGAAAATTAATTAGGATTCTGAATCTCTAGTGCTGGTATTTTAGGGCTCTGCTTCTCTGGATCAAACTCTTTATTAAGGAGAGCAGGGATCTTGGCACTGGAATCAAGCCCACATCTGCACCTGGATTTTGCTATTAAAAGTGGATAGAGTAAAAAGAATGTTAAATCTTTTTATCCAAGATTCAAGACATGCTAGACAGGACATAGAAAAGATGTTTTCTTTTTTAAGGTTTATAATTTTGAGTGTTTACCTACCATGGATTTACAGTGGGGTTTTTTCCTGTTTGTTTTGGAGTGTTTTGTGTGGTTTTTGATGCTTAGAACACATCCTTTATTACCAATTGCCTGTCTGGGATCCCAGGATGAATGTTTGTCTTGTATATTTAATGAGGCTGAAGTTAACATGGGCATGTTTGTTCAGCAACAACATATCCAACTCTTCGCACGTCAAGGCGCCTTTGTTTGTGTACCACCATCGTCAGCCCTTTCAGCAGGATCAGGGAATAAAGCTGGTAGTTAATTTCTGATGTGGATGGAAAATGAAGCATTGAACCTGAATCTACGCTCATTCATGTTGCTGTAAAGTGTGAGTAACTCCCTCTAAGTCAGCTGAATTATATCAGAAAGAGGGAATTTGGCCAGCGTAATTCACAGTCTTGCACAAACAAGATATTTGAGTCTGGTGTAAGGATCAGTTCTTGATTTTCAAACATTTAGCAGTAAATCTTCAAGGAGCTACAACAACAGGGTAATTAAAAAAAAAATTTAAAAAAGGAAAAAAAAAAAAGAAAGTGTTCTCCAGATTCCAGAAGGTATTGGAGGGAACATTATCCTTTCTATTCCATAGCTAATTTCTTCCTAGGAAATTCAGTTTCTGAAAAGGAATGAAGTGTTGTATCAAACCAGTGGGCAGCACTGAACACAGATTTGTGGTTTCTGTCCCTGTGTGCTTGTGTGACAGTCAGACCTCGTGGCTGTCTGCTTCAGACTCAGGATGGAGAGTTCAGAGATGGGGTGGTGATTTTGAGCTCTTTCACAGATTTCTCCCCGTAAGCCTCAGTAACTCAACTCTGCTTTGATTTTCCACATAGGAAAACAGAGTTTGCCATCCCCTTCTTCCTGTCATGGTTCCGGGGGGGCTGGTCAAGGACAGTGATGCTTTCACTGCTACCTAATCTGGCAGCATCCAGGGTAGGAGCTACCTAGCCCTTGGCGTGCATTGTTTCTGGTGCACTGGCTCTTGATCTCACCTGGGGCTTTGGAGCACTGCCTTGAACCTGATGAGTTTAATGTGTTATACATAACTCAGCAGAGCCTGAGCATCCTCCAGCCCAGGCCAGCAGCACTGGGGAGCCCCCTTGTGTGTTCCAGTGCACGTTTCTGGATGCTGCGGGCTTCTGAAAAACGTTGTTTTTGTGACAGAAAGACCCTCAGCTTTTCTTTTGAAACATCAGTATTAAACCAGTATTTCCGAGACATGCCCGAGCAGTGGTTATGTGGTAGTTGCTAATATTTGGATGTTACAGTATTTGTCTGAGAGCTGTCTTCATTCTTCTGCAAAAGTAGCTGGATGAATGTCCTGCTTTCTCACTGCACAGCTATGTATCCCTCCATAAAACAGAGAGGGGAAAGAGCCCTGGCAGCTCCGTATCCGCTGATGCTTTGCAGCTGCTGAAGACTGTTCTTCCTCAAGTGCTGCCACAGAATCAGGACAGCCTGGGAGACGTGGGGTGAGAGAACAGAGGGTTAAAACTACTGCATTCCCATGGTGTTCAATAATGTCTCTTTTCCCTCTAGATTTATGTCTTTCAAGCATAACCCATGGATTTGTGTTGCTGTGCAGGGCAGTGTCAAGAAGCTGTGTGGTACTGAGGGCATCGAGCAGCCTGTGCAGCAGAGCAGGGACAGGGCTTCCAGCTGACTGCTGCAAGATACTGAGGGGAATAATAGATGGATTTGCTGGACTTGAGGAAGTTTGTAGCCTCTTTTGTGGATAAAGGTTATACAGAGGCTTTCAAAACTTGTAAAATCATTTCAGCCCAAGCAGGGGCAGAGATGAGATGAGCCTCCAACGTGTCTATACAGCCGAGGAGCCTCTTGGAGCCGGAGGGGGGAACTCTGGGGTGCCAGGCCCTCGCCTGGCAGCAGCCCCCGCAGAGCCACCATGCCATGTGCCAGAACCAACAGTGTCCTCTGCAGGACTCCAGATGACTTTAGAAATGGTTTTACCTTCAGAAAACATCAATGTTTTCACATCTCATTGGTGAGCTCTGCCTTCTCTTGGAGCCAGGCTTTTGTTCACAGTGCAGGGAAAAGACGCGAGCAAAGATGAGTGTTCCCAGCTGCCTCTGGCCTCCTTCATGTTTTATTTCCTGCTGCTGTTCATTGTGCTCCTCCACAGAGGAGGGTGCAGACTCGTTCCTCTCCTGTCTGGGCAGATGCACACAGCACCCTGAGCACACCACGATCCCGACCCGGGCCCGCAGCAGAGACGGGAATGGGACGTTGGTCTCTGGGCCGTGCTCCCACCCAGGCCTTGTCTGCAAAGCACGGAGAAGGCCATGCGTGTGCTGGCCACCTTGTGATAGGACAAGGGGGAATGGCTCTCAGCTGAAACAGAGTGGGTTTAGATTAGGTATTAAGAAACAATTGTTTACTGTGAGGGTGGTGGAGCAGGTTGCCCACAGAAGCTGTGGCTGCCCCATGCCTGGGAGTGTCCAAGGCCAGGCTGGGCTGGTGAAAGGTGTCCCTGCCCATGGCAGGGGGGTGTGGAACTGGGTGATCTTTAAGGTCCCTTCCAACCCAAAGCATTCTGTGATTCTGTGATTCTGTGATCATATATTTGCACTTGCTAACAGAGTAGGTGAAGTAACAAAAACATTTGAATTTGGGGCCACTTTGCCATCTCCCTGAAAATACTTCTCAAAGGTGTGAATAACTCTGTAAACACACAGCAGTGGAAAATCTGCATTAAGATTTGAACCACTCATATCTCAACATCACAATGAATTAAAGCCAAAATAACCATGCTGTGCATTTAATCAAACAAGGTCTATTTCAAAGAAAGCTTTGATTTTTTCTCTATGGCTTTTTCTGCATTTTGTTTAAATACACTCTGGCCATATTCTGCCTTTAAAGGCTATGGTCTGATGTTCTCTTTGGAAAGACCTTTGATGATTTTGGAAGATTTTGTAGATTTCTACTTCTAATTCTACAACTAAATAAATATTTTAATTTCTGATTCACTTAGGTCTGGCTCTAACCCAACCTGAACATCTCTAGGCCTCAGGAATGACATTTAATTTTGAAAGCATTTTGTCAGGCTTGGCAAGGTAAGAAAAATGAAGCTCTCATTAAAAATAGGAAGGCAACATGTTTTTTGGTTTGTAGTTTAATATTACTGTTTCCAAACATCTTCACAAGGAGTGGCTTTGCTCTTGTACAACAAAAGCATTCTTTCTTCTAGGCATAGTAAAGCTTTGCAGGAATAAAGCAAGAAATGCTATTTACAGTGAGGAGGAAGTCCCCAGACCCTTTACAGAATATATGTGCATAATTTTACTGACATAATGTGGGTTTTTCAAGGTGGTCACTTTTCACACTCTCAGCAATCCCTCAAGGCATAGAAAGAGCAGAAATGCTCAATAAAAACAAAATTTAAAAAAAATTTAAAAAGACTGAAAGGTAAAGAAAAATTATATAAGGCAGAAATGAAACACTACATTAATTATCTTGGAATGGCCTTTTAACCCCTGTGCCCAGTTTGTGGGTACCTGCCCCAGAATGACCTGCATTCATCATCAATGGCATTTGGCTGGCCATGGGAATTCTGGCTTTTCCTTCATTACTGTGTGTAAAACAGACTCTTTGCTTTGTCTCCTGCTGCTCATTACCTGATTTGATGCGGTCATTTATGAACACTTCTCTCGTTTGTTCTTTTCTTTGGAGATAAAATATAAGGCTTGTCAATGTTGTAGCTAGAACAGTAAGCACACAACTATGCAATTTTATGTCTTAAAGTGACACCATTCTGCTCTGAGGAATGTGGCTACATAGCATACCCAGTGTTGCATTTTGTAACAATTTGATGTTTAAATGTTCTGTAGAATGAATGATCTGCTGAAGCCCAGCTCAGGAAGGTTCCTTCCAAGCCTGCAGAACTCATCCTTCTCCTTGCTGGTGCTGCACCACACTGGGTTGGTAGAAATAATTTTCTCATGCTAAAAACAAAGTTGTGTCAGCTCCCTGATGGGATGTGGTGCACATTTCATAAGTATGTACCCAAAAAGTAGTTGATGGAGAGTTTTATTCTGAAAGAGAAGAGGACAGACTGTTGAAATATTTTGAGGTGCCTAAACAGGGAGATTCCTTGAGAGGTTTTTGAGCCCTTCCTGGGAGCTGTGGTAACATGGTCCAACACCTTCAAAGGTCTGGTTGTGCTGCTGTTTTCCCTGAGTCTCAGAGAGCCCCTTGGGGGTAGCACTGAAATCATTCTTTACCACACTAGGGAGTTTTCTGCTACCTGCCAGACAAGCAAATCAGCTTTGAGCAGAAGTCACTGTCTGCTGGGTTGGAGAAACCTGCGGTTGTTACACAGGGAGAAGTTTGTGTCATTATTCAGTATTTCGCTGACAGCATAAACGCAGGAACATGATTTCGTGGACTTTATTTCACAAAGTAGCCAATGCAAATAATATAAAAAAAATGATACTGCCAGATTTGCAGACGGGAGCCTGTGGGATTCCACGGGGCCCATATGGCCAGAAATCCCGGCCAAAAACTCTGCCAGAGAGAGGGAAGCCCACTGCAGACATGGATGACCCTTTCCCCATGCTTAGCCCTTTTTTCTGGCCACCGCTGGTGCTAAATGGGGCTTTGAGAGTCACCCGGGGTGCTTTGCCACCACGAGAAACTGCAGTGGCATCTAACCTTGCCTGGTGGCACAGATCACAGTCAGAGTTAGGTCCTGTTTGCCAGTGCCATTCCATCTGTTTCGCCTGTCCACAGTTTGTGCTGACAAATCCTCCACTTGCGGGGCTTCAGCACTTGACAGTGAAGCGGCGTTTCATTAACTCCACTCCTTTTCATAACACTCTCCTCAGTGACACTGACATGCTGTAGAGCTACTGCAGAACTATTTTAACTGCATTACTTTAGGTTATTTACTCTGCTAATCATCTTCAGGTACTTTATATTATTTAAATGTGTATGGTTTAATGGATGACAGCAGGCAATAAATTCTGCCTTGCTGCTGGTACCAAAACAGCCACCTAAGAACTCAGTCTATCCTTCAGCTGCCACTGCAATGCTGAAATGCACACAGAGAAATCAGATCACTTCAACTCAGACTGTTGCCATAAAACACAACCTTTTCAATCCATTTTTCACCAGATCACAATTAGTTACCTGAACCAGGCAAGCTTTTGTGAACATTGCATAGAAAATATAGTAAGATGTAGCAAATTCTGGGCATTTTATTTTTTGTTGGAGACTATTATTTATTGTAAGTATTACCAACTTAATGACAGCAGTTGGGTTTACTTAGTTGCATAATACCAATGCCAATAGTCTCTCTCCCAGAGAGCAACCTTCCCTAAGTGAGCAGGATTAGAGCAGGGTGTTATTTTTCCAGGAGTATCAGTGTGGTACCTTCAAATTTGATGGACCATGAGAAGAGGCAGTGAGCCTTTGTATTACAACAGATCAGTGACACAAGCTGGAGAGTGTTAGTGATGGGCAGGGATTTAAGAATTCCCAGCTAGTGAGCAGGGTGAGTGCTGTGAGACAAAAATCTGTCCAGCTGTGTATCTGACCACATGGCCAGTACTTCTGGAGTTCAACTCTATGTAGAAATTATATTTCTGGTGCCTAAAATTCCTATTTAAGTGGAATAACTTTGTAATAACTTTTTTTAAAATAAAAGAAGTTAAGAACAAAGACATGCAAATATGCAAGGCTGAAAATACACATGCATCCCTAGGTAGAACAGCTTTTCTCTGCAAAGAGAAAAAAAAAACTTTTAATTGGAGTAAAGCCTTCAAGAGGAATGTTTCTACATAAATGGGGGGGAGAGAGGAGGCTGTTTTATTCAGTTTACAACTCTCCTAAGAACGGATTGTGATAAAGACAGGAAACTGGCGCTGACATTTTGAGTAGGATTATTTGTTCCTTGCTGATGGCCATTAATACTGTCAGCAATTTACATACAGACAAAACCTCAGCTGCCCCCTCCGTGCTGAGATTACAACCTGAATCCATGATTGGCAGCACACCTCAGACACTAAATAGTAAATTCAACACCACAGTAGATAAACTTCCAAAGAGTTAAAGTCTTAACTAGGATTTTATCTGCAGCACGTGTTAGTCTTTTTAACAAGCCTTTTAAACAAGATCAGGTGCATTTTAGTGTAAACAAACAGACTTGAATCCAGACTATTAGAGGCAATACCTCAACAACAGCCTCCAAGTGGGCTTGTTTTCCCTCCTGCAGACAGCTCAAACCAGATAACGGAATAAAAAAACCCAAAAGAAAACAGAAATGACCGACAGCAGAAGAAATCTGACAAGGGTGTAGTCTCAGCTTGGGAATTCAAATCAGGTCTGTTTTCTCTTAGTTGAACATTTAATTAGTTGAACATTCATGGCTGGAAATTACCTAAAATGGGATGAAAAATGCTGGATGCAAACACACATTAACCTCCTCTCTCCTGGGTTAGTGACTCCATGAAGGCTTTCACTGCCCATCTGGGAATGAGATGAGCATGTTGGCTGGGTCAGCAGCTGTGTCTGTGCAACCTGGGGCTGTGGCTGGGGGCACACAGCACCCGCTCACCCTCCCGACAGGGGCTGGAGTCAGGGGCTGCAGCCATGGATGGACACACCCCACACTGCCCACCCTTGCACCCCACCTGTCCAAAGGCTTTTTGTTCTCTTAAACTTCTTTGTAATTATTATTGGCCCAACTCCTCACCCCTACCACTTGAGTTCTGCATGACAGATATGGACCATTATGCCCTGGGTGAGGATTTTAGTCCTCTGTCCTTGCTGCTGTCAACAGTGCACAGGGTATCAATGGTCTGTTCTTATTGCTTTGCTACCCTCACTTATGGCATTTCTACCTCCTGTCGCCCTTTTTGTTTCCTGTATCTTCTTCAATTCCATTTCAATTTTTAATCCCATTCAAGGAATGGCCTACTGAACCTATGGGTCACCTACCCTGTATAGCATTTCTTTTGTACCATTATGACATGCACATATAAAGCCAATCTCACCCCAGTGCCTGTCTGTAAGTTTGAAACACTTTTTTTTTGGGTGGGAAGATATTATTTAGGTTGTAGTATATTTCACTTTTTAAAATTTTCCTTTTATTAACTTTTTATTTCCTTTTATTAAGGCCTTCATAAAGACAGGAAAATGTCTTTGGTACTCATCCATCCACTTTTCTAACACAGTGCTGGACCTGCCTTTTAATAATTATTTCAAAATAGGCATGAGATCAGGAAAACTAATATTGTTTTCGTCTCAGATTATCTTTTATTGTGGAAACCAGCTGGCCTTTGCAGTATCATATCAGTTGTACCTTCATAAAACTCTGCAGCCGCTCTGGAGAGTTTTGAATGTGTAATCCATTTTTCATAGCATAACGCAGATAATCAAAACAAATTAGGCACACAGATAATTTAAATTCTTAGAGAAGATGTGACCTTTTTTCTAAAAAAACCCCCACCCCAAAATAGTCAGAATAACATCTTCAAACTTAGTAGAAGCAAGATAACTAAATCTGGATTTTCCCAAGAATTGCATGTCCCAGGTGAGTAGCATTTTCCAATCTTTACGTTCGAGCACATAAATGCTTTCTGAAACCTCTCTTGGCCCCTCTCCCTGCCCCAGCAATGTTCAGGCTTTTAAGTTTCCTGTTTAGCACCTAAATCTGAAATGCCTGGTATCTGAGTGCAGCTGTGCTGGTACAACAGCCACTGCCAGCACTCCAGGAAAAAAGTTGCCATTGAAATACTTGGGCTTGGCTTTTCAGAGCTATCGTTAAGTGCATTGCTTCCAGTTTATCCAAATGGAGACTCTGTGGTCTTGGCTGTTTGCTACCATGAGAAGGAGGAATTTCTGCAGACTCCAGCAGGCAGCCTTTGCTCCCCAGAGATGGGCCTGTCTTAGAAGCATCTTGCCCATGCTAGCAGCTCGTGGAGGCTCTGGTGTCCCCCGGGAGCCCCAGGGGAGGCTGGTGCCTGCCTGGGCCTGTTCTCAGGTGTCAGCACGTCCTATGGCAAGACTTCCTAAGGTGAGTTCTTGGAGTGTGAAGGAGCCCCTGGTACTGCAAACAGCTGTTTTCTCTTGTTCAGTAACACCTGCTGGTGGAAAGGTCTTGTGGAGACATTTAGGAACTGGAGAGGACACTGCATTAGAGGCTGGCCCTGCCCGTCTGCCCTCAGCACTTGCACCAGTGCCTGCTTGCTGGAAGACAGTGCTGAATTCCTTCAGTTTCTGTGGGTGTGAAGGACTGGCTTTAGACAGGACTGGAGCACTTCATACTGAAAATGGTGGTGGGCACTGTGTGGAGGAGGATGTCTGACAGCAGTGGTGCAAGGTGCAGGAAATGTGCTCTAGGGTGAGATCTCCCATTCATTTTGCTTTGTTTTGCAAGATACGACAACATGGGAGTGGGATGAAAGTAACCATTTCATTACTTCATTATTCTAAGTGGAATGAAGAAAAGAGAATGAACGTATACAACTACTTTCTGCAGATCTTTCAGAATTTCGTTTGGCAACTCAGTATTTATTGCCCCAGTAGGTGTCAAGGTAAACAGCAAATGCAGAACTGTGCAACCACTGGGCAGTAATGGAGGTATGACAACTCCAACACACTCAGATGTGTTGCCAAACTCCTCTGCCCATCCTATGGTTTTACTTCCATGATCATGGATGCAGCTTTGTATGCTGGAGGCCCTGTACCGTGTGGTGGAAGCAGTTATACATCAAAGGCAATCCTCACTGCTCTCCAAAGCAAAGCTGAAGTGCTGTATGCTCCCAGCCAGAGCCCTTTCTTTACAGCCTTTGTCAGAAGCAAACCAGCTGGTGCTTCCACTGCTGGCCCAAATTGTGCCATTAACAAGTGAACTGCTGGTTACTGCTTCGGCTGTAACAGCACAGAGCATTTCAAAGCAACAGTAAAGTTATTTGAGAAGTAAAGTACAAAACTGGCAGCAAACCCCAGAGGGGGACAATCACTTGGAAGTTTACACTCGCCCTGCTCCTGGCTATGTTGTGTTTGGAGTCACTTTCATGTCAGCCCTGTTTTGAAGGGCTGAGTACATGATTATTGCAGCCTGCCCACAGCAGCACAGGATATAAATGTATAGATGAGTTTGTGGCATTTTCCTTCTTAGCTCTGCTGTGTTTTTGGTGGCTTCAGGTGGCAGTGCTGTTGATATTTAAACCAATTGGCATGTGCCCAGCAGCTGCTGCTCTCCTGTACAGAAACTTAACAACTGCTTAGCGTTGGCAAGCTCACAAGCAGCACTGGTTTGGGAAATGCAATAAAAGAAATACTCTAACATACACAGTCTGCTGTTCTCTCAACTTCAAAGGGAGCTGGAAGCTCAGTTCAGCCATGCACAACTCTGCTCTCCTTCCACATCACTCTTGAAAAAGCAAGACAAGTATCATGCCAGTGGGGGTGTATCTCTTTGGAGACAGCAAGAAGAAGGAATGAAAGGCAGGACCTGATTATGAGAAAGTTGTACAGGGCTGACTGCTTTCAGTTTCGACTTTTTCAGGTTCAAGTATCTCTGAGGATTGATCAGCCTGGTGTGTGCAGGAAAAAAATTAAGACTCATTCCCTGTTAGCTAATTTATTTCTGGAAACTAATTACAGAACATTTTTTAAGTATTCTGTAATATTATGATGGGCTTCTAGTTAAGTAAAAGAGTTGAAGCAATCTGGTGAAAGATGGAGTATAATTCTGCATTGCTTTTCTTTACCCTGAGCAAAGCATGGCTGGCAGCTGTCCACAAATCTTTATTACTTCTAATGACACAGCAATTTTCACACTGGGGAAGATTAATTCAAGTAGTTACATACTAAGGACCCCACTTTTATAAGCACCTTAATCTCCTTTTTTTTTTTCTTTCCTGAATTTCACATTTTGAAACACAGGTCCCAGGTTTTGCTTTTAGTGGCTGCATGAACTGGCATTCCTACAATTCAGACTGGTTTTAGGATACATAGTGTTACTCAGAATCTGCTATACTTTCTAATAAAAAGTCACTCAATTCCACTTCTTATCTAATATACACTTCACACACTGCAGAACTTAAATTCACTTTCCTTTCCAAGTCTGTTTCAATGAGCAGAGAAATGAACAGCAGTATTGTGTTGAATTTAGCTCAGCATTTCTCCTCAGGCTGGCTGTCTCCTTGACTTCTTCCAGAAAGGGCTGTACTGCATATTACCTTGCTGCAGACAGCTATACTGGTCTGCCTTAAATCTGGGAAGGCTCAGTGAGCTGGAAGAAAATACTTAATATTCCTTGATATCAGCACATGCCGAGGGGGTCTTTTTTTTTTTCTCCAGCCAAACCCTGTCTCTTACATGCTCTGATGTAGCACAGAAATATGGCAGTTAATATACAGGTTTTTTTATCTCAGCTGAAGGCCTCTTAAAAATGACACTCTTATCTGTTATCCATCAGAGTGTCAGAGGCCAGATCCAAAGTAAGCAGATTTCTAGGGTTTGCCTTCTTGCTGTCCAGAAGTGATCCAGGGCTTGAGGACATGCCAGACAATACATAAGTTTTCAAAATTGTACTGTTGTTATATATGCCTACAGACATATAAAATGCAAACATAATGTGTTTATGTAATGTAGTTGCTACATAAACAAGTATAAAAAATCCAGATACGAAGGCATTTTCTTTTTTTTCTTTTTCTGCTATAAATAAATGCAGTCCTACAATTCTTTTGAATATGTATTTATTTTTATCATTGTGCTGGAGAATACTTTTTTTTCCCCCACTATGTATTTCTTTCTCCCAGTAGAAGCAGATATTTTTTTTAATTTGTCCAGCCATTGTCTGGTACAGTAATATGACTCATCCCCCAAATCCTGGGATATAGAGTAAATCATCTGCAATCCACATTTACAGCCATTCATTCTCAATAACATAGTTCCAAAGAGAGCTAATCCTTTATTTTTTTTTTCAGGAGAAAGTGAGTGTTTTCCTTTGGAAATGTCTTCTCTGGCCATTGAGTGCCTTTCCTGTTCATTTTAGAAAGAACACAATTAAGTATCTGATTAGATCTGTCAGCACACTCAAGAGAGCAGGAAGTCATGGCCGGGCAGAAATACCTTTCTACAGCAGCAACGACTCATTTGCTCCAGGGATCCATCAGCCACACAGTGCTGCTATAACAATGAACCCAAACAAATGTTGAATGATATTTTAAATATTCTCTAATTGATGGTATTTTACTTTTTTCCTCAAAAGGAAAAAAATAATGTTTGCCAGCTGGGATAGTTGGGATGCTTTCCTCTGTCTGTGGGGTTGGCTTTGGTTAGAGCTGCTCAAGGAACAGTTTGCTGGCCTGGACAAATGCTCACTCCTGGCTTTTCCCTGCCTCCTGCCCAGCTGTGAGCCCTTTTACCACAGTGGTGAGTGTATTTCTGGGTATTGCTGGATATTTGCATATGTTATCCTTAATGCGTATTTAGGTTTAAATCACAGTATATCAGTATAAATCACAGGGATTGAGGCCTCTGCAGTGTGTGACATGGAGGAGCTGGCCCATAGCAAGGTACTTTTAAAAAGTGCTGATCATCCCCATGGTTTGTTAAGCACTCTTCAGACAAATATGCAGACACTAAACAGATTCCTGCATCTTTCTCAGACAAATGTTACAGCTGTTTGGAAACACACAGCAGCTGTATATGATCCTTGAGAAAGGGAAGTGCAAGATGCCTTTTCTCTTGACTTTTCAGGGCATTCAAGGCAGGCTGCATTAAACTACACATGTTGTGCTGTCATCATTACTGATCTTCCCTGTCCAGAAGCGCTCGGAGCCTTTGTTGACAGGAAAGTCAGCAGCCTTTGCTCATTTCAGAGGCTGCAACATGAGCAACCTCTAGGCTTTCTTGTTGTAGTGATGCTAAAGAGCTGGTCATCCCCTCTAGTCCTTAGGTGGTTCCCCCACATCAGATCTTAACTGGTTAAGTATGAAACTCACATAAAAACACCTACACCTGTTGGAATGCTTAAATTCCCATCAAAAAGAAGGGTGTCTGGGCATCTTAATTTCTCCTATAGACTGGACATATTATTACTGAAGTCCAGGGAGTATCCTGCTGATCAGGTGCTTTCCCCCATCTCCCACCTTGCAGAGTTCCTACCAGCTCATGTATTGATGTATTTCTCTCCACAGCTCCATAAGAATTTAATATTCAGAAAAGTGCAGCAGCTTCAAGAGAAGAATGTTTCCTTACAGGTAATCTTGTGGTACCCATTCTTCTGCAGAAGCTGCTCCACTTTTCCCAATATAGTCAGATTTGTCCTGCACAAGCCATAGCAAGGAGTTTCAGCACCCAAGCCCTTGGACATATTCACAAGCTGAAGTCATTCCCCTGGGAAATAGGAGATAACAGTCCAAACACCCATGCCCTTTATGGATATAGAGCCTCTTTCTTTCACATTATTTTCATGTTTTTGATATCAAAGACAAACTGTATGTTGTGAGCAACAAGCTTGTTATGCTTGAGCAAATGAAGCACAGTGGATTTTGATAAGAGTTAATTAATTTAGGGAGACAAATGTACAACATCATCAGCTTTAGATAGTTCAAGAGACAAGGGAATTAACAGGATGCCTTATGAGGTGAATTAATGTACCCATCAGAAATTATTTTTTGCCTTTATTATAGTGTGTGTGCAGATTTTCAGGACTTTGATGATATCTAGATCTATTAATCAAACCCAAATTCACTCAAGGTGAGAAGAAGGGGAAAAGTAAAAGCCATTTTTGATTTGATATTAGTCACAAGTTCAATGCTAAGGTCTGGTAATTATTTGAATAGGACCTCCTTTTGCTAGCTAGTCAGGAGACATTGAATTTTATTAAATGGGATTACTGGGTCATGACATCCACTGTATTGTGAATAGCACTTGATCAAGGAGAATACAATGAAATAACCTTCAGACAAGGTTGTCAACACACAAAGACATCTTATATGAAAACCACTCTGCTATGAAGCAAATCCAGCAAATTTCAGGAAAAATTTCCTTTGTAAAAGAAGAATACTTAACTGCAGACTTACAGATCAAGTTCAGAACTCAGAATAAGGCTTCCATTTTGTATACATCAAATAGCTGCTCCACATGGGCTCAATGCAGTGAACAGCCTGGGGGTGGGTTCTGCCTGCAAGCCTGAATAGATAGGCAGCTTTGATGCCCAGCTCCCAATGGGGTTTTTCTAAGGAAACCACGGGTTATATTTTCTGCCTTCCCTGCCAAACCTGGGGTTGTCACTCCCTGCTCTGCAGACCACCATTGTACCTAAAGAAAGCAGGTAAAGGGGTGAATAACTCGTTACAAAAAGAGCAGTATATTTTTCCCTGCCTAAAGTGTCTGCTCTGTTAGACTGAACTACTTCATCTTCAGGAAACACTGGTAACAATCAGTGGATGATTTCATAAGTGTTAAGGAGAAGACTAAGTTGAAAGTCATTTGCTACGACATCACAGATTCAGTTATGGGTGATAAACTGCAGCAAGTGCCCACAACTGTCTCATAAACCAAGTCACCCTCTAATCCAAGTGCATTCAAATTCCTGAATATTCCTAAAAAGACTGCCCAGTGCTGGATCACCGTTTCCATCCAGCAAACAGCTTGAACACGGTTCATGAAACATGAAAACAATTCCTGTTGCCTCCTCCAACCCTGCATAGTAGCTGTTTGTGACACAGCTGGGTACCAGGGCTGGGCCTTTCTTCTTGCTTCTGCAGATGGGGGGGTGACATTACCTGAGAGCAGGGAAGGCTTGGCATCCTGTCAACTGAAATCCTGTGGACCACGTACAAACACTCTGACCACATCTGGCATTAGATGAAACCATAAAGGTGAATATTTTTGACACACTGCTGACACTGAGGCAGAAGTGCTCAGGACAGGTACAATTTTCATTGCCCAGTGTATTACCTTAGGCGACCATCAAACTTTGCTATGGCTGCAGTTTGGGAGCAATGCAAAGTGGATTGATGCAGAGGTGGTGCTACTGAAGGGGAGGCTGTGCCACAAAGAAAATTGCAACATGGATCATGACAAAAGATTAGGCAATGCAATTTAATCATCTTCCAACAGCTGCATGCAGCAGGGTATGGCTGACTATTGGATGTCAGCGCTCAGGGCAGGGTGTCAAATGGGTGCATTTCAGCCATGTCTGTCACTGATGAACCCAGAAACCAAAAGTTCACAGGATGTTCTGAGTATGTATGAGAAGAAATAATTTGAAACGGCATAAAATGGACATTAATGAGGTGAGGAGCAGGGAAAATACGTTAAGAAATGTTAAAGGCCTTTTGCAAAGGCCCATTAACAGTTCTGCTCAGGCACAATAGAGAAGAGAGTGAAGCGTGTGTCAGGAAGATTGAAGTAAGTCACCCAGATAAAACACTGCTATGACCCTCATTTGGTTCCTTTTAATGACAAAATACTCGGATCAATTAATTTTTCCTCTCTATGGTAGTTGTGTACAACATGGAAATTGATAAGGATGATGCTGAATAGTCTTTTACCACAGTAGAAAAAGGAACAATTTCATTAATACAGTTATTGTGTGGGTGTAAACTGGAGCTGTTTTATTACTTGTGATTATCTTTCTTTGTAAGATCCTATGAAGTCATCCAAGGGTTCTTGGAAAGTAAAGAAAACAAAGCAAACCCTTAAGCAAACAAAGCACTCAGGTGGAGTGAATGTTCAGTGGGCCTGGACTGCTCACATTTAACTTCAAACATCTGTTCATCAGCTTAGAGAACACTATCAATTAAGACATCTATTTCTATCTGTCACTTCTTTACTTTCCTTCCATGCAGCCTCAGGGCAAACCCAGAGAAAAATGCATAACAGACAATGCTGGGGCTCTCAAAGCTGTGCAATTGCAGCTTTGCTTATTTGTGCGAAGATCTGGGGGCTGAGAAGGAAACCCTTTCATAAGTGGAAGCCATAATGTCAAACACAGCTGTTCCTTGTCTCTTTTTAGTGTGCAGTACCAGTCTCAATTTGGCATGAATGTAGTTATTTCATTAGCAGCTCAGAAGGTGAAATCGCTCTTTCAAAGCCAAGCCTTTAAAATGAAAACATTTCAGTTCACTGCAGCCCAGAAGGCATCACAGCAATGGTGAAGCTCTCTGTGTGACAACCTTCCTCCTCCACTGTGCCTAGGAAAGTATGAAACCAGTTTTGTGAAGGATAGTCACCTAACCAGGTTATAAAATCCACTGCAGGGAAATGCTAATGGCTGGTAATGTGGAGGAACAAAAAGAGAAAAGGCCAATTCATTTCTGTGAGACACAGCGATGGATCATGGTGTGACACACTACTGGGACTGCAAAGGAATGAGCTCCTCTTAGTTCTCATGGATTCAGTGATTATTTATGACTGCTACCATCCATCACCCAAATGGCAGGGTGGTGGTGCTGATGCTGCATCACTGCTGTGCCTATTGGAAACACACAGGAGTGCAGTGAAGAGCTGTCTGAGAGCAGATTCACACACTGGCTCTTTGGACTGACTCTTCTACCATGGCCTGGAAAAGCATTGCGTAAGAAAATTACTGCTCATGGCTTTAAACTTTTAGAGGGAGAGCTGTGATATGCAAGAAACAGGTCCATTTGGCTCTACAGCATACACTGGGAAATACTGACATCAAGAGAATAATGCTCTGCATAGCCCACATTTCTTCCCCTGTATGTCACCTGGCCCCCTTTCCAAAGCACATGCATATAGAAGGGCCATGCCAGGGCTGGCAGAGACAGACTAAGAGAGGTAAATCTTCAGGGAAGAGACAGGATTTGGCCCGGAAGTTAGCTCTGCCTTGCTCAGGATCACTACCTGAATGCTCTGTGACACCTTCAGATTAGGACACAGGAGGCAAAACCAAAACCAAACCAACTTTTTTCACTTTTAAACTTTAATTGCAAGCACCCTTTAAATACATAGCTGTAGATTTGGGGTGGAGGCCACAGCATGTGTAATTCAGTGTAATTTTAGGAAAGTCAGAGAGGAGAGAGTTTACTGTGGCCAAAGATTTAGGTCTTAGTAATGAATGTTGGAAATTGAAAGGAAAACAACCAGTTAAAAAAAATAGCCCTGCATCAACACTGCCAAATTAAAAGACTTATTAGTAGCATTGAAATAACCTCATAACCACTTACATCAAGTTAAAATAACTTCCTTCTTCTACAGCAGCAGATTATCTGCCCTTTCTTGTATGGCTATTCTTGCCGTGTGCTCCCTGTCACTTGGGACTAGGATACAGCGGGTGGAAAGATGATGGCTTGGCAAAAATGACTCAGTCACTGTTCATTTGTAAACTGACAATTGTGTACTGGAAAACATGAAGAGCAAACCGAGTTTGCTTTGTAAACAGTGGGAAACATCAGCAATATCTGGTGTAACTGTTACGTAACACCCGAGTGAGACACTGATTTCTGGGCGACGCCTGCGATGCCATAACAAACACTGAAAAACAGAACGTGAAAGAGAAAAGGCAATGTGAGTAAGAGGGAAAAACAAGTAAAACCATAAAAAACCTAGAGAATTCAGAGGCTACTCTAACAAATTACTGAAGAGATTATTAGTAGGTATTGAACCCAGAAACCACGAGAAGCAAGCATCATGTACCAAGAAAAACAATTGCCCATGCTCCTTGGTATGAGTTCCTTTGTGTGTGAGAGCTTTGGTCCACCCTGAAACCATGGGCCAGCTGTTAGGCTAGACCGGAGCCTGCCTCGCTGCCTCTGTGCCCTCCCTGCCTCCCACAGGGCACAGGCACGGAGCAATCCTGCACGTCTGCTCTGGCCGGTCTCTCGCTGTTGGGTCCTGTCACCCAACTTTTTGTGCCCCTCTCAGTGGTGTGAGATGCAGCTGCCCCTGAGTTAGGTTAGGGTGCTCAGCTGTTAAACCAAACAAACCAAACAAACAGAAGTTTAAAAAGAAGGGAAGGAACTGAACATTTCTATATAAAACAGGATTGGGAAAGCTTGTGGCAGGGGTTACTTGGAAAGGCTCAGACTTGGATGAGCATGAGCACCCAGCACCCACAGGGCTGCTGCTTCCCAGATGGGATATTGCAAGTGCTCCCTCTTCAGTGCTCTCTTTTTCTTACAATAAAAAAAATAAAACTCATAATACTGAGCAGAGATTTTTGTGGAGTGACCATGAGCAATCAGCAGTGCTATGGTGCCTCTCATTTCAGAACCTACTGGGTGACCTGACACCTGGTGTGTGTCACATTCCCTTCAGGGATAAGGTATTCTCAGGTGCCACAGAGATGGTAAGTTAAGCTGAAGGTTTTCTTTCATATTGTGGTGTGCTTTCTATGTAGTTTTACCTTGTTTTATATTTTTGCTCACATGCTACAATTATCTGCACAGCTAAGATACAAGAGTGGTAGATCAGCTAAAGGTAAATCTGAAATTATTCCAATAGGGGAGAAAAAATGCCTAGATCTGCACAGTATTAGTGGTGTCAGTCAAAACCAGCCAGTGTCTGAAGCATGTGCAATGAGTGGCCTTTTCTGTTATGTCTCTAAAATAGAATGAGGATCTGTTTCTGTCCTTCCAAGCTAAAAAAAAAAAAAAGGAAAAAAAAAGAAAAATGAAAAAAAAGAAGTTAACCTTTAAGTGTTGCCTTTTCCTGGTCTTAAAATTAAAAGACAAACATGGTTAAGAGAAAAAGGGATTTTTACCTCTGTATTTATTTAAGGATCCTTAGGTGCACCACCGAAATGCACCCCGCAATGCACCCCAAAATGCACGCACACAATAGATCGTGTATACAATTCATAGGCCTTTCTAATTAGCATATCTATCAAAGATTTCCTAATGAGGGGCTCGAATGAACCCCTCATTCCAAAAAATTCCCCCCTGGATGGGCCTATCTTGGTTTACAGGCTGTGTGCTAGAAAGGACCTTGGTATCTCAGGATAGCATAGGGCTTTCTGGCCTCCAACTGGAGGCCTCCAGGATGTTTGGTCTCCTGGCTTAATGGAATTTTGGGTCTAAGCTAAGTTATCGGACTTAAGGAACTACAAGCATGTGGGCTAAAAGCACTAAGGATACATAAAAGCTGTATAAAAGGGTATATAAAAGGGGTATAAAAGGGGTATCTAAAAAGGCAAAAATCATCATGGCATAAGTAAAGCAGAAATGGATTGCTGCTGAGCTGCTGCATTGCAGATGAGTCCTAGGTTCAGTGAAGTGGCTGTACAGTGTTAACACTGTCTGAAAAGTAAAGCAAGAGAGGTATAATAAAAACCTCCCAGCTTTTATTTTCTTTGAAAATCTTTTTAAATTTAGGGCCTAAATTTTATCTGTTAAATATGACTACAACCAGAGTTGGAATTCTGAGGTTGTTTAACATAGGTGCAGTAAAATAATAATTTGAAAGTATGTAGACAGCAGCTCCATCTGTCCATAGTGGTCCCTCTGGCCACATGGCGTCTTGGCTGTGAGAAGTAAATTGCAGCCATTGTCATGAAAGTGGATTTTCATTAACAGGAGGGCCAGTTCCACACATCTGATCTGCTAGGGAATGAGTACATGGTCACACTATTTTCTCTGAGTGAAGCTTTTGTACTGAGAATATTTCTATGACAAAAAGAGCCTCTTTGATTTGACCTTTCTACCTCTTGCCAATAAAAAACCCCTTTAGAATTTCTCAGACTATCTTTAACCCCAGTACTCCCTTAAGAACTTCCTGAAATGACCTCTTCTAGAAAGAACCTCCCAAGGTGATCATCAGCTGTAAATCAAATTACTTTCAAGTTTCATTATTTCTATCTGAATTACAGCTCAGTGACACTTGCAGCAATGATTTACTCTAATTAAACAAATTACTTTAATTTACTCAAATTAAACAAATCAGTATTTGAACCAAATACTGAGTCACAACACAGGGTCCTTTCCCCCAAAAAATAATGACACTGATTTCTCAAGATTGAAATTGTAGCAGACAGTAACAGATGTTAAAATTGCTATTCTTCTGTGAGGACCTGCACATCCAGAATAAGTGTTGAAAATTCCTATTTCTTCTTGATTTCCTTGGCTTCCACTTGCCTTTAATGATCAGAATAATTTTCAGACCTGATCCATCAATGACTATGCATACACCTTAACTGTGATATTGCTTCCATCATTTCTTTGGTTCCTGATAACTATTAGAACAAAAAACTCCAGTCTTGCAATTATTTTTAGTAGATAGAGAGGGATAGTCATGGCTAAATTCTACTTTTTGTGGCTTTGGAAGTCATTTTTAATGTGGTGATAGCCCTCCCAAGCTGATGGCTTTAAAACAATAGTACTCTACTGCACATGGTCCCATGCAAGCTTCCTCTGACTCATGATGTTCCCTAAATGCTTAATGGACATTTTATTCACAAAAAAAGGAAGCACGGGAGTACAATTTAAGTAGAAACAAATGATTTTTGGTGCCTATTTTATGACATATTCTCTGGATAAAGGCAAATCATAAAACTATTTCTTTTTCCACATTGACATTGTTACAGTGTCGGATTTTTGGGTGATTGCTGATTATGATAATTGGCTGGTGCAGCCATCAGCTAGACTGGGGTAGATTTTCTCCTAATCGTGCACATACTTCAGGGACCATTAATGCTCAAAGGTTTGGTGCCATTTTCACTAAACCGTATTGTGAGTGCTCTGACCTGCTCTAGTTTACAGCTAAAGCAAAAGCTGGAACTTCGCAGGACCTGAAGGGAACAGATGAGCAGCAGAAGTATGGAAAGGAAGAGGGGAGCATTGGCCCAGCTGTCTTTCTCCAGGTGGCACTGGTGTGCACATTCCTGAGGCAGTGCCATGGGATGGGAGGAGCTGCTGCATTTGCAGGTTCACCCCCATTCCCAGCTGGGCTGCTCATGTTTGGCCAGGAATGGGCTTTCCCAGCTTCTCAGTTTACTTGTTTGTGTATCAATTTAATACTGCTATGACAGAAGGACATTATGTGAGTTAAGAAATCCATTAACAGATCTCTTCAAGCTCATCAGTGAAACTCATTACAGAAATTACAAAGCATTACTTCTGAAGATGAAAAATGTTGTGCCTCGCTGCATTCCCTGCTGTTTGTTGTCCTTTTCTTCCTCCTTCCCAGTTTTACTCTCTTTGTGCTGTAATATACTTGGAAGAGTACACAAGGGTTGGCCTCTGTCAGACCACGTCCTGATGGTGTGGGTTTCCCTGACCCCCAGGCATCCAGGAGAGAACACCAAGCTTGTTACATTTATATCAATTTCAAAATCAAACTCTGTTTTTTAAGTAAAATCTTACTATCCAGCCTGATTTGTTTTGGTTTCTTTCGGTTTTGCTTTGGGCATGCCTTGATTCCTGGAATGCTCTGCAGCATCCATTGCTGGAAAACTTTGAGACTTGCTCCCTGACATACACAGACTTTCCTCCAAGACATCTTTTCATGGAAACTCATTTTGCTGTTGCCATGATGACTTTACAATTTGTACCAGTTTTGTCTTGGATTCTGTAAAGTCTTGCACAGCCTCCACACCTACTCCCATAAGCGGCCAGAATTAGAATTACTCAGCATGTCAGGCATTAGTACTACAGGTACTCAATCTAAGAAAATATTTGGAGAATAAAATACAGAATGAATCAAAATAAAGAGTAAGGAAAGCTGGTGTCAGATAAAGGCAGACAGAATTATGACTGCTAGACAGCCGTGTTTCCAGCCTCTAAATTTTATTTCGACTCGATTGTGGTGATAAAGACAGACTATCATTATGTGTGCCAGATTTTATGCATGTCTTTCTTTAAAGCATAAGTTTATGCTGGAAGGATCCTGGAGGTGCCTGATGCTTAATCTTAGAAGTACTAGTTCAATGGAAATAAAGTGCTCAGGAAACAAAACACAAATTATATTTCCAAAACATTTTTTTTTGTAATTTGATCCTCCCATGCAAACAAGAGACAATAAAACCTTCTGGGAGTCTTGTTAGCCAACAGTCTCCAAACTGCAATGAAAGAAGGATTTCAAAACTATTTCACAATTGTGTTTGGATGAAACATGTGTTTACTGTATGTAAATGAACAAGACATTCTGTTCTTTTAGGGTTCATCAGATCCTCACTAGGATAGCTGCTTTGGCATGTGCAGGAAAGTACATCTTCAGAAGGTGCTGGACAGACAAACAGTTGTTTTTCAGCGGATGTTTCCACACTTGACAAAAAAGGTACACTTTAGTGCAAATTTTTGTCTCAGATGTCATTTAACTTGATCCTGCCTTATTTTGGTTGCTAGAAATAATGACAAAATAAGTTATTTAATGAAAGAGAGAGGCAGAATTTCCCATGACAATAAATCGCTGTTGCATAGTTCTCATTGTCAAGCACACTAGTCAAAGTGTGACTAGTCCCAACAGCTTGAAGCTGTTGATTTCTGTGCTTGAGAATTTCCTTTAATAGGTTGGGCACCTTCATATAGCCAGTCCATGGCATGGCACGTGTACCAGCAATTAGCCAAGGAAAAACCCGGGATTCATGGCAGATCGGTAAGGTGCACTTTTACCCCAGTCTCTGTGCAAGGAAGCTGTGCAATAATACACATTATTTCTTTGTTTCTCTGTCCACTGTTAGGATACCATTTGCTGAGTTAGGGAGGTTTCACTGCTGTGGTGGTGGTTTGCATCTTGGATGTTTTATCTGGGTGCAATCAGAGAAAAAAAAAAACTAATTAGGACTGCAAGTATACAGTATACAGGCCAAAAATGTGTGCTCTTTTGAGCCGTGCTGCAAAGGGTGAGTGCTGTGGATCAGAGCCTGGGGCACTGCCTGGGGCTGAAATAAAGAGGATTTTATTGTTCTACGGCCTCCTCTGTATTGCTGTGCCATCTCCTCCACTGTTGCTAGAATTCCAGCTTAGGCATTTGTGTTCACCTCTGCTGGAACAGAGGACGTGCCTCATGGAAACTGCTGATGGATCTGTTAATCCAGGCTAGCAGTGGCCTTGTATAGTGTTGAGGAAGAAATGTGGAGCTAGACAGTGATTTATTGTTCCCAGGCCAGCAAGCAACAACCGTTGTTATGTGCTTAGGCTGCTGACACAACCCTGTAACTTGCAAAGTTCCTCAGTCTGAGCTGGCTTTTGTTCTTCTCACCTTTCCACACGGGTACTCTGGCCAGGCTGGCCATGCTTGATTGCAGGCTACAAGGAGCTGGGAGGGAGAACAGCAAAAGTCATCCCCTGCTCTGGGCAGAGTCCTAGTGATAACTGCTTTTATTGCTGTCTTTCATCTTCATAGCATAAATCTTATGACTTCAAATCACTTCAAGATGATACAAGCATGTTTGTCATGAAATTTTGCTCTGTGTCATAAAAAGAGTCTTTTCTGTTTGTTCTCTGTGTGAATATTGAATTGATTGTTTAGTTTCTTTTCTTGCCTCAGTCCCACACTACTCATGTTTCTAGTGAGGGAAAAATTCAAACCTTTGTTTTCCCTTTTACAGCTTTATAGCTGGGATGTGTTGCTCAGCAATCACAGTTTAAATTACACAGGCATCTTTTCCCAGTTTGCTCTCTCTAAATCTAAATCTCATCTAAATCCATCACAATACCGCACAATCGCCAGTCCAGCAGTGTTTTTTGCAGTAACTCTCAATTTCTATATTGCACTAAGGAAAAACGTTACAAATGTACTGACTCCCTCAAAGGGTCCACTGATACCATTTATGAAATGTTAAGGTCATTAAGGTACTCCATCATTTCCTCCCCAGGCTTAAAGGGGCTGCTTTTGTGAGATCCTGAGTATCAAAAAAATTCCTTTCTTTTGCATCTGAATTCTCTAGGGTTTTTTTGATAGGCTGCAGTACTTTAGAGTCTGCAGGTTATTGTGGACTGGTTTTTTTTCAGACTTAGTTTGCTACCTATTTATTTGGCTATCCAGAAATCCAGCATAACACTGAAAATATTTTCAAATAGTAAATATAACTAAATACCTAATAAATGTCTAAGAAACCTCTTCCAATTCATCACAATGTCAGCTGGTTTACATTCATATGGTAATACAGGATAGAGCTACCCAGGGAGAAAAATAATTTTTAAATAACATGTGAATACTTATTTAGTCATGCACTGGCAGCCTTGGTACAAAAGCAAAGCACACTTGAAAAATCTCTTTTGACATTAGATACAGGGATTAATCCCAACAGCTACACATAGATGCTTCCCATATCTTATGGCATTTGAGTAGCTGTCAGATACAGAGCATCTTCTGGAAGGACTTAGTTTGGTTTTGGTATGGATTTTTATTGCCTTATTTACTTTGTACTTACTCCTTTATATTGCTCTATTCCTATCAGTCTGCCTGTTTTTCCATTTATTATATTATTCACACTAAAATACGGATTTTGCAGCATCTGTCTGTTCCAGGATGTTTCCTCTCTTCTGCCATCTCTTCTGTGTCTTTATCTGTTGTAGATGTTTTGCAATCTTTTATCCGTGATCTATGTAGTCAAGTTTGGGGATTTTGCTCTCACACCCTGCTGCTCAGCCTGCTTTGCAGAATTGGAGGATGGGTCCCACAGCATCCAAACAGCCTAAAGTATCAAGCTGGAATGCTGGCTCATCACCTCCTTCATGGTCCCAAACACTGCAGTAAGCAATCAGAAATTGCTCTTAGTTAAAGGTTCAGCATCAGTGGCAGCACTGCTAGTTATTAGACTGGCTAACAGAGCTTAAACCACAGATGGTTAAACCATTCTAAAATTATCTTTAAACTAGATATAACATCCAAACATCCTAACTGGGCTGAAGTTCTCAGGAGAAGGCAGGACTTGTGCAAGGCTGTTATTCGAGAGGCTTTTTGAACTACATGAGCACAGCTTTCCATTTCATCCAGTTCAATCTCCCTTGCTGTCTTTCACCACACTGGAGGAGAGGGAGTTACCAGATATTGGATAGAATCTGTTGTGCTAATAAAGAAATCTAATTTTACGATAAAAGTGTTATTTCAAATGTGCTCTGTTTCATCTTTTCCCAAAGTTAAGCTTCAAAATACAGTGTCTGTACAGAGGAGGAGGAGGAGCTGGAACTGCAGAACTGGGCTGCTGCATCTGTTGATTAGGGCAGTGCTAACTCAATCAGCAGTGTGGGTGTCACACATAATCCAGTTTTATAGGTATGAGCAGGACACACGGCCTCTAAGGCTCGGCAGTCTGCAGCTCTACACTCTCCTGGGGTGGTGATATGGGCTGCGACTCTTAGAGGAGCCCAGAGCCACTGTAAGGTCCCTGCTGTTGGCTCTAGGGCAGAGGTGGGGCTGCTGTTACCCCACAGAAAACACAGCAAGGCACTGCTGACACAGGACCATGAGACCTCCCCACACACCTCTATACCTGTGTATATTTACATGCACACACATAGCCCACATAATTTTATGGACTTGTCAAACACTATAAAGACTGGGGAGGCTGTTGGCCCTGGGGATGGGGAAGAGACATTGAAACAGGTCTGAAAAAAATGGTTCAAACTATCCACATCAGAGGATGTGAAAGGGGAACTGGCCACAGGGTAGGCAGTGACCACATCCTCCAAATGTGCACAATAAAATTATGCTGAGACTGCTTTCTTAGAAATGCCCCAGCAAGTCACTGTCTTCGGACTGGCTCCTTGTCCTCTATTAGTCATAACTCTCAGATAGTAAACCTGAAAATAGTAACTGGGATGCAGGTTTGGATGAACAAAAACATCAGGATGGCAATTTGAATATATCTGTGATGGCAGTCACAGCAAGAGCAAAGGTATAAAAAAGTATGCAATGAAGATTTCATGACCTTCCCAGTCTTTGTCCATTAAACATTTACTCAGTAGTTCTCCAGTATGCACACAACCTGGCCAAAAAACAAACTAAATCCATTTTTCAATGTGCAGCCATCAAGACTTTGCTCGGGTATCAAAAGCCTGGAGGTGTTTTAACTGAGAAATCCACTTTTTTAGTGCTATTTGGCCATTAGAGGAAATCAGAATGTTGCATTTTAGCTTTTAGTTGTTTTCATTATTTAATTTTATAATTATTCTTACTCAACTGTTAGTTTTTAATCTGGACCTCTTCTTGTTTTTTACATTTGAGAATTTGTTAAACAAGTTACTGTCTCTAAAGCCATAATTAAGAAAAATAGCCAAGTAGAGAACTGATGTAAAAGCAAATAGTTCTGAAATATCAGTGATTGTAGCTTACAATAGACAAAAGTCCATCTGTCACTTTAACTGATAGATGCTAGGCCCTATTTCAAAAATTCAGGGAAATGAATAGCATGCAACTGCTCTGACCTTGCAAAATAAATAGCAATACCCTGAAGACACACTAAAAACATATCAGGAAGTAGAACTGTTTTCTCTGTTTTAAACAACATTTCATTCAATGGAAAAGAAGCCAAAGAATACATTTTTCCAGATGATTTCAGATGTAGTATGCTGATACTTGTCTTCCAATAGCAACAATTAAAATAACTTGCTTGTGTAACCGGAGTGTAGACATTATTTCCACTATGAGCCCATACTTCTGTAAGAGCAGTAGTAGCTAAAAAATGCAGTTCTTTTTGTACACAAAAGCATTTGGGTTTTCAGAATATGTATGGGGATTTTCCCCCCTTTTTTCCCCCAAAACCTCCCACCAGGATGGTAATTAGTGATAAATCCACACAAGAAAGTTCAACTCAGAACTCAATACACAAGACTCCAAACTTGAAAGGGCTTTTAGAGATAAGCCTTCTGAGAATGCGTTAAGGAAACAGGGTCTGACAGGCCAGAACATCTGGCATTGTCCGTCAAAGCTTCCCTAAAAGTCAGAAATGTGCTCAGGTCTAATTTTTCAGCTTGCAATTTTTATCAATAGCGCTGTTTAAAACCAATAACAAATAATTTAAAACATGCCGTGTAAACACAAATGGAGGCTCTCCTCAAGGACTGCTTTGCAAGCTCTAGATTTGTATTTGTATTTGAGTCTCTCAGTTTAATTCTACCAGCCAAATAAATAAATAAGTATGGATTTGAATAAATATGAATCTGTGATGCAGAGAAAAGCAATCGTATTGCTTTAGAGCAGAAGGCTGGGTTCATGCTCAAAGAATGAATGCTGCTTCTGCTCGGATGAATAAACAGATGAGAGGCCTTCCAGCCCATGCTCCATCAGGAACTGGTGAAGGAGATGCTCACAAACTTCGAAAATGCAGAAATAAGAAAAAAAGACATTTTCTTTTCAGCCTTTCAGTTTTTCAATAGAAAGATACAAAGGAAATTTTTTAGAGTGATGTCAGAAACTTTCAGGGTGTGGGGCTGAAGTTCCACACAAAAGATCAGAGAAGCTGCCTTCAACATCCTTGGCAGCAGCCATATCCCTGTCCGACTGTGGCAGAGGTGGGTGTGTAAAAGGTGACCCAGACTGGGTCTTCATGGCAGGTGGCCATTACTAAAAATTGTTATTTCCTAGCATGTACTGCTCATTAGTATAAGGCTTTTACCTGTACTATCCAACTTTATTTTGCTGTTAATGCTGGTTGTTACTCAGTCCTTCAGTTGTTCTTGGCTGCTCTAATGTCTGAAAGGACCATGGAAAGGCAGAACTGTCCTGGGGCTACCCTGCATTGCAGCAGCAATGAAATGCCTCACCCCAAAAGTTCTGAAAGACAGATATAATGTTAAGGAAGCTTTTCTTCCCTTCCTGTTGCAGACACAGTGGCCCCATGGACCTGAGCCAATGTTTCTGGAAGTATCAGTTTTGTACTAGTGATTGTGTTTCTTTTGAGACCACCTCAGACCCACAATTCCATCTGAAATCAGCTCTGCCTTTAGATTTCACCTCCTGAATGAACTGGCTCTCTTGGGCTTTTCTGATTTGCTTGGTAGCTTTATGAAATAATGCCTTTTAGACTACATTAAATAACCTCAGAGGTTTTTTTAATGGAAATAATGTCTTTTATACTGGATTAAATACATCTGAGAATATTTTTACCAGTTCCTAAAGCAGGAAGATGCAGCACTTGATACAGCTCCCATTCCAAATGCTACCCCGGCTCTTCTTTTGTCAGAAGGATTTATGAAGGAGAGCAGGGGTCACGCACATTGCAAATGTGCCTCTGCTAAAGCAGTGTATTCCTAGAGGAATAAACACAGACAGTGCTGAATTACTTTGTCATCATTAGAAATTGTCAGAGTCCCATAATGTTCGTGAGAGCAGACAGGTTAGAACTGCACAGACCAGAAAATAAATGCTCACGCTGAAAAATACACTGAACTCCTTATCCAGTGCACACAGCTTTCCTCAGCTGGGAGGAACGAGTGAGCTGGGCTGCTGAAAAGGAGTGCAGGTTTTAGCTGCTTCAGTGGCTGATGTGGGAGGTTTGCTTGCAAAAAGACTCCTTGGTGTGATAATTTCTCAGTGAATGGCTAAGGAACTTCTTTTCTTTTGAGAAAAACTGCTACGTATTATAAATAATCTTCCAGAAAATTAGGAAAACAGTCTTGTAAGTATTAATGCCTCATGTCAATGCTCCAAGGGAAAGTTTATATGCTTCACTTTTTTTGAATGTGAAAATGGGATGTGGTAGTCACACGTCCTTTTTAAAGAAGAATGAAGACAAATTATTCATTTGGCAAATATATATCAAAGAAATGCTAGTATGTTCTTGTTGTCTCTTCTTATCTGTGAAGTTATTTCAAATATTAGCTTGAAAAGTTTGCTTTGCTCTTGTAGGATTCATAACCAAAAGATTTTGCTTAGCGACTGTCTCACTCTTGAATGATGGTCCCTAATACTCTGCCAAGGCAGATGGTCTTGAGGCAGTGGTGCTTGCTGGGGACGTGACCCAGCACTGCTCTGCTGGATCATCTGGCTTCTTATCCTCTCTGAAAAATATATTTATCACAGTGTAAATTGCTGCCACGTGCTGTAATTAATTGCAAAGACATACCGTAATTAATAGCAAAGCTGGAAATTTTTAATGGGCAGCTTTAGACTCTAGCTAAAAAAACCTGTAGTTTAAAAAATAATCCTGCCCGGATTCTAGACTGAAATAATTCATTCTGAGTGATGTTTTCCTGATATCCAGCAATAATCTAGACAAGAGAGTTGTTTCATTTATAACTGGTTCCTCACAGCTTGAAGACTGAGGTGTGCCTGCCTCCAGGTCTTCCTTTGCTGCTCATAGTTCCAAACTCCTGATTTGTCTCCATTAAGACTGCAGTAATCCTCTGTCAATCTTTGCTCTTGTCACCCTTTGAAAGATATTCACAGTGTTCACATTTTCTTTCAGGACAGAGACCCTTGCTCTTGCCCTTCCCTGTCTAATCCGCCTCAGCCAGACACGGAGTGGGTTTGACTGTGCAGGGCATGTGAAGTGCAGCTCCTCGGGCCTTTCTGTGTCCCCGTGCAGAAAACATTTCAGTTCTCTGTCTCCAAAGCAACTGAATTTTAATTGACCCAAGTGCTATATCCACACAGGCAGGGCAGCTAAGAAAAATGCCCTGCTGAGGCTGTGTCTTCAGCCTCCCTAATACAAAGAGATCTCCTTCCTCAGATTTGCCAAGAACTATCACAAATGTTTATGGACTCTTAAGGGTTTTACTGACTAGCCAATAAAATAATTTGTTAGGATAAGTGATTGCAGTTGGAAGGGACCTACAATGATCATCTGGATCATCTTCTGATGTAATTTCCCCTCAGTAAAAAGTCAGGTATTTAATTTTATTTTGTTAGAATCAAAACTTTCCCCTATATTTTTGGAATATATTCACTAGAAGTCGGGAAAGATGCAAAAACACTGCAAAACTCCCCCAAACCAAAAAACACCTCAAAACCCTCCAAAAAAGATTCTTCACAGTTTCCTAGTAATAATATGTGTGAGATAAAACAGAATACCATGCTGCTGTACAGCTGATTTTACATTTCTGTTCTTTTAAAAGATTTTGGGATTTGGGCACCAGCATGATTTCCATCTATCCATGAGGTGAAATATCAAACCTTTTTCTTTAACTACTCCTGGAAATAAATTGTTCACTCCTGTATTAAGTTTCTGAGAAATGATATTATTGTCCAAGTCATAATCACTCAGAATATGGCAAATAATTAATTGCATCAACAATTCTGAAATCTTTAATGTATATATATACATATATATATATACCCACACGTGCATCTTATCTAATATATAATAGAGATTAAGTTACAGAATCTTACCTGTAAGTCACTGCTACCAGCTCTGCAGTTCCCCTTAGACTCACAGAATGGTGTTGCCTTGAAAAAGCTTCAAAGAGAAAATATCTATTTATCATTGGTATTTTCACAGTTCTTGCGGAGCTTATGCAGATATGGCATTCAAGAACTCCACATGGCCAACTATTGAGATCACTTCTGTCTGAGAATTTAGTGGATGTCATGATTCTTTAGGTAACTAGAGCACCATCATAAAAATGAATATAGGTAGAGTTGAGCTCATCCTTTCCAGCTGCTAGGATGAGAATAAGAAATTGGAACCATGTGACCATTTAATAAGGTACAGCATAATGCAAGAGGGAAATAATAGAAAGCAAAAATAGAGAGTGATACTAACATAGAAAACCATGCATTTTGATAGTTTCTTGAAAATTTCTTTGTCCTAGAATCTGCCAGGACTCTCTTGAGGCTTGCTCCTATCACTGCACTGATCCAAAATAACAAAGACCGCAGCACTTAAAATATTTGGCTCATAGGAAATAACTTGCTAGAGCAGGAGGCAGCTTTCTTATGTGCATTTTTCATGTCCTGCTACAAGAAGATCAAAATATTCTGAAGGATGTGTATTCAGTTGAGAAATGTTAAAAATGCCATTTGTGATGTTAGACATACGTTTGATATTATATCTTCTGCACATCTAAAACTGTCAGGCTACAATGAAATTTGTCACTTCTATCTTGCACTTGTATTAAGTGAGAACGTGACAATTGACCTCTAGTAACACCAAGTTTGACAATTCTTGTACATATAAGTGTTACCAGAATGATTTTATAAACCAAGGCTGTCAAACACATCCTGTTGTAATCTTTTGGGAGAGAGAATGCTACACTGTGTTTTTTAAGGCAGTATTTTTACTGTCTTAAAACCCTCCTCAGGTCATATTAAATCATTTCCAATGAATTATTTTTTTAGGCAGAAAAGCTTGTCAATGCTGAAACTAAGAATTCTCTGTCAAGTTAGAGGTGCAGGAAAATTTAATTTGTAATTGAATCCATGTATCAAAATGAAAAAGCTTTGAAAATGAAATAGCTGATCTAAAAGTAAGCAAAGTGAAATGTTTAAAACTAAAGAGAGAAGTGATATCCTGCCTAGCTTCTAACTTCAAAAGCCTTGACAGTGTGGCTCAGACTTGTGCATGGAATTCTGCAGTTCACTTTTCCCTTTTGCCCACTTGGTATTGCTCCAATCCACCTGAGCCAAAGGTTGGCATCTGCTTGACTCCATCTCGACAGCCTGAGCTGAATTTTCTGCTTAAAACTGGGCATATGCCAGAGGCCAAAGCTTAGTGGGGTTTCACATACATTCTTTATACCAGAACACCTTGTAAATATTGAATATAGTGATTTGGGGTTTTCTGCTCTATTCCTAATACTTCTGGGAAAGCACGGAAAAATGTCTAGATCAAATGCAAACAGACTGAAATCCTGTTGCATTCACTGAAAATGGGGAATTCTCACTGAGAGCTGCAAGGAAAAAGAACTACCCTTGATATGCTGATATAAACTGAAATCTAAGAAAATATGTAATTTAGCACAAGGTATTTTCCTCAGACTTTCTTATCAGAAAAAAACTTATGTTAATTAGGTAGAACAGGAAATTAATTAAGGAGAATAGGAAAGGAACCCCACAGTGTGCAGGGCATTACTGGGTGCCAGCTGCCATTAGTGGAAAGCAATAAGCAGCATAGCATTACACCTGGACCATGTACTTCATGGAAGAAGGGGAGAGCAGTGGGGGACAAGTCTCAAGCCACTGCACTTCCAGGTCACTCGTTTAATTTTACAGGTTTTATCTTGAGTCGGGGCTCTACATTTTAAGAGCTGATAACGTTGTATGATTAACCTGATTAATGGGTGTAACTCTAGCTCAAGCCCTTAGGAGCCTCCATATCTCAGTGCATAATCTTTTTCCTTCTGCAGTATGTCACCTGTCAGCAGTGCCTAAGGACAGTCTAAACCAGGCTTCACTCACCTGCTGTCCAGTGCTTCGAGATCCTTCGTCAAAAGCTCCTTCTGGCAGTTATTTATAGGTCAACATTTGGGTGAGCTAATTGCAGGCAGGACCCCTGGAAAGGTAACTAAACAGTTATTGCTCGTGCTGTGAGGAGAAATGATTATGTGAATTACCAAATCTCATTAATGTGCTACTCTTGGACATTTTGAACCAGCAGTGCTGCATTTGGCTTGGGGGAAGGGCTGCTCTGTCAGAACTCTTGGTGAATGTCTCCATCTGTCATTAAATTCAGGGTGATATTACTATCCTCCTTTATGCTTTCAAAACTTTATTCAGAAATAGAAGTGCCTTAATCTCCCTTCCTTTTCAGGGAGTTTTTCTTTTCCCTTCCTTTTCAGGGAGCATTCATACCTCACACAGGCTCACCTATTTTATACCAGTCAGACTCTGATCCCTGAATGGCATTTTTACCTGACATTGGTGTGCTTTCTGCAGCTAAGCTCAGTTAATGTGAGCTCATTAACAATACCTTCTCTGTTCCCCAAATTCCCCTTGGTACTGATGCTAGTTTCTTGAGAGTGGACTCTGATCCTTCCAACTAGGTCCTTCATGTGACATGGCAATTAATCCTCCCCCTTTTGCGCTGAAAACTCTTGTTACGCAGATCTTCTGGCAATTCCATTCCCTGTCCAGTGTTACACAAAATACCATATTGAATCTGAGCCCAACACCTGCTGCACTGGTGAACACCAAACCAGGGCATTTCAGTCAGGGACTTAACAGGCTGCTCTGTCAGAAGCAGTGCAAAAGCAAAGGTATCCAAGTTTGTCTGCTGTTTGCAGTTTGATAACATGAAATGTGCCAGTTGGGCAGAAATGAAATTTTGCTTTGATTCAAACAGTTCTCCCTGTTAATTGTCATAGAATGTTTTGGAAAAGTCTGCTAGGTTGATTTAGTTATATTTGTTTATGTTGTGCTTAACAGCTTAACATTCCAAGCTGTCCATTCACATCCACATGCGTAAATTCAGACTAATTGTCATAAAGCCAATGGGATTTTACTTAGATTTGGTTGTAAGAGAAAGAGTAACTGCAGCTTCAAGGTTGAGTCTTTAACCACATTGGCATCCAGTGGATTTGGGTCTTTATATCAACTCCTGTATTTCCTTAATGGGTATTAAAAACCAGTTAATAGAACTCAATGATGTAAGTAGATGCCCCTAGCAGATTAAAAATAGTAATCAGAGAATAAAAAAATAAATCTTCTTTTAGCAAGAATATTTATCTACTTCACAATTAAGCTCCCACACGATTTGCTCAGATTTCTTCTAACAAAACTCTGTAATTATATGTCAGTATTAGAACATGTTCAAGATCCATTTTCAATTCTAAAACCATCCACATTTCTATAAAGCAACAGTTACTGAGAGCACTTAAAACAACTCTACAACGATTATATTTGGACTATTACGTATTAAGGAGTGCGAGTTTCTGATCTCGAGTAACTTCTCCACAGCTTCTGAATGTTCTTTGTGATTTACGGGTATGTACAGATGACCTCATTTCTGATGTGACTGTCTGCCTTTAGCATTTGGACTTTGCGTGTTTGCTGTTTGATAAATGGGCCTCTGTCAGCCTGACTTGGTGAAATTAGTGGAACTCTTTTACTCCGTGTCTGCATACAAGGTTGAGTAATTAGGGGTCATTACTGGAGCTGTTCAAAGAGGAAACAGTGATGTGGGAATCTATGCCCTGAGGGCATACAGTACCCTGAGTGCCTATCAAAAATAGAAAAAGTTTAAATAAAAACAATGCAACCCACAGGAACTGCACAGAGCAGATACAAATACAGGCTATCCAGCAGGTGAAAAGTGGCAGTGGCAGGCACAAGGAGCATGATTTTTAGTTTTTCTGTTGTTGAACATAAGCCCAAAAGCTGCTGTAGTAAGCTGTAGCTGTAGTAAGCTGTAGCTGTAGTAAGAGACCACACTATCAAAACAACAGCTCTACCAGCTCCAAAGGATGGATGTCTTTTCCTGCTGGGAGACAAGAGTGTGTTGGTGTGCACCAATAAAGAAAACTCCGGAGTATTGCTCTGAAGGAGACATTGCATCCAGTGGGCAATGGCTGCTTTCCAGCCAATAGTATTTTACCCCTAAGAAATGAAGGAAGTACTTTGCCCATGTACATACACCGTGCTCTGTCACATCTGCTCTGCAGAAGTCCTTTCTTCGGGTGCTCATGTTCCCTTCAGAGCAGATGAGGGGCAGATCACTTCCATTCTCCCATATGCTTTGCCATTATTTTCCATAGGTTATGCCTCAAGAGGTGGGGTCTTACAACACTAGGTAATGAAAGCTGTAAGGTCACTTTACCTCTCTTTTTCTGAAGAAGAAATAATACTCTGGAGATGCTGAAAATTTAATTTTGGCATCCTTGAAGTGAAATAGGGACTGAAATGGGGCAAGGGAGCGGGGGGGAAGGGCAGGGGGAGAGGATGGGGAATGTTTATAACCTTGTCCTTGCCAGAAAAGCTACAGGATAATCTTTCTGGGCACTATTAGTGGTTGAGGTGAAATGAATTTATGCATCATAGTCACTTGCTTATTTTGGAAGGGTATCTGAACTCATATATATTGGAATAGAGTCCAGGACGCCACTTCTGGCATTTAAATCCCGTTATGAATCACAAGTTGAGGATATGATTCAATGTCTTACATTGCGTTATCAGATTTGTGACTCACGGTTAATGACACCAAGTCTGGCAGGGTTCTGAATGATGCCTTCAGGAACAACAATTTTTGGTCATTTTTCTCGTGGTCAGGAGGTGAAGGTGGTGTGCACTGGGGTCCCAGTGCTGTGTTATTGCAGCACAAGCAGTGTGTTGCCAAGGAAGAGCTGTGTTTCAAAAGCACTTGCAAAGAGCTGTTATCCCTAACTTTCACTAGCAGTTCCACACTATAGCAAGAATTTCAAAATGAGGTACCCTCCAAATATGGCACATGTGCTATACTGTGTATATATTGTTGCAGGTCACAGTAAAAATGCTTTTTATCCTTCTGTCTCCTCTACATCTCAGGGTACGTATCAGCAGAGAGGCAACACTTAGACTCCCCTAATCCTTGCACCGCATCTTGGTACCCTTCCTTGCTAGGCTGACCTATATCCCTACGTGCTCCAGGTTTGTGTGACTGGCAGGAAGTGCAAGACAGGCCAGATGACAATGTCTCAGATGTGTGCTGCACAGCTAGCAATGACTGCACTAGCAAGAGGCACGGGAGATCCAAGCTTCTTGAAGCAGATTTTTCTAATAGGAAGAAGAAATGAAAATCAAGAAAAATGGCGTTTTTAAGCAAGGAGATTGAGGAATAATCAGCTGCAAGTGTGGGTACTCAGAATACACCTTGGAGGAAACTCAGGCTAAGAGGAAGAAAGTGAACTAACTATTCATAATATAGCCAAATTAAAGAAGCTTTCGAGTTACCTTCACAGTCCTTTTGCCAATTTGAGAGGAATTATGCTATACCCACTGGTATCAAAGGCTGTGCTGAGTTCCAACCAACAGCAAATACTCATTTCCTAGTTCTCATTGCCTATTTAGTTATCTTTACAACATAACCACAAGAATGATTCCCTGCTCTCTCTAAGGACTACTCCACATTAAAACTATAAACGATGCTGTAAGTCAGGTATTGTAGAAAATGTCTGTGAAAGAATATGAACAGAAAGAAATCATAAACAGCCCCTTTATTTTGAACTTTGTCTACAGATGCTGACAGACACAAAGTCATTCAAGTGCCTTTGCTCCAAGAAGGTCTCTGAAATCTTAAGGTGACAGTTTGGTTAACATCATTCAGCAGAAGACAATGTGCTTCTAGACCTCCTTCCATGATTCAATGCCACCCACATCTGATCTGTGTTTGGCTGAGCTGTCAAAACATTAAAATCTGTGAAGAAAGCATCCTACTGAATTTAAAGTGCATGTCCTGCTTTGAGAGAGCAGTTCTTAGGCTGACCATTCCAAGCTGGGGGAAGCCTAGGATGACTCGAAGTATGGAGTGGCTAGTTATGGTGGAATTTAAATAATTTCTCATTTCTGACTCCTGTTAAATACTAAAGGGCACAAAGCTAATACATGCCGTAGCAGAGGACATGCAAATTGGGAAATTCTCCACCTCATGTCAGTTCAATAGAAAGTCTGTTCTTTCAAGATGCTCAGGCCTGGGTCCTGAGCCAGCAAAGCACAAACACCCCTCATGGATGGTAGATCTAGTGTGCTCTCTGATTCTTTCAGCTACCAGGTTTTCTCACAAGTATTCTTGTGCTTTCTTTCCAAGTGGCCAGTGAGGCTCAGTGAAGCCACAGAAACACAGTAACATCTTTCTTTCACTCCTTCACTAAAGCTCTGCTCTCCTTGCTGGCAGTTAATTTCCCAATGCATGAGGGCTGTTGCTATCCACATTGATCAAATATTGGCTCATGGTTTCCATGTGATCCTCCAGCTTCATAAACCCATGTGTTATCTCTGTGATTGTAAATGCAACATGGCAGGAACTCTCAATTTCTGTTCGCAGCCGAAAACAAAAGAAAAATCAAACTGTCCAGGCAATGGTTCCTAAGCATAGTAGTAACAAAACTACCAGTGCTCATGTAGCAACATTAAGAACATCCTGAGCAGCCCTGAAAGATTGGGAAGAGACTGATCAACATCCTGAAGAATACATCTTTTTTTTGTAGACAAACATGAGCAAATTGCATCTATGCCTCAAGCTGGCAGGAGGGAGACCAGGTGGGCTACAACAGGTAATTAAGATGCATTACTTAGTTTTTATATCAGGAATTGTTCTCATTTCTTTCTGCTATATTGCAATCCCTTTACTGATGCTCAGGTAATATTTTGTTTCTGTGTCTTGGGCATGTTACAGCCTTCTGGTGAAAGAAAGACGTTTAGCATCATCATGTAACAAAATGCTTTACTTTGTCCAGGCTGGACAAAACGAGTCAAAACACAAACAAGAGGTGCCACACGTTCAGTGCTTTCTCTGCTGTGAAGCAGTGTTCATTTTTCAGAAGCAGATAGAACAGATGGGCTTGGTGACAGCTTGACTCGGATACACACTTTGAAACCTGTGCATTTATCTGGAGAGGAATTTGTTGGTTTTGTACAGACAATCATTTTGCATTTACACAGATCTAAACCTTCAATTTGTGCTCCTGTTTAGGAACAAGCACTTCAGTCGTACTAACCAATTACTATGGTTATTGTGGTTTTCTTATTAAAAGAAACCCTTTTGCTATTTACACAAGTAGTAATAGTGAAAATCTGGAATTGACAAGCTTTTGTTGGAAATCATGCATTCACTGGGATTCTCTTATATCCCAGCTCTGGCACATGTTTTTTCCTTCAACATTCATTCTCCCATTCCTAAAATGAGCTGCCAGTCAACCTCACTTCTTTGCTTACACTCTTCCAATAGCACTTGTCTAAACTAATGCTTTTCTTCAGCATAACAGCAATTAAAAAACCTCAACACCCAAACACTTTATTATAAACCTAATATACCTGCATCATGGGCAATTTGTTCTAGTTTTTTGCCCAGTTTGTTCCAAGAAAAAAGAATGCTCAGATTTTTTTCTCTTTTCAGGAGAGATAAAACAAAAAGAGTATTAAAAAGGGGAGCTAGGATATTCTCTCATCTCCACTTGAAGATCAAGTCTCTGACAGTAAGGTCTGACATGGGACTAGCAGTGATTTCTCTGCTGGCTTTTCCATCATGCTTAGTTGCCACCATTGTGATGCAAACCCATCTTTTCAACATACTTTCATTCTGAAAAGCTTAAAGCTTTCCTGTAGCATTTTATTTACCGTCACACCAGTACTGTTTGTGGGTCGTTCCTCTAATTAAGATATATGATATGAAAAGAAAATGCAAAAGAGAAAAGCACAAGAACAGCAAGAGTTCTATTCCCACAGACTTTGCAGTTTTTCTAACTATTGTCCCAACCTGCCCCCTGGGAGCTCCAGGGAATATGATGCATCTATTGCTGTTGCTCTTTTGACCTCCGACACTGATCTGTTGCCCAATAAAATATCTCTCAAAGAACGGCATGGTGTCACAGCTGGTTTAGAACCTGAGAAAACCAGCACTTTGCATAAACAGACTCCACCTTCCCTTTGTACTTTTCAGAAATGTACCCAAGGATATATTTTCACAGTATTATCTGCTAACCAATGCCCTCCACTTTGTGCAAAGCACAATACAGAGGGTCATTAACACAAGTGAAGGACGTCACATAATGCAATATCCTCTGCTCAGCCACCTATTTTATGTACTTCTGAACTTGACTGAGTAGATTAGGTAAAGTACAATAATTTATAAAAAAAGAATTTCGTACAAAGAAACTTATTTTCTTTTGTAGTTTCTCTGTTCTTTTCTCTGTCATGGATCTGCTCCCTCCTACTGCATTGCAAAGGGTACATTAAAATTAATATTCTAAGCTGGGATTTTCAAAGCAGACTATGGCAGCAAAGTGTCCAAAAGCCACTGACATTCAGTGGGAGCTAAGTCCTTAACCTCTTTGAAAATTCTTAGACCAAATCCATTAAAACATACTTCAAAGAGATAATATTCACAATTCCAGGAGTAATTTTCCTAACAGCCTTTTATTCTGACAGGCCCTTCCTCCCTAGATCCAAGCCCCCTGTTGAGGTACAAAACCAAATTGCTTCCATGTCCCTTGGAATTCAGACCTCATCTTCAGCTGTGGTTCTTTTCAGGCATTTGTTTTTATATTTAATGACACACAATGATTTGTGTGTAGAAGACACAAAATGGAATTCTGCAATATTGCTTTTCCATCTTTGTCTCATCTGTCATTACACCTCTTATAAGTGGGTGTAACCAGGGCTTTATAAACATGCACCAGTTCATCCACATATTTTGACCCCTTACTGTGGAAACTGAATTCAAATATTGCCGTTTTTTGCTTATGGTCACTTCTTATATTTTGACAAGAATTAATTCATCTCCACCAGTCTACATCCCACTTTGTCAGCCTTTCCTTCTAAAACACAATGCTACAGCAGCTGTGGCTTGTCATATTATTTACTTCAGTCATTTATACTGATTTTTCTCCTCACACCCCTGCAATCATAGCATGAGAAGGCTTCACTGATTAAATGAATGAGGTACAGAAAATGTGATCTGACCTGAATTTTTGCAATTAGTGATACAAATATCCTATCAGAAGGCAGATTTTAATTGCATTGAAAGTCAAAGCATGCTGTAGTAACAAACCCTTACCGAGCATCTGCTGCACTACATTGACACCTTGTGGCTGGTTTGTCATAATGCAAAGTATTCACCCAGACTAGTGGGAATAAGAGTGAGTAAAATGTAAAACCTGTGGGGAAAATATTTTTATTTTAAATACTCACAGTTAATGGGAGCCTGATGAAGGGAGCTGATCAAGCTCCACTTTAAGTCTCAGTCTGATCCCAGTCCAAATTCAAGTCTAAATGTTCTTCAGTGCTGAACACAAGACCAAGACCTATACATTTCCCATTTTCACTACAGTTCAGATCTGTGGGACTCAGCCTTGAAGTGTGTACCCCGAGCTTACCTCAGACTACCCTTCTCCAGCTGACATGTTGTACTTCAGCTTCTATACTGAAGATAGTGCGATAAAGAATGAACAGCTTTTATTGCAACTGTACCTGCTGCCAAAAGAGAATGAGATTAAAATTACATTTGCAGAAGGAAATACAAACTTCAAAGTGTGCATGTGAAATAACACTCTAGAAAGGTCAAACAGAATGAAGATGCAGCATGAGCAGTCTTCTTCCCAGGCTGCCCGATGGAGAGGAAATGGCACAGTGCAGGAAGCCTGTTTCAAACAGGCAGATGGGCTGTGACATAAACCCGAGACAGCTCATCTGCTCAATATGTAATCATCGTGCTTAAAACCATTTTCCTACAGTCTTCCTGAGTAACACATAACTGCCACGAATTCACATTGGAAAGGAACTGCTGAAATGTTAATAAAGGGAAGGATTTGAAAAGGATTCCGATAAATCAGTTACGAAGAGTGCTCTGGCCAGCAGTCAGTGAATCACTGAGAAACATTCAATGATTTCTCAGGAAGAGTAACTCCATCATATGAGTCTTTTAGACAAATAATCAAATAAAAATGCTAAACCTCACAAATAAATTACCCTTCACCAAAACCCATTAGGTCTGCTTTGGTTCATTCCTTTACAAACCTGGAGATCCCTGTATCAGTCAATGCCATCACATGAAGACTCTGAAGTTAATTATTTCACACTTGAATCATGACTTTGGCCTTCTGTGGGCAAACACTCTTCCACAAAATAAGGGCTAATTATCCAGGTTTTGAGAATGAGGGAACTGGACATCAGAGAGTCCCTCCTTTCTCCTGCTTATTTTCTCCTTGGAATAATGAGATGAGGCTGCTTGGAGGCCCTCCTGCTGCCCTGGGAGAGGGGTCAGAGTGATCCACATCTGGAAAGGGCATTCACACCAGGATCTGGGGTGATCCTCTGGTGTCTGGGGACGTTGGACACTTCTGGGATGCCTTTGGGCAAGAATGGCTGAGTTGGGGGCCTGCCTGCACTGACAGCAGGGGCCCAGTTCCAAAGTCAAGGATATGAAAGTGAGGAAGAAGAGGGTGGGAAGGATGCCTGGACCGACTTGGTCTGCACCCACTTCTATCTCCATCCGGAACTCCACAATAATTGTTTTGAGGTTTGGACAGTTTAAGGGTTATTAATTCCCTGTGTCTGTTTAATTTTATTAATTAAGAAAAGATGTGGTCTCTGACGGTCTTTTGGCCACATGGGTGTTTACAGTAACACAGTTCCATGAGGATGTGGTTAGGAGTTGAGTGATCTGTGGCTCTGCCCATGGGAGAGCTTCCAGAAAAGCCACGATCTCCTGGATAAACCCTGCCCCTTACTGTGGATCTCAGTCAAGTAGCCTCAGCTTAATGACAGTCATTAACATTAAACAACCTGCAAAATGTTGTTAGTTCAAATTCCAGATGAGTCAAATGATGATTCTTTTAAAAGAATTGCAGTAATCTATTCATTGCCATAGAACAAGATATAATTAAAGAAATTCCTCCAGCAATAACTCAATTACATATATTTTTGTTCTAAACTGGTTTTTAAAAGATTCTTTAAGTGAACAATAATTACTCACTACAAAACTGTAGCTCAATGCAGTAATAAGTATCCTTAATATTGCCATGCAAGGAGCTACTGGAGAAGAATCCAGTCTTTGTGAAGAGGTGTACAGGCAGCATGTCCTAAACAAAACCTGAAACCTTGTGTCACTACTGTTGGATATAAATTGATTGTGAACTTCTCTCACCTCTCCATACATATTTATTCCCAGTATTCAGAAAGGGAAAAGAGAGCTGAAACTACAGAGCCTTTGCTCTCTGAGTTAAAGAATAAGTGGTATTTGGAGGAAGGTGGAAAAGGCATGGAAAATGTTCTTGGCAAGTCAAGCATCTTGGACTATAGCAAAAAGCTGCAGCTGCTCTCCAGAGCAGTGAGGACACTGCACACCCCAGTAGCAGGATTCTTTCCTAGTGATACGTACTACCTGCTGCATTACACAGCAACCCAAAGCTGGGGCCTTTCCAGGTGTTCTTTGCATTAAAAGCAGCTTTCAGTCTTAGTAAGCTCTTCAATAGAATTCTTCTTGCAACATACCCAGACCTCTTCACCATGGCACACTATTCCCAGCAGCCAGTTTGGAGACTGAGATAAATTCACTTACATGCATATGAGCTGTCCTATGCCTGTTGTCCTCAGCAACTATGAAATTTCCCAGGGATTTTAGTTTTTAAATTTACTAAGCCAGAACAACCAAGGATTATATGCCAGGCCACACAGAAAGTCTGTGTTAGGGAAGATATATCAAGCTAATGCTCTAAACACAACCAAGGCTCACTTCTTCTTTCTTACTCTCCTCTGAAAAGAACCTATGAAATCTTTTCACTCCCTTTTAAATCCTTCCTTCCTACCCTTTGGAATCCTGCCCAAACCCCTTCCTGCCTACCACATATTCTCACATCCCCTCAGCTCTGCTCTTCAGATAACTACAGGAGTGAGCACAGTGGCTGCCTGGATGACAGCCATCAACCCAGCCCTCTCTGCTCTGTGGTTTACACAGCTCTTACACTGAATACATACTGACTCATGAAAATGATAACAGATGTGAAAAAATTACAGCTTTACCACCTGTTGCTAGTGTAATGGATTTAATTACTGGCAGACAGCTTGAATTATTTTGAGGTCTTTTAAAAAAGGAAGATTTCTCTCTCCCCTGTGGGAGATCCTTGTTGAGACAATTGTGGTTCCATAAAGGCAATTCACTACAGGGGACAACCCTGAACCACAAAACCCTCTGGTTTCTTACAGATTTCTCCCTGCCAGGAATTTTCCCTTGTGCTATTTTCTGATGTGTTAATTATTTCTTTGCCTAATTGACCTGATGAATTTATCTCCATTATATACTTTCAAACTGTCCTCAAACTGACCATAATTTCAGGAGTTGCTTTGCTCACCATGCTAGTATTCACCCTTATACTGACTGGTGCTTTTGCTACCATGTTTCACACCAAAGAGAAAGAGCAATAAAACTCAAGCCATACTCGCTCCAAGTACCCGTTGCAACTGCAAAGATAACTGCAAATACATCCTGTGTGGGCATTTTTTCATTCCAGCTCTGACCTTGTTCAGTGAAATCGTTTCTACTCAGCATCTGTATGGATATCTGGAAATTTCTGTATTGCTACTGATAAATGCGAGACAATGGATTTAATTGAGCACTAGTATGTTTGAGCTAGATTGTATCTTCAGTATGTGCTTGAGGCTGGGAAACTGGGAAAGAATATCCTTATTTATAGTGTGATGTCTGCTGAGTGGCCATTGAGTTCAACAGGTTAAACAGAGCTTCTTGATCATGGATTGACCTCACAGTATCCAGACAGAGAAGGTAGAGGACAAGCAGGAAAAGGAAGATCTTGTGCTATGCCCTCTATTCACTGGTGGGAGAACTTGGTCTAAGATCTGGACCCGTTTGAAGAAAATTTTGACCAAGTCCTTTGCTAAGTGCATCAACTGAAAAGATCACTGTGGGCACTCATAGTTCCTCTCTGGTTAGGAAAAAAAAGAATAAGGCAACCCCTGCATCCACAAGAAACCGCTTTCTGCATGTTGTAACACAAAGGTTCAAGGAGGAAACAGCCAGCGTGAGACAGAGCACTGTAGGTATGTTTGTCACACTGAAAAGTACCACTGTGCAAACAATTGGTTTCAAGACACCACTATAAATACACTGTCAATTTAAAATATACTTGCTTAGGTAAGCAAGAGCTTTTGGAAGAGCAGTAAATTGCAGAAACCTATGACTCCCAGAGACAAGGAGAAAGGAAAACAGGGAACCACCAAAAAAGTAGCACCAAGGGCCTTCTCTTCACAAGCAACAAAAGCAGGTAAAGTATGTGTTGAATCACAATGTATATGCTGCTGAATTGTTGCCAGATAAGAGTTAAAAGAAAGTAAAACCAAATGGAAAAGAAAGGAATGGGAAGGCATAATGTAAAGAAGATATAGCCTACCTCCCACTTTTCTCTCAGTTTTTCTCTCCAACCCAAATATTCTGCATAGAGTGATGTATTTAATTTTCTTTACCATCGCCAGCTACAGTGGAAGGTTATTTGTGCCATCATTATCAACATTGTCTTATTGACTGCAGTCTGCAGCTCAGATTTTGCTTGTCTTTTGCCTAGTAAGATCTTCCCAATACTAATTTTTGTCATTATAGGACTATCAGTAGTTGTTTTGTGTAGTTAAAAAAAGAAAAGAAAAATGAGAGAGAGAATAAAAGAAATATAGAAGGAAAAAAGGCTTCTTTAAATTCAGCTGTCTGCTCTTTGGAAAGCTGATCACTCCTCCTGAAAAGAGATATCAGGGCTTGCTTAGCAATATAAAGATGGCATCCTGCCTGTCAGATGGCCCTTTTCAGATTATTTCCTAGATAAGCACAATAATTGGAGGGAAGCATCTTTTGTGGCTGGCTGCCCCCTTGCAATGTCTAGGTCAACACAAGGAGAAACACTATGCTTCAGCTACTGGCATCTCTTTTCTGGGGAATTAGAATATAACAGTACATGATATTGCTTTACCTAGCGTTATTTTCAGCTAACATTATTTTTAAAATATTATTTTTAGTCCTATAAAGACGTATTTAGGAATGGCTGCCATGTGTCCAGACATAACAATACAGAAAGTAAATGTTTCACTGATGATCAGGAACTAATGTTACTTCTTTTTCTTCTGAAACCAGTCGTTAAAAGGCTGATTTCCCTAAGCTAGAACATAAAATGCAACAAAAATTATAATGGGAAGACCTACATGTGAGCATGTATTTACGTGTGTGTTTACGAATTTTTATAATTCCAAGTGGTGCCGGCTCATCATTTTGCTGCCACTGTTACAGGCTCCTTAAATTTATTTATTTTCCTCTTCGTTGTTAACACAGGGAAAGAGCACAGAAGTTCCTCCCCAGACCTGCATTTCTGCGTGTGGCCATGCAGCGGCACAGGAGACCAGGAATCTGTAGAATTCGGTGATTCCGAGGCAGGAACCGCTCAGGTGCGCGGGGTGGGAGCCTGGCAGACGAAGGAAAGCTGGGGCTGCTGCCGCAGCCGCCGGCGGTGCCCGCCCGCCTGCCCGATGGACCCGGGGCTCGCTCCCAGCGGGCACCGCCTGCGCCTCCCCACCGGGGCAGGGCCAGGGGCACGGGGGGGGGCAAAACGCTGCCCTTCCTCTCTTCGTTTCCCTCCCTCTGCGCAGAGCTGGAAAAGCAGCATCCTTTGTGGCACACTCTGCTCCAGCTCCTGTACGAGTTATCTGCCCCCAGCAGGGCAGAGCCGCTCGCACGGGCGTGTCCGCCTGGCTTGCGTGGCTGAATGCTTCTGCCGGGGTGTTCCCTGCTGGGTTGGTGGCACTCTGCGACACTTCTGGCAGGCCTGCAAAACCTAATGCCTGCTCTGGGAAATGGCAGTCATTTCTTTGCTTGCCTGGGAGAGGCTCAGAGTGCCCCGCGCACTGCACTTACCAGCTCTGTGGGTATTGCCTCTCTCTATTAACCAGGCTCCTGGACTCGGAACACCCATTTCACACGTGGTAAGAAGAAGACATCCACAGGTCCCCACTGTTCATCCTTGGTACACAGTGAAACCGTCCTCAGGGCAGATCTTCATCAGATGTCAGAGAAATGGAAAAGCTGTTTCATTCAGTGAGGAGGGCAGTGTGATGAGGGCTGTGTCCCTGCCTGACAGCCTGGAGACTGCAGCAATACTGTGGCTGCAGAATCCTCAGTGCACTCAGGACAGCACTGCTGAGGTCCCTGTAAATATACAAAAATGGAAGATGAATCCATTTTGTGCAGCCCATGCTGGGATGATCATGCTTTCTGTAGTCCAAGGGATATTATGCCTCATACTTGGATCATTTTTACTAAAGGAACCATTTATTCCCTTTGGTGTTCCCTGGCAGCAGGGAAGAGGGGGAAGAGCCTACATGAGAATACTTAATGGCTTTGGCTGGATTTTATTTCAGGCTTTTAGATCTCCTCAGGGTGAATGAAACAGCTTCAATTGTCGAATTAATTTTTGGTTTTGAAATAGAGCTTTCTTCCCATTTTCCTAACTGTAAAATTTAGAAGGGTCCTAAAACTGCAAGTCAAATTCAAAGCAAAAAAGGCTGAAAAGAAGCATTGAATTCTGACCCCTTCCACTGCCAACATCATCCGTCCTGCCTCTTCCTTTAAGCAGGAGGAGACACACAGGATTTATTCTGAAGGCACAGACACGTCATCTGTACTGCACAGTAATAAACAAAGTGTCCAGGCTTTGGAGCTATTTATTCTGGTACAAAGACTGATAAAAGGTGTAACTACACAATTAGCTGATTCAATTTATCCCTAATGATAACCTCAATGCTAGGAACTTAATTCCTCTACAATTACGCCCTTGTGCTCAGAGACACCACACACATCCCGTCCTGCGGAGCCGGTCACGACACACGGATAAGGACACGCGGATCCTCCAGGTGGCGATACAGCCGTATTTTCCCTTTTTTTTTTTTTTTTCAAATCTCTGAATTAGACAGAAAAGCTGCTTACATTCTGGACAGCAAGAGCTTATGATTTAAATTTATCTTTAAATATTGCATTTCTTTATACTATTTATTTATAGTGACAGCTATTCAGTGTATATATATATATCTATGTATGTACATCTATTTAAAACATACGCCTTTGTGTATTTACATAGATGTACCCACATCTACTTCCCACTGTAGCTGTGCAAGCTACATGTCTGCATTCTGCTCTGCCTCAGCTGAGTTCTGCTGCAGATGAAGGAGGAAGATGTCCTGATGAGAAGGAAAGAAGAGGGATGACAGCAGTTTAATTTCTAATAATTAATCCATCATGATTAACATCTGACATTGAAGCAGTTGTGTTTAGTCTCTGCTGAGCGTCTGATCCAAAGACAGCTGCAGTCAGTGTTGCAAGGGAGAATGATCCAGACTGGGTGCTCCAATGCAGATGGTGCCCCAGTGTTTTGGCAGTGGGGACTCCTGTGTGTGCACAGGGTGACCTCACCATTCTCCATGCTGGTTTCTGCCCAGCTCCAGAGCAGGAAAGCAGGGAGATAAGCTAAAGGGAAATAGGCTGGGACAAAAAATTAAAAGGAGGCTTCTCACTGCGTCTTGATACTTGTAAAATATAAAAGTGTGAGCTGAAAGCAGGTGTAGCACTACTGGACTCAAGGAAATGCAAAATTTAAATCAAGTGGTTCCTTTGCAGTGAACAGTTTTCCTTGGCTTTACTCACACTGAGGTGGATCAGGAATTTTTTCCAATGCATTCTAGCTTCTATAGCACTGTAAGATACATCAGCTGCAGTTTAGATTTGGAAAAACGAATGACTGACAAAGCATTATTATTATTATTACGAGTTTACTTCTTCCCATAAACCAAAGCGGCACAGTTACCAGCATGCATGTTTGCCTCATGTTTGCATTTGGACTCTGACATGCCTCCTGGCTGGCTGTCACCCATAGCACACTGGGGTGTACATTTGATTTTCTGAATCCTAGATTTCCGCAGAGCCCCCAGAAATGTCCTGATTCACTGTCCCTGTGGCACTTGCTGGTCGGTGAGCAGCCAACACGAGACACTTGTGGTAGAATATGGAGTTTACTTTGATGAATTAATAAATTACATAGCTGACCTAATATCTTTGAATATTAAAAGTGGAATTTCAGCTTGAACATAAAATGTAAATCAGCGGTTGAAAAAAATATTCCAAAATAGCACCACAGAAACCAGAGGAAATGAATTAATATATAATTCAAACAGTTTAGCTAGGAGCAACAGTTCTATTTTAATACTATGAATGTCTCTAAATCAAAACCAGGTTGTGATGTTTGATTTCTTTTTCTTTGAGCCTGTTTTTTGTTGTTGTTAGAGATATGAATGGTAATTAAAAACAACAGTGAATTATGAAGCTATTAGAAGCTGAGATTAAAAATTAAATAATGAAAGTCCTGTGATTTATGTTACTGAGCTCCTAAAGCACATTCAAAGCAAACTCACTAAGAAATTCATGTTACTTCCATGTCAGACATTTTATTCAATACAAACCTCATTTTCTGCAGAGAGCTTACCAGGTTCCTGTTAATACTCAGTTAAAAATCTAGTTTGTGGTATGGGTCAATATATTAACTTCTGAGCCCTATGTTGTTAGTGGCCTCAGGTGGAAAACTGTGTTAGAGCTTGCTAAAGATGAGTAGAAGGAAAGGTGATGTGTTCGGGGTGGGCTTTTAAAAGTCAGAGGTTATTTTTATGAGAAGTTGCACAGTCCATTTGTGCAGCCCTTTTTGTGAGCCTGGTAGTGCCACTTGCCTGACTCTCATGGACTCAAAACTCAGTGCACGTAAGAACTGGTAAGATGCAGTGCCTGGTGGAGCTGGACTCGCTCTTAGGACTGCAGAGCAACCAGCACCCCATCTTTCCCCAGCACACCGTTACTATAGTTTGTATCTTACATATATGTAAACACCACAGCGGTTACCGCTACAGGTAATGACCTCTGCCTAAGCACGGTGTTTGTTCTGGCTTGGTTTGAGGCTCCTGCCTCGGTTGCCCAGAATGTTCACGCGTTATGAGCTGGATTTAACAACAGGATCTAATAGAAGGCAGTAATTAAATACCTAATTGCTGTTGCATAAGTGCTTTGAAACCCTCCTATGTTTCAAATTTATGTAAACCAAATGGGAGAGAGCCCTAGGCCCACAGTGGATTTCTTCCAGTTTTAAATAAGAACTTTAGACATGAAGCTCCCACAGTGTTTCATTATTTTAATTGATGCAATTACTGTAAGAAACAATATAATTAGCCCACTTTCTGTTATTTATTTACTAAAAATTCAAGTGCAGCACAATGATAGGCCTTGACATCATCCATCAGTAAAGAAAGATGATTTAAATTACTCAGCAGCCTGGAGACAAGGGCTATTACTAAATATCACCCCACCTCAACTGGCAAGCAGATAATTTTCTATACATTGATACAAATGACATGGATATTTTGTTGAAATGCCATGATGCAGAAAGAAAGAATGTATTTGTTGTGGTAATTTTTTTTTTTCTGGGAATCTAGAAAATCAAGATTAAAAAAAATGCATGCTCTCTTTTGGCTAACACTGAAATCCTAGGGGACAGGTTTATAAACTGCTGGAAGGCATTCTGCATCAGAGTAATTCAATGCACAGAGGCCTCATTTCTCACCTTTAATAAATTACAAAGAAGAGATACATAAACTCAGATTTTTGCACGATCACTGCTCCCCACTGGGACAGACAGGCTATAGAGAGACTGATGGCATGAAGGGACCAACATTCAGCTGGCACCAAATGAACAAGACAACTACAGGAGCAGAAATCCTGCTTCATCACCTACAACCTTCTCCCTCACCCCCCACAAAAGCAACAACTCCAAAGGACTGGCTTATCTGGCATGAGTTGCAAATGATCACTGAAGCAATTACTTTACTCCCTTTCCCTTCTTTACACTTTAAAAACAAAATGAGATCAGCCTGCAAGCAGTTAACAAAACCTAGATGAGGAGATGGCCTCACAGAGAACAGAATGTATACTCATGCTGATGTTGCAGGGACTGAAACTTACACTTTATGAGGCATAATTGCTACACGTCTCTCTCATCACGGGATATTTCATCTCGGAGTGCTGTGCAGCTGATATTTTGAGGTTTTCATATAAACGTCTATTGAAAGGAGAAGTTAACAGGTCAAACTGCACCTTACTGCAGAAGAGAAAGCATCAAGGTTCAGCAATAAATTTGAGGATATATACTGACCCAGGCAAGAAATTGGTGAAAATTGAAGTCAGAGCAAAATAAAAAAAGAACCATGGCTTACCCCACGTATCTTCTAGCTCACATGTCATTCAGCTTCTGTCCCAAGGCACCTTGAGAAGGGGAAATAGGGTTTGTTGACACAGACGAGTGGCTGGAGTTTGTAAAATAAAGAATTATTTGTTGTAAAGCACTGCTACCCTTCCTTTAACAAAGCACTCGCTTTGCTGTGGCTGCTGCTTACTACATGAAAGATAATCCACCCATTACTCTGTTTACCTGTTCATCAAACTTCTCATTCAGCTGTTGTTTCATCTACAAGCAGTTTGAAGCAAGCATGGCATCTTTGGATGATATACTTTGAAAAGATCCCATTGCTGTGAACTCCAGGTGCCCAAAGGAAATGTTTATGCAAAAATGAAATGTAGTGACAAAACATAGGAGTGCAGTTACAAAATGTTAAGGACAAATACAACAATCTGAACTGTTTCCTTCTGATTTCCTGGCTTTGATGGTCCTGACTGCACTGATCTCTGGGATATTGCTTGGCTGGAACTGAGAGTTGACCAGAGCCAGTCACCAGTAGCTCTGTACAAGGTCTGTCCTGCATAGACTCAAGATTGTGAAACAACAGATAGATAACCTTTTATTTTATTTTCTTTAATTAAGTCAGAGTCCTGGAGGTTCAAAATCTCAGCTGCTGCATTAAAATCCTGCTCTAGGATTTGCCTAGATATATCCTTAATTATAATATCTTATTGACTCCACACTGATGCAGCTTCCCGAGTGCATTTGCACTGACAAATTGGAGTTGTAAGGGATAACTTGGAATCTGGGAAGTTAAAAAAAAAAAAAAAAGACAACAGGGAGGCAACATGTAAGCAGAGGCATATCTCTTTTATAATGCATGCAATGCTTGGAGTTTTAGTTCAGAGAGGTGGAATGATGGAGTGATGGAGCAGGAGATGGAGTGGTCAAACCTTCTTTACATTGTCTACTAGATGCTGAATCTGTCAGGAGGTAGAAAAGGCAATATTCTCATAGCTATGGTTATCTAAAAGGAGTGTGAATATTAGGATAGGAATTAAAAATGCTCCCAAAAATATATTGTTGGAAGTCTGAAGCCTGCACCAACCCTGAGGATACATGGTATTGCTTTTATTGTTATTTCTAATAATATTACTGGAGAAGTAAAGAATCTAAGATGATACTAATGAGAAATTATAGCAGAAGTTGTAGGTCCAGAGGTACTGCTCTCATATAGGATCTGTGCTGCACAGCTAAAAAGCATCAGAAGTTTTTCTAAAAGCATTGATTTGATTATTGTTTTATTTTGCTCACAATATCATACCTTTTTGGTTTTTAAAGAATATTTTGTTTCCTCTTGTTGATTCTCCTAGTTTTCCTGTCCTCAGCTCTCATTTATTGACAGGCTTTGCTCTAATCTGACTGAGCTGTTCTGTGTCCATTCATACCCTCAGTTACCTTGCATGACATCCTTGGAAGCAAAGCTTCTTTGCCTGCTACAACTCCACTGCTGCACTTCCTCTGTCTGTCACTGACATAGTTTGCTTTCTGCTTAAAGTGTCAGTTCTTCACCTGAGCAAACCTTAATGGATTTGATGACAGGCTGCTCCTCTCCAGGCATATGCGACCTGCAGAAGTAAAGCTTGATAGTGTTTCCTTGTTCTTTTTCATAGAGGCTGAGCAGAAATAAAACACACGGATAGAGGATCATGTACTTGCTCAAAAATAATTCCTGATAAAGTAAAGTTAAGGAAAATTTATTGCCTTTCATTTATAAATGGAGGTTCTGTTGTCCTGACTTTGGGAGCTTAGATCTCCCACACAAGTCACTCTACTGTTACGAACAGCAAACTGACTCTGTGCTGTGAGACACTGAGATTATCAGGTAGATGCTCATAGATAACTGGGAAATTCTGTCAAATGCTGGCCACACTGTGCAAATCTTTCTAAATCACATTCACATTAACCTTGACACTACCTGTAGCAACATCCTGCTGATGTGGGCTTCAACAGCTCCTATATGGTTGTTTTTGCAGGCTGCTTTCTCTAACCTAACTGTTACTAGTTGCAGAGTGGGAATATTTGTCATGTTACCAACTCTTTTGACAATCTGGATAAGCAACAATGTTATAAATAAGGCAACTTCCATTATTAAGTATCCAGATTATACAATTCTTATTCAGCCAAATCTTTATAACCAGTGAGTAAACATATTCCATAAGAAAACCTGGCAGAGGAAGCATTGCAAAGGTAGGTCAAGCAGCGCCACTCTGAAGGGTACTTCATGATGAGGAACACTGTAGCAACTCTCTTAAAAAGCTATAGTTGTGCATATAGTCAATTCATCAGCTAGTGCCACTCTTTGTTTTTCAATTATAGCTACAGATATAGGTGTCTAATACCTAAGAGTAGCCCAAAGATCTTATATTTTTTAAAGGTAAGACTTGTAGAACTTATTCAAACATAGTAAAGACTAATTCAAATACAGTTCCATGGGTGTTTTGTTGTGTTGGACATGACCATTAAAATAATGTGTATGTCACCAATAGAGAAGTTAGTAAAATGCAGCAAGGGAGAGAAAAGAAAATTAATTTCTACAACTTTGACAGTGGCTTGTGCTCTGCTGGCCTCCTGAGATTTTCAGCCTCTCAAAGAGCTGGATTAACACCCTGGGGGTTCTGTCTTCTCCTTAATGGAAATGCTTCGGTGACATTTTATGTTCCCTTTGGAAAATCAGACATCTTTAAGAATACTATCTCTGAAAATATAGAAAACTCTATTTAGCTATTAAGTACTTTATGGAGATTAATAATCCAGTTAATACAAGTGCCTGTAGCAATTCCTGTCAGACAGGACATTTTAATCCTGTCTTTGAATCCCCCGTATTTAGCTAGTTAGTTGTGGTAAGCATGAATTCCAACAGAAATATCGCTCACAGCACTCAGTATTTTCAGGTGTGGTGTGGGATTCTGTTTGAATTCCACCTGTTGATCTTGTTGTGCCTTAAATCATTCCTCCCCTGCTGGGGGAGGACTTCTGAGTCCTTGCCTGGATTTTTGTTAATTAACGGACATTCAGCCTTCTCTGCTCTCAGATAGTTTATTAAATCTTATCAGAAAAGTTAGAAGTACAGCAGAGGGACGTGCATGCTAAGGAAAATGTGCAGAATGCCGCTGAAATCAAGATAACATGGCGTTTTTAAAGCTAAACAATCCAATCAGTGTTTGAAACAACAGATATTTTCACTTTTCTACCAATATTCAACAAATGTTTTTAAAACGTCCACAGGAACTGCGGAATTTTCTATCCAATCACTTTAAGCAATTTTGCTGTATTAAATGGAGTAGCATGAAGAACAAGAAGGAGGTTATAAAACAACAACAATCCTCCATTTTGGAGTTTTTTTGCTTTTTATCTATTTGCTACTTTAACAAACCCAACACCTTTATATTTTCACCCTGTGCTACCTTACATAATATTCTATCACCTAGTTCACACTGCAATGCATTCAAGTTCTTCCCAGAGAGTTGGCAGCTTTCTCCATGGACGAAGGTCAAAAACAGTCTGTCCAGGGGGGTAAAACTCCTTAAAACAGGCAGAGAAATATTCCCCGCACTCTGGACTCCCACAGTGTGGTATATTCCTGTTAGAGTCTATGGGACCTGTGTGACAGGATTAGTGCCTAAACTGCAATACTGAAACAATGCAAAACAAACCTCCCATTAGCTTAAGGAAAAATAAAATAACAGATCTTCTCTAGGGTAGATACATTTGCTTCACATCTAAGAAAGTCATGCTTCAGTTATCTTATCAGGGCTTAACGTCTCTGCCCCTGGCTCAAATTTCTTGTAGACACTGTAGTCAAAATAGGGCAGAAAATGACCTGTTGTTCATCAGGAGAAGGAAAAGGAGTTAATGTTGTTATGGAGAACACAGTGTACCACAGATATGGTACAAATATGTAGCATATAGCTCACAAATTTGCTGAGCTATCAGCTATTCCAACTGAGCATTCAAGTCTCCTACCCAAGAGGTCTCAGAAAATTTAAAAGTATGAGGGGGGAAAAGAGTATGCAGGACCTCATGGTCTGTTTCGTAAGAATGAAAAAGAGGAGGAGGAATTCAGCTCGGAGTAAAGTCCTTGTTTGCAGACCTGTTAGGGAGCACATCTGACAGTGGCTGAGCACTGCTCCGTATCCCAAGGGTGCGGACATTGACCCTGTTCACTTGTGAGGCAATTTTACACACACACAGAAACCTGCTGGTAACAGCACCTTAACCCTGGCTTCACCCTGGCTGCAAGGGTGACCTTCCACAGGCACCCCAAACACCCAGCAACAGGAGCAAGGGGACAGGGCTGCTTTTATAGACATGAAAATATAACACAGCACAGGGTTTACATTATCTATCAACAAAATTGTTTTGCTCTTTTATCTTCTGCTCTTTTTTTCTTTTTTTACCTTCTTACAGTGAACTGAATTCTAATTCCAGTTTTCGTTCAAATTGCTTTTAGATTCAGCATTTTAAAATGCTCTTCTGTGCTCAGCGCTGCCCTCCTGCCTAAGCAGCCCTTTCCCTCCTGCCACCTGTCTCTAATGTTTAGAGCAAGCAAGAATGTCCTCTCTCAGCCTCTGTTGTAGCAGACTACCCAAGCTAAGCTTATCACAAGCTTTGTGCCAAATCAGCTCTCCTTTTCCAGGTGATCTCAGAAACACTGTTCGTCACCCTGTTTCAGCTTGTACCCATTGAATTTGTTCTCTAAAATGAGTTGTCAGGAATGCACGGTGAACACCAGTATATCCAAAGTGCTTTAATTCACAGAACACCAGGTTGGAAGGGACCTCAAGGATCATCTGGTCCAACCTTTCTTGGGAAAAGCACTGTCTAGACAAGATGGTCCAGCAGCCAATCAAGACGAGTCTTAGAAGTGTCCAGTATTGGGGAATCTGCCATTTCCCTGGGAAGATTATTCCAAGGGTTAATTGTTCTCACTGTGAAAAATTTTCCTTGCATGTCCAACTTTGTAGCCACCTTTTAAATACAGGAACATGGTGCACACAAATAGTTCTCTATCCCTAGTGTCCTTCCCCATGTCATGTTCAGAAATGCTTAAAGGTAAATACAGATGTTTGGAGGAATCTGAAAGATATACTGACTATCTCAGCATGTATCAACCTGATGCTAAAGAGCATCTGGAAGAAAGGCTGTGAGAGAAAATTGCCTTAGAAATGCTGACCAAAATCCTTGTCTACTGTTCCCTCTCTACACTGCAGATTTATAGCAGGTTTTATATTGCCACTGGATTTACAGGGCCAGGCTCTTGCACAGAACCAAATGATTGTTGTGATTCTATGATACAATACTGGGTGGGGTTTAAATTATAAATACAGATGTAGCACCAAAATTTATGTCAAAGCTCTCTTCCCCATAACTGAAGGGCTTGGATTAACCCTTTACTTCTGCTGCTCCCTGCACTGCCAGACAGGTATGGGCTCTGTGCAGGTAGGTCTAGTACTCAGTCCTCATATAATTGACAACAAACATAAATAGCAAAGTAAGTTTTAAAATATTTTCTAGGTAGCTCTTGCATTCTCTCCCTTGCACAGCACCTACTGAGCTGTGACCAACAGCCATGCTAGAGAAACAATATTTTAAAAGTTCTTTTACCTGTGTGTCTAACAGATTGATGGAAGAGCCTCAGCCTCTATTAGTAGTATCTCTGCTGTGACCTCAGTGATTTGAAAAGCACTTTGACCTGCTGCAAAGCTAGATTTGTAACATGATGATGACTTAAAAAAAATCTAAAATTCAGTTTTACTTTAATTTTTATGTAAAATTATCTTTTAAAATTCACATATCACACAACAAAAGGCAACAAGAACAGAAAAGGAAATGCATAATTTCTTTAGAAATAAACCAAAATTTTAAAATTAGCATTACTGTCAGGAATATTGTTGCTCTGTGGCAGTAAGTACTCCTTTTTTCCCTAGAAAGTACTCTAAAGTCCCATGTTATGGTTATAGCATTTCCCCTTCCACTTTACTCAGCTGCTCAATATCCAGAACATCATGAAATATATGCATCTTACAAAATGGCTGTTGCTATGGAGACCTCATATATTTAATTGGAGAAAAAATAGCTGAATAAGCTTTCATTTACAAACCAACAAAAGGTGCTTTGACAGCCTTAACTCAAGGAATGCTTTCTTTTCTCTTGCTTCCTTTATACCTCCTATTTTAGTTTTGTTATCTATTCACAAAACAAATGTTTCCACTTAATTTTCTATCCTATTTCTTTCTGTATTTGAACAGGAAATGTTTTTAGAAAATCTGGAATGAGGACTTAACACTTGAGATGGGAATGGTGGCTGTTCTGTGTTTCTTTTTACAGTAGTACCAATGTTTGAATGGGCTCATTTTGTGCTTTAACCACGATAAGTCAGTACCCTGAGCACGCATATTCTGCAATATTATGACTGCAAAAAAAAGTCAGCTGTGAGCAATTATTCTCCCTTGCAAATGCCTTCAGTGTCTAGGACCCACCTGACGAGTTTAAGTGAATATACTGCTTTTTAAAGATACCCCAACAACTATTTCTCATTTATACATAGATGAGATAGAACAGCTGGGTTGACGTTAAATGGGGTTCTTTAAAAGTCTCAGCTCCAGTGTATTTGTTTTTGGGGAAGAGAAGTCTGTGCACATTTAACTTTTGCAAGAACAGTTGTGCAAATCAACCAGAACCATCACCTTTGTTTACACTTTCATGAGTTTCAATTTTTTTTAAACCTGAGCTGATCCAACCCTCTCATTTGCATTTCTTCCTTTCAGAAAAGTTCAAATATCTTCCCTAAGTAATCTCTAGAAACCAAAACTATGTTTCTTTCAGAGATTTGAGAAGAATTTCTGTTTCCTGGCAACATCTACACATGAGGATAGGCAGAGCTCTGCTTCTCCCCTAACCAGCATTTTCCCCTCCTAGAACAGCTGATAATTGCAGCACATCTGGGGCAGGAGAGAAACTTCAGCAGAGTTCTGGTCTGGATTGCAAACCCTCCAACATGGAGCATGGCAAGTTACTCCAGCCCTGATTTAGCCTCTGGATAGATGGCTAATATGGTAAAGTCATGGCTCAGCCATATGGTGGAGCCTGATGGCCATATGTTCTACCATATGGTTTAATACTGCTTGTAAATTTCCTCAGTAAATTAACAAAAAATTAAAGGGATACCTTGCTATATCTACAGATTTGATCAGTGGGTTGGCTGATTTGCCTCACTGCTATTTTCAGTTCCTGGATAATTTTCTTCCAAAACTAGCAGTAAATCTAAAGAATAAGATAGCAGTATTTGTACAACCATATAAATCTCAGATCACTGAATTTCAGTGTACTTACAAATACTCAAATATACCTAAAAGGAATTCACAGGTGTCAAAGAAGTAGAATATTGACTTGGTGTTTCCTGAATGCCTGAGAGATTACTAATGTTTGTTTAGCTCCTCTGTGATCTCTTTATTGGATTTTGAACTATCTGTTTAGTTGTTTAACATTTAATACAGTAAAAATTCTATTAAATTTTACTAATATACATTGTATCAGAGGATGGTTCATAGCTTTTAGGTGAGATTTTGTGTCTTGGAAACAACCAGCTTTCTAGATGAAGTCAATGACAATTCCAGAACTGATTCCTCAAAGTAGAGGAAGCCACAGCAAGTACTGAAATTAACAGAGAGCCTTAGAAGCAACTGCAAGGACGTAGAAGAGATGTTGAAAGCCTTTACTTGGCTTTACTCATAAAGAAATCTGCAACTTAGTGAATTTGCAGGTTACTCTGGTGCTGTATCAATGACAGTAAACTTTCAAATCCCTAGAAAAATGAGTATCGATGTATCCTGTCAGCTGTACCATTGGAATGACTCTAATAATGATTAAAAACACATTGACTTATCCACCAAAATCTGGTCCTTACATGAGACAACCAGTTTGGGAAAGCGAAGAAAGGTCGCAACATGGGAACTTGACCAAGGAAAACCAGGCTTGAGGGACTTACCACATGCTGAGACTCCTCAGTCATAAAAAATATTCCTCTAGAATGGAACTGTGCTTACCTGTTTTCCAGGGATTTTGAGAGCTGCATACATTCACTGTGCATTCACACTGCTGTGTTGAATATTCCATTAGATTCTGCTGTATTCCCTCATGATGTGCTGGAAGGGGTAGTTCTTTTTCATTGTTCTGTGTTTGTGATTTTTTCAAAAGCAGTCCACAACTCAAACAAGTGGGAATTATGCCTCCTGCTGTACCATCATGGGAACCCTTGATGCACACTGACAAGCATTGGGATAAAGGATAATAAATGTAAATAAGCTTTGAATTGAATAAAAATCATACATCAGCTATTCTGCATGGATCTCATGAGCAGCTTCATTTGTCTTTCATGAAGGGTCCCTCGTGTCCAAGTGGGTTCATCCATGTCCATGAGAGCTTGAACCACAATGTGCAAACACTGGAGGTTCATGCTGTGTTCTCCTCTGATTCCCCAGAGCAGACACACTCCAAGTGAGGCCGTGAAAAAAGGAAAGCTTAAAAGTAAGTCTGACTTCTAGCAGTGTTACAGGTAGATTTCTGGGGTGGGGAAAATGTTGTTGGGGTTCGTTTTTTTTTTTTAATCAGATTAAAACCAAGAAATTAAATGCTCTAATTCTATTCTACTATTATGGTATCACTTTTTATAAAGATACCATTTTTCAGCAAGAGTAATCCTTTTTGCTTAATAACTCGTCAATTCTAGGGAATCTGAGGGAAAAGAATGAATAATATTTGGATAATTTACCCCCTGAATGTAATCTGCAACTTTGTAAAAAAACGGAATAAATAGACACTGTACATTCTGCCGCTCAAATTCTTCTCCATGGTCCTCACTTTGCCCTTACCCTGGGCTCTGGGCAGTTGGCACAGGGAGACAGATGCTGAGCTGGCATTTCCTCTACCTAAAACTTGATTTTGATTTGCTTTTTAAAATATCAAAAACTGTACAAACTACAAAAAAGAAAAAAAAGGCAACTAGAAATTCTCAGCTTCAAATAACAATGTTAATTTCTACTTAAGACAAATTTTTATGATCTAGAAAACAGTTTTAGAGAACTGCAGTTCCAGATCTATTTCTGGATTCCTATTTTAGGTCTCAATGCCAGATATTAAGTACTTTGCTTTGTCTTCTCAATTTAGATAGTCTTGCTGGCTTCAAATGAACCTACTCCTGTGTTTAAATACCTGGATGAATAAACCCCTTAATCTGGCCATATTAAACAAATTGCATTATATATAAGGAAACTCTCAGGACTTGTACTATTATCTCTTGTGGAAATATTTGAGGTAACTCAATGTCAATAAGATCCACAGCTTAAAACCTGTGAGAGACACAAAGCTTTACAGAGCAACAGAAGTTAATTAAAACTGAAAATATGATAATAACCTGGAGTAAGAATTCCAAAAGATTATTTATTAATATGTCTTAGGCATCTTTGATTTTCCTGTAAATTTGAAACTGATATCTGCATTATTAGTTTTGAGGTATTTTATGTCACTGGACTAAATTAGTTTTAATGAACTGACACTGTTTTCAAAAGGCCTTTGGCAGTGTGCAAGCAGATATTTTGTAGAGACTTTTAGCATTTCTTTTTTAAATTTATTTTTCTTTATATATCATGAGTTGTCTGCACCCTGCCATGAATTGTAGGGTTTGGCTACACTGTTAATCTGGAAGCTGTACATTTAATCTGTTTGTGGCATGGGGCAGAATGTTATGCATGAAAGCCCTAGAATAATTTTTATCAGATCTCAGTGAGGACAGTGTAATTTTAGAAAAACTGTTCAATTTTAAAAGAGCCCTGGCCCAAGAAAGCATGAGAACATAAGCCATGTTTCTGTTCAGCTTTACATAGTCCCACTTATTTCAGTCCCTTGACAAGAAACTGAGTGACAATTATTACACATATTTTAATTGAAGAAACTCAATTTCCTTTACGCCTTAAAATCTGAAAAAAAGCTATTCTAAATCAAACTATTTTACTCTTGGGCTTGTCAAAATTCCATGAATAATACAGGTTGACTGGAGTCCTGTTTGAAAATGTCACAGTCTTCTTATCATCACTGCGTTTTGGAACCTGGAATAATTTATTATCCTTATTTTATTATATCTTTTTCTTTCTTAGAAGAGTAAGGGGTGAGGAAATGGTGTTTAAATCTTATTAGGTTTACTTTGGTTTTGGTATCACGTCCTTATCACAGTGTCTAGATGCTCAGTAAGTGATGTATTTACCCTGTGTGCAGAAGAGCTCAAATGTATTGCCCCAGTCCAGGCCCTGAACACACCCTGTGTTTGGGTAAAGGCACGAGCTCCCAGGTGCTGTTCTCTCAGGTTCTATCAGCCCCTGCAATGGAAACTGTTCACTCCAAATTAACCCGACTTTGCTCGGGAAGTGACTTGGGTAATAAGGCTCAGGAGCAGACACAGAGAGCACAGCATCAACCCTTGGACTATTTGCTGCTGCAGGAATTAAAATGAGGTGAGTTCAGCAGGACGTTTCACAAAGATCCAGGTTTACCTCACTGTCTCCAGTGCAGAGTTCTAACAGCATTACCTGCTAAAAATCCCCCCAAACCAACAAACCAATAGCAGAATGATACTTCATTCAAATAAGATAGCTCCTGCCCTTTTCTCACTGGAAATTCCTCCTCGTCATCTGATTTTTATTGAATTGCATTTAAAAATAACAAAGTCTAGATAATAGAGAGACATATACGTATCTTCAAAAGAAATTATTTATAGTGAATCCCTGAATATTACACCAACATTATATATTCCCTCTATATATAGCTCCATGTGTTTCTTGCTCTATATTTTCCTAGTGTTATTTTTCAGTAGAGAATGTATTCAATATATAGGCAAGAATTCAGAAATCTATATTTAGAAACCTATAGCCAAATCCTTCGTATTTTCTTGAGTCTGTATGGCTTAATAGTATCTCTGCAGGTGGAATATTCATGTTTTTGAATGAATTCATTCCAAAAAAGACCAGTGACTTAAAAAAAAATCATAAAGACCTGCGTCATCAAACTATGGATTGCCATTTTAATATTCAGCTGTGCAACAGAGATGGGTGATGAGCTGTAAATCCATGAGGAATGATAGCTAGAAATGTGCTTCAGTTTCCATTATTCTTGGCTTTAATATATTGTGTGGTTGTGTTTTAAGCTCATTTCTACTCCACTTGTTTTGAGAGAGACTCAGAATAGTAGGAAAAGCAAATGAATAGTTTAAACTGTAGCATTTAAAAATGGCTATGAAATAAAATCCACATGTTAAGACCAAAATGGGAAAAGCTCATTATTTTCGGTATGCTGTCTTCTAATGGGTTTCATTTTCCCAAAAGAAGAAAACTCATAAAGAAATTAACTACAGAACTACATTCAGGCCTGAAAACTACTACAGATCTTTGAGCTGCATAAAAATATACACATGGCATAGAGTGGAATAGAGCATCAAGGATGTAATTATAGCTAGTTAATATGATCAACATCTTTTGTCTGAATTCAAGGGAAAGCCAATACAATACCAAAATAAGGTATTGTATCAGCAAAGGTCTAATCTAACCTGTCTTTTCTTGTTTGCAAGCTTTGCCATTACATATGCTTTTTAAACACAATTTTCCAAGGCTGGATATCTGTTTAAGGTCAAGGATACTATTTCTGCTAACTGAACATTTCAAAATATGTAACAAGTAGATTTTCTTGCAGTGCCTGGCCTTGGAATGGCATTTCCTTTCACTAGACAATTAACTACTCTGAATAACTGAATAATAATAATAACTGAAGCCGGATATTCGAGTTATTTCTCTTCAGTAAGGTTAGCTTCAGTAAAAAGCCATACAGCAAAATAACATAAAGGTGGCACTATGGGAGTTATTTATGCCTCTTGTAAACCTTCAAGTGCTACATCTCTCTTTATACTCTAGTAAAATTGCTATTATATACTCTTTGATTGTTAGAGGACTGGCCAGTGCTTTATGGAAAGGATAGAAGAGGACTGTAGGAGACAGGGGAGGGTTAAAGGCATTCAATTAGTGTCTGTCTTTGGTTAGTCATGGGAGCAGCCGATGGTGCTGATTCAGGATCCAGCTTTACCCACAGCAGCCAATGCACATGGGAAATGTCACCGTAGCACTTATGTTAATGGCTTTTCAGCACAGAACGACCTCAGTTAGGAGGCTCTGAAATGTCACTCAGGGTAACCTGGCAGTAAAGAGAAATTCATGCTACCAAACTACGATAATTATATATCTCCGAAGGTGCCTCCAGTACTTGCAGTATTCTATTAATTTGGTTTTGTTATTGGTACATCTACTGCATGGTTTTCATCGATTTCTCATGAAAATGTTCCATTTGAGGCAGCTGTATTCTATCACAACTCAGGAACAATGGACCTACTGCAGCATATTGAATCTCAATCAAAATAGTGGAAAAGAACAAACTAACAAAAATAAGCTCCATCTCTTTTCCCTACAATTTTGTGAACTACCAAACATAAGCAGTTGACTTTTGCTAACATCAGTGGGGAATCCTAATGAGTAAAATCTAAGTGAGATAAAATGGAGTTAAATATTTACCACTGGGGCAATACTTTCCAGTAGCAGTTTGGCAGCCATGTGTGTAATGCAGAATACTTCTGCACTAAAAAAAAGCACTGCAATCTTTTCTTTAGCTGCAGTAAGAATTGACTGGAGCTGTAACAGCTTCAGGAGAAGAGGAGAACCTCTAAGTTTGAAGAGCAGAGACGCTTGTAAAGATGTACTGCTAATCCAAGGTGGTTTAGAGCCAGTCAGCCCTGTGTGAGGTTTTTATAGAACAGTGCCAAGACAATATATATTAAAGAGAAATCTGATGGTTCCAATGAATCTTTTGTTCCTTTCACTGCTCTCCTATTCAAGTTAAAATACATGGCAACATCGTACTCAACCTTGATCTGAGCTCTGCACAGCCGAGATTTATTAGGACAATAATCAGCACAGCCCTCTGGCTGTGAGTTCAATAGCAATGACACTATTTGAAAAGTTGTTTATATTCCTCAAGTTTGTATCTAAAACACAGCCAGTTCTCAAGGTGCCCCTGTGCCCTTCAGTACCCAAGCCTCTTGACTAGTCAAGTGAAATAGCTGTCATGGAAAGAAATCCTTTGACATCAGAAACATGAAATACATGCTTCCAAAATGTGAAGGAATATGCTTCAACCCTCTACTCCTGCATTTCAAGTTGCCTCGCATACTTCACAGCAGCTTTCTCTGCCCGGGTGTGGTTATTACATCAAGGATTGGGCCAGTCAAAATAGCTTAGCACTGACCTGTGTTGAAAACTTGATCCTTTCCTCTCTTTACAACTTGCTTAAAAGTCTCCATAAATGCACTTGTTCACAACTGCCCCAGAAAAATCTTTCAAGGAGTTTTCAGTTTCTTAAGTGTTTATCCAGCCACTCTTCAGATGGTTGGCTCATTGGCCTGTGTTGTTACCTTAATGGATTTAGGTGGATGTGCAGCTATTTTTTGCACAAGGATGCTGAGCGGACAGCTTATGTGTTTAAAGCAGACAATGAGCTACATTTCTATCCCTTGGTTTCCTGAGGCTAAGGAAATAGGTAATAGGATACAAATATGCACTGGGCATAGGATAAGGACTATTTTTACTTGCAGCCTGCCATATTATTAACACATTTTAAACATGGAGACAGTGATCCACTTCTGATTTGACACACAAGACGGCTTGGAAATTAGTTAAAATTGTCACTGTTATTCTTTGTTTCTTTTTTACCTCTGTATTTTGTTTGAGTAGAAGTGGCAGTTCTGGTCAAGCTGAGAGGCTCAGTACGCATCCCTTAAAAACATCAAACAAAACATTTTGTGTGTGTCCTATCTACAGTGGAAAATAAGAGTTTAAAAACAAAAGCAGCATAATATAACCAGAAGCTGATTAGTCCATCTTTACTTCTCTAAAATAAAATCAATTTCTACACCTTTCTTTATAACACAAAAGGTTCTGAATATCTTTGTATGGCATTATTTCTTGCAAAACATTACAATTTTACAGTTTATTATAAACTTGGTTGATTTGGTTTTTTGGGTCTTTGTTGTTTGGGTTTTTTTCCCAGAAATGCAGACATTGCACATTAAAAGAGAAAACCTTTAATATAGTAAGGTTTATTCAGCACAAATATTTTCTTCCTGCTGTCAGCTGGAATTGACTGTCACAGGAAAGCATCAAGAAGAAAATGTGCTCTAAACAGACTTCTAAATTTGGAAAATCTGCACCCTTCCTTCAGCACAGGGCTCTGAGTCTTAATAATTCAGACAGGAAGGTATCGTGACAACTCTGCATGCTCTCCTGAAACAACCTATTCTCTCATCCTCTTCACACACACGGGACATTCTAATCCCCCGCTTATCTGAGATACCCTTTTGTTTGTCTTTTATTCTATCTCCTCTGGACTCTCAAGAGCCTATTTCTCATTTAATAGACAGGAATCAGTGGCCTTGGTATGGCAGCAACAGTGGATTAGTAAAAATATTCATTCTTTGGGTGGAATCAACAGTGTGATTGAGTAGAAGCCCTTCACTACTAAATGCTGGGCATGTCAGGGGAAACATCCATTTCTGTACATCTGCTGCAAGGTACAGTGCCTTCAGTCATCTTCATTCTCATCCCTTCCCCTCCTGCTGTGCAGAAGAGTGATTATCCACTAAAATCTAAAACCTGGATATGAAATAACTCAGAAGAACTGCACTGAGTGGTTGTTAGTGCTGCTGCAGCCTCTGTCCAAGGCATTGCCACCATCAACATGTGCTAGGTGTCAAAGTTATCAAATGGTCTCTCTAGAATCCTCTTGTTCTGAGGCACTGCATCTAAGTCTCTGCAGCAATACCCCAACTGGTGCAGAAAAAGCCTTGACACTGTGCTAGCCCTGTTCGACACAAAAAACTAGACTTGCATCAACACTTCTAATGATAAATCCAGAGCCATCACAGGCCATGATGGGAAAAGTTAACTTGAGCTCCACCACTCCCAGTCCACTCAAACTGTGTGGCTTTTATTATGGCTGCTCAGGTACACCATTCTTCTCTTTAGAGGAAGGTCAGAATCACTTCTTCTGCTATAGCAATGTATGTATATGAAAATCCTTTTCAATAAATCCAAACCACTGCTATGGCTCAATTTCAAAGCTAAAGAGTAAGTGGAGTTAATTTTCTCTAGGGAAATAAAAATACTAGTAGTTTATAGGCAGAGGCTTCCCCAGAACATCTTCCAAAGCAGGAGTATGAAGGATAAAGTGAGAAATAGTTGCAGTTGTATGAATTAATGTAGATAAGTTTCCTGCAGTTTTCAGAAAAAAATGAATTAAGGGAGACAAGCTGCCATCCCACACCAGGAGACTTACAGGGGGAAATTTTTGCACAAACAGATTTGTGCAATCACAGGGCCCTCCGCCTATTTTTGTCCTTCTACCCCCTTTAGCCTCTGCTTACAGCCTCCAGCCTCCTTGGATTACTGGTTTGTTTCCAGTATCCTGACCTTTTGAGGCTACTTTTGGCCTCTACTTTTTTCCTGTCTCTGACCCACTATTGTCCATCACCTCTGTTCAGCCTCAATTTTATTCTAGGACTCCAATGACCTTTGGGTCTACCAAACCCTTTTGTCTCTACTCTTTCTAGCCTCACACAAACTTTCAGCATGCCACCTCTTTCAACTGCCACATATTTTCTGGCCTTGCCTCTTTCTCTCACCCTCGACTTTATTTAGGCCTCCTTTCTGACCTTTTTTCTTTGCCAGCACAAGATGTCAACAATTTGAAAGTGGGACACAGACCTTTTTTCTTTTTGAGCACTAATCTGTGTAGCCAAGGGCAATTGCAGTCCACTTTAAAAAATGGTTTGTGCTCCCAAGATTGGTGAAAAAGGCAGATAGCAGATATAAACTGGATTTCTCATTTCACTGCTCCCTCAGAAGAATCAGAAAGCAGTTTGTGTCACTAGGCCAAATTTTGCTGTTTTGAATTAAGGCTTTGTGTTTATCTCAATGAGAACGCTATGTACTAAAGACTGGAAGATTTAGCCTTATTTGTTATCTATTTTTCTCTCTCATCCTCAGTGCTGTGAAATTTTTGTTGGTAGCAATTTGTTGAGGAATCACTACAGCAATTTGTAATATATAAATTTGGAAAGTTTTGATGAAGGAAATTTTAAAGACCAATTTTAAACCACTGGAGTCAAAGGAAATTTTGTTATTAATAACAACCAGTGCAAGAGCAAGGAAAAAGTTGTCTTTGAGACATGCAAGCCTTTGAGAAATATTTCAGATAAGAGACCAGAGACATGCTTTCTCCCTTAAAGATTTTTGAATGAGTAGCATTTACTAGGAATGTTTGACTGGGTTGGAAGTATTTGATCATCACCCCAGCTTTTATCAAAGTTTTATTACTTAAGAGAATGAACTTTTCTTCTGATTTACTTTTCCCATTGTCAACCAGGAGAACTTGGATTGATGTTTCCAAAAGCCCTGGAAAATTTGCTGTGCGCAATGTCCCAGCACCCTCTCTCTATAAAAGAAGCTTGAGAAGAAATGACAAGAGCTGGCAAGGAGGGTTATAGGGACCCTTCCCTCCTTGCTTCATCCACTTCCCCTCACATGCCACCTGCTGCTACTTCTCTTCAAATATATTCTTTAAAGATTTTGAGCCATTTCTCACTGCTCTGTAGACAGAAACCACTGACCAGAGAGGTCTAAGTGCTTCAGAGTCTCATCACAGCCCCATCAGACCCTGCTGACACCACTGAAAGACTCCTCCAGACTCCACCTTGCATGTTCCAAATTGTAATGCCCATGAGGCAGAAGCACACTGAAAGTCTCCAGCCCCTTTTTAAAAGCAGCTAGGTTTCACTCATTCGTTTGGCAGTTTGAGGGATTTAGCTGGTCTCTCTCAGCACTGCAATTAGCTCATCAGGTATTTTGGGACATGGTGGCTGCTTTTCTTCAAAATCTGCATGGTGCTTATCACAACGGGAGCCTGGCACACAGGCAAAACTGTGTGGAGAAGGGGCACCTGAGGAAAGGTGTTGCCTTTACAAACAAATTCTAGGTGGAGTATCAGCCTGTCATTTTTACCCTGCTGAATTCAGAGTGAAGGGAGCAATGTATCCTCAATTTAGACTTGACATTAAAGGTAAATATTTATGTCCATTGATGGAAGCACAGATGAAATGCCTTTGAAAATCTGTCATAGCAGGCTACGGTTGGAAAAGAAGATGCCATGGGGGCAGTAATGGGACACCGAGGAATTCAGCTACACAAACTGCATTTGGAAATGACAAAGCATGCTATAAATGTCTTGATATGAAGAAAGTGTCCCTTTTTTAATGGAAAAATAGAATGTAATACTCTACTGGTATATTGAGGTGGTGTTAATATAAGCAATTTTTTTTAATCTAAACATCTGTTATTATCAGAATTCATCATATGCTTTTTTCTTATTTACCTTAGTAAACTAAACAGGATCAATATGTAGAAATAAACCCACAGCTCATTTTCTGCAGAGTGTGAATTAAGGAAAGATTGGTTGTAAGAAATACTGATCTTGATGCAGAAAGGCAAGGAAACTTTAAACTCTTCTAGCTCACCTTTTTTTCTAGGCTGATGCATATATATACATATATATAGCAATATCATTCTTCTGTTGCCTTTACATTTCTACTTTCAGTGTAAGATTTCTTTCCATGCTGCACCTTTCTTGCGTCTCAGTCTGGATGTCATAGAAAAAAATGCAATGAATAACAGCAACTTTGATAGGGATATTAAGTTATATTTCTCATCCATAAGCCAATCTCTAGTGATTACAGACAAATGACATAATGGGCGAAAATGAAATCTTTTATCTGCAGAAAAAAAATTATTCTCCGAGAGTCCCTATGAATTACTTTTTTCTGAGAGTGACCAAGTAGGACTAAAGCATCCCAGCAACAGAACAAGGGGCAATGGAGACAAACCGAACACAGGTTCCATCTGAATATGAGGAAAAACCTCTTTACATTGAGGGTGACAGAGCAGTAGAACAGGCTGCCCAGAGAGATTGTGGAGTCTCCTTCTCTGGAGATACCCAAAACCTGCCTGGATGTGATTCTGTGTAAACTGCTCTAGGTGAACCTGGTTTAGCAGGGGGCTGGACTAGAGGAGCTCCAGAGGTCCCTCTGGAGCCAGTCTGTGATTTTGTGATTCTGGGATCTCTGCTTTTATCAACTACAGCCATGTGTTCCTATGATATTCCTTATCAGCTGGCCAATGGCACAAATTTATGAGAGACGAAGACAGAACAACAGAAAAGCAAGCAAGAAAAACAAAAGATAGTGCCAATTTCATAAGTTTTAAAAAAATTCATAGGAAGCTTCACATTACAGATAGGGAAATGCAAGCAGAGCTTTCAGTTAGGGGTAAATATTACCTTCTACCCAGTAATTGCTGGTAAGACCTCAAATGTTCTGCAATCAGTCACAGCCTCAGCATTAATTTGAGTGAGTCACCTGTAAACTGCAGAAGCTTGCACTGGCATTAACACTGTCACGTTTTATGTGAGTCAAAATGCAGGCCTCTAAACTTTTTCTCCTACTTGGCTTTCATCAAAGTAACTACATGAAAGTAGTTCTTTCATACTTAATACAAAAAAGGCCCACCAAAACTTAACTTCAGTTTAAATTAATAATATATCTTTTGGGATATAAAAATGATTAGCCCATGTTTTTGATCAGGTCAGAAACATTTTTCTCAGAGTTGCCTCCAATCTTCTACTGTTCCATTCTGCAAGTGAGCTGAGTGTTGCCAGAGAAGAAGCATTAAACATTAATTTACGAAGAATGACTAGGGGAGCACATTCAGTGATCCTTCTGCCCAGCTTTTACTCATTAAATACCCAGTCTCTGTCTGATCCCACTAAAATCCACTGGGATTACCGCTAAGGTCAGTGTAATTGAAGTCTCTTACAAATTTAATACTCCTTCTTTGTTTATAGCACAGCTATTACATGTTTTACCTGAAGCATCAATAACGCAGAAAGTATTTCAATAACTAAAAATGAATGATTCCAATGCTAAAAAGTAAAAATGCTGGTTTGCTAAATTTTCTATATTATCCTTTTTTTTCTGTAATAATATAATGAGAAATGTTTATTGAAGTGAAATGAGAGCCTTGGAAGATTTAAAGATTCTTAGTAGACAAGTGAAATGGCACAGAGTGATCACCCTGTAGTGTAATTATTCCAAAAATACAATTGAAAGACAGCACTGAGCACTTTCACAGTACCCAAGGAGACTCAAGTATGTGCTTTTGGAACTGCTGGGTCAAAAGAATATTGTTATCCTCAGCAGTTACTGGAGGCAATAATTTAATCTCCTTAATAAATTTCTTAACAGTCTAAAACACTCTGTCAATGGAGTTTTTGGTGTGTCAAAATGATAAAAGTCAATTTTTCCATTGTCTTTTAGTACAGTAAACTAGAAGTTAAGGATCTGGAAAATATCCTCATTTAAGAAGCTAATTTCAAGGAAATTAAAGAATTAGCCAAAATTATTAATCATATTATGGTAAAAAACAAGGCTGGAAACTCAGAAAAATATCATATTCAAATCCCTACTGCAATCACAAAGGCATGAAACACTTTGCTAATAATGAATTTAAATGCTTTGGAGATCATTATACATTCTTGAAATTTACAGACATTCACTTTAAGCCCTTAGAAGATCTTATCTTTAATATTCATAGGAGTGAAGAATTGAAGGCCCATGCTTGTCAAAAAAACAAGACTGAAATTAAATAATCATTCCCTGTAACTGCACATACTTTCTTCTTTAGATTCTTAAATATGGTCCTTGTTCATTTTAGACTCTCAAATAAAGTGTTAGGGATTTTGACCCTTCTTGGAAATGAGTAACTAACTCATAAATAATCACAAAGAAATTTATTTGAACAAGTTTCAGGCAATGAGCTCACAGGGAACTGTTGCTACTCAACAGTTAACCTGAACAGATAAGATTCTGGATAACTGAACTTCCAGGTCCAGTTATAAAACTATAGATTTTACAGTTAGTGGGATTCAGCAAATACTACACCAGTGACTATTACACATTAAAACTTCTACAGAGACTGGTGGATAAAGTTCCCAGCCATTTATTTATTCAGTTTCTCATCCAGAAGCTCTGTATCAAAAGCCCTTTGGGAAGAAAACTATCTAGAACATCTCAATTAAACAATCTGTCTTACTGCTGTCATATAGAAACCTAGAGAAATGATAGAGATTTTTTTTTTTTCTTTTTTTAAGTAGGCCTTTTATTTTAACCCTTCTGACGCAGCCTCTCAGCACCGAGGTGCTTGGGAAGGTGGCATGAGGGGCTAAGCCGTGCGGCTAAACTGGAGTGGGAATAAGAGACAAACTATGTTCTGAAACGATAGGAAAAAAATTTTAAATCCTAATCCTCTAGGTTTTCTTTCAGTTGTGCCAGAATTATCACATAGTCAGCTTTTATGTGACAATTCACAATTTTCACTTTATCCCCATCCTTAGCATTACCATGGAAAACATATCTCAAACCAAAAAAAAATGGACTCTCCATTTATTTCAGCTCTCAGGCAGGTGGGAAACAGTTCAAATACAATAAGTTATATTTCTTTCTTCGTCTTGAAATTCAAAGACTTACATGACATGCCCATCACCTTTCCTCCAGCCTTCAACATACACAGGCATTTTAAAAACAGCATTAGCTAAATCTCTCTGCTATGAAACAACTACATCCACAGCAGTTCACTTCCATGAACAGCATTCCCTACTGGAACCTGTTGTTATATGCCGAGTGGGTCTTACAAAAATCCTTCCTGAGTTCCAGTTCAAACACACATCCAGTCCCACCCAAAACCATCCAGTGATCTCTCCATTCTATTTTTTTTTTTAAATGCAACTATTTTTATACAGGAAAGATTTGTATCATGAGGAGCTTGAATGAGACAGTACGGGATTGTACATCTTCAGAGAACACTGATTATATTCCAGACATCTCCTACACTCAATCAACTGCCAATATAAGGAAAATGTTCCTTACTCACTGAAAATAAGAGTGGAACTATGTTATGGTCCAACCTTTTCAGAATTTATCTACAATTTACAGTTACGAGATGAGTAGATACATAGCTATAGACATAGCAAAAGTGTTTAAAACTGTAATTTAATTGTAAGAAAATTCCTTATATGAAAAGCAGCAGTGACACAAGCGCTGAAGATTTTTTTCCTTATTACTGGAGGTTACATCTCTTTTAACTTTACACCATTTTACCTGTAGAGAAAGCTGACATAAAAGTCTCTAGAATATGGAATATGATAGTTCAATACAGTTGTCCAGTCACTGATGCCAATTTGCATTTCTTTGTTATTTCTTACTTTTTATAATATTCTTTTGTTGTCATTGTAAATAATGGCCATCTTAACTGAACAAATTCTAAGACTTTTAAGCCACAGATGAAATGGGAAAGGAAAAAAAACCCACAGAAACTGTAACTAAATATGAAACACGCAGAACTAAGAGGATGAGGGTGGCCAGCTTCTGAAACTTGTTAAGTTTTATTGCTAATTCAGTTTTAGCTTTTCCTTCAACAACTATATGTAAAAAAGAAATAAACAGATCTGATATTTAAACACAAGAAAAGATTCCAAGTTCTGAAGTTCCATTGCCTCAGTAAGCATGATTAGACTGAGATCATTAAATGTGCAATTTGCCACAACTACTGTGAGGAATGACAGTATTTTGAAATTAGCATCTGAAGTAGTTCCCAGTATTGCAACCTTGCTTCTCAGTAGGTAAGAACTTAATTCTTACTTCTCTCTTTTACTTACCTATTTCTGTTCACCTAATGTAAAAAAAACAAACCCAAAATAAAATCCAAAACAAAGGCAAAAATCCTAATGGCTGAATATTCTCTTGCCATTTTGCTGTAAAATGTCAAAGTGAGCCATTAAAAATTTTACAGATCAAGAGGCATTTTAGTAACTTTCTTTATGGCTTGAAAATTAAAGTAAGTAGAAAAGACTGCTATTTCCTATGGAAACAGAAAAGGTTTCAAACCATTTAGAACAGAAAACACTCAAAGCAGAGTTTTAATTTTAGCAGTTCACATAATTATGGTAAAAATACACAATGCTCTGTAAAAAGTATTTTGTACAAACATTCTTCCTTTAGATAACACCAAAATAAACTGTATCTTTGTTCCTTTGTATTATCTGTCTTTTCAAAGTACCAAGTAAAGTATCACCAAACTTTTCCTATGAGGACATGAGCTTAGCATCTACCTTTTGTTAAGTCTCTTGAAACCAACACCGAGACAAGAGCCATACACTGCTGCATGTGTTTATAGACATTTCATTCCCAGAAGTGTTGTCATGAGTTACATCAGGATAATTGGAGCTATTTATCAACCTATCCTAAATAAACAGGTTTGTTAGATTTTTAAAGAGTCTAATATCATACAGCCTGTGCTTAATGAAATAAATCAGAAGATAATGCCAAAGGTACTAACATTATTGGAAAATCTAGACTTTTCCAGCAGAGTTAGAGAAGTGCCTATATGAGAGCTACCTAAAACCCGGGACTCAGCTTCTACTGGGGACTCTTCCCAGGGCTGCACTGGGCTCAGGGCTGCTCCCAGCTCTGCAGCCAGCAGGTCCAAGCCAGCCCTGGTGCTGTGTAGCTGCAGAGCTGTCAGGGATGGCTGTGTGGCAGCCTTGGAGCTCGTGGCCTATTGCCACTAATGTCCCTATGTCCCCACTTATCCACCTCCTCAGTTCCAGAGCATGCGGAACGACTTAGCTAAAGGTGTAATTTAAAATACAGCCAGCAGTAAAATAGTAACCACAACATTAAAGGTCACTGACTTCCACAGCTATTGAAATAAATGAGATAGGCCCTGCAGACCTATACTGACATGGTGAGCAGCTGACCAGTTGGCTGGATTGAGTGAAAAAGCCTCCTGTCCCAGAGCTACGAGTGATTGCTGCCCATCCTGCTCCAGCAGCTTAAAATCCAGTAGAAACTATTAAACAAGATACACTGGAGACTTTAAAAAAAAAAATCTTAAAAAAAGACAGATAGAAGTACTTTATTTCAACAGATGAGAAGCAGACAAGTTGGAACAGTGGGTTGCCATCACATATCACTGTGGGAACTCCCTGTCTGGAAAAAGCTCACAGCCCTCTGGACCAAACCTATTAGTTGTGTTGCATTCTTCTTAGTGAGCATCAGACACAAATGCAGGAAGGGAAATAACAAGTTAAGCAGAGAGGCAGGCTCACACCAAATGGTTCGGTTATTACCCAGATAAGCTGCGTTTATTTTCCCTCTGTACTTTATAGCTGAGACATAAACCAGAGCTGCTGCTGAGCAGGGCTCTTGTCACAGCATCCTCCCTAGCTCTGTTTCCATTTTCTGTATCTATTTCCAGTGTGTATTAAAATAACTCAAGTTCATTTGCAGCATTGGCTCTGATCTCTAACTACTGTTATTTTCCTATCTAAAAATAATTCAAGTTTATTTATGGCATTGTTTTGACTACCCAACTGCTGATGTCAACCAACATCATAGAAAGAGAACCAATGACCAGGCTTAGATTATTTTCAAACACAGACAAGAAAATTTGAAAAGATTGATGATAAACCAGGATGATTCTGCAAGAAAGCCTCTGGAATGCACTGGCATTTCAATTTTATTAAGAAATAATAAATAGCCTTGAGCAATAATATGTTTCCACATGACAGTTGTGCTCTAGCAAGTAAGTGTGTGCCCACGGTTAAGAGTTATTTCTACACTTTTCTTTGGATGTGAAGCATTCAGGCCTTGCACTTACACAGCTGAAATATCATGGATAGAGAAAGTGGTGCTGCCATCCCAGCATCCTAAACTATGCAAAGAATAGGTTTGTCCTATGTCTTCAGCTTTTCTGTGGCCATCAGAAACTGTATGAATTTAAACTTTTTTTTAGGATACAAAACTGTCTCAAGAATTCAGTAACTGCATTTGGAAACTGCTTCTGGAAATAAATTCTAGTATAATTTTCTATGGAAAGCACTTTTCATTGCACTTTTAAAATCTTTATTATTTTCACTTTTAATAGCTGAATATGGAACTTTTGCCTTTCTGTGTCATAGCTGGAACAACAGATCATTCTTACAACTACATCAGTGAATTGTGGCTGATTCATCCCTGACTCATTTTGTTAAAGTTCATAAAGATATCCATTTTCTGGTCTCACTTCAAGTAATTTATTTGAGGTTTGGGTTTTTAGGGTTTTTTTCACATAGGTAGAAATCCCTTTTCTAATGGCATTGCACAATTTAGGCTGAAAATAAAACACAATCCAATTTACCTCCTCAGTTCATTTTAAGAGTCTGAGTAAAGCCAAATATTGGACTTATCCATGTGTGTAAGAACAAAGCCAAGATGTTTGTCCTAGAGACCCTACAACAGTGGTTTCCATTTGTGCAGTACCTTCATGATCCTCTATACTCCCCTGAAACTTTTAAATTGTCTCTAATCTGAAAGGTCAGAAAGTCTCAACATTTACCTTTGAAACAGATTTTTTTGAAAGGGCTACATTATGTGCTAGGTTGAAAATACTGCCATTTTCATTTTTTTGAAATGAGAAACACTGAAGGCATGATCTGAATCAGTCACAGTATCTCTGAACAAGAAAGCAAACTGGATCCTCCATCATATGAATACATTTAGAATTGATATTTGGTTCCTCTGTGTCATTTTCTTGAAACAGTCTGACTGGTAAAGCAAAAAAGCTCCTTCATAGCTGATATTCACTATTTTATATTGAAGATGATACCATAAAAAGTTTATACAAAAGTTTGTATTAGTTGATGCCTTAGGTTTTAGCTTTTGTATTTCACAAATTCTGTATTCTCTGTATTCCTAGTGTGTAACTTTGAACTGTCTTGCAGTCTGTTAGCTGCTGTCCTCTCATGCTAAGATAGACACAACAAAGCCTCTCCGGGCTTGCTCTTCAAGGACACTCAGACTGTCCTAGGCCAAAATGTGTAAACCAGCATCTTGAGAAGGGGGGCAAGTTGGGGGGCAGTTACCTTATTACCTACAGTTTAATTGGCAAATTTATGCTGATATGCAAATGGCTCAAACCCATAACAGTGGGAAGAACTTGTGACTTGTCATCCATCTTGGGGTCCATTCTGGAAATAGCCTCAGGCTCCCCAGGGTGTACCTTTGAAGGCCTTTTAAATAAATATCACCTTTATTCCCTTACCCTATCTAGTCTTTGTTTCCAGGTTGGCCTTTTTAGGCACCAAGTTCTGAAAAACAGTCTGTCTCTAGTATCAGGTTTTTAAATATTAATGGAAAACTTTTCCATCAAAGGAACTCCAAATATCTATGAGCAAAAAAAATTTCTAATATGAGATGTTTGCCAAGGATGATGGCCATACAAGGACCCACAAAAGGATATTGAATGCCATTAAATTTATGGGACTTTTTCCTTGCTATTAAGAATTCCTCATTTATTCACATCTACGCATCAATGAATGATCTTTTGCTACTAAAATAACCTTGATATGGATATGAGTGAGCTGAAGAAGAGTAAATGAGTATCGAAGGTAACATACAGCTCACCAACTTAACATACAAGAAATGTTCATATCAGTGAGAAATCCTTTAATAATACTGCACAAGCTTAATCATTTAGGAGGAATGAAAGGGTATGGCAAGGCTTATCTCCAGTTTGAAATGGATTTGCTAACTTCAACTCAATGCTCTCAAACAGCACAGAGTAACAGAAGAGGGATCCACGGATTTGTTATTCATCAAGTCTTTTTACAAACCTGAATCTTTTATGACTAAAAATCTGCTATTAACTCATTTTTTCAATTGACTAATTCTGAAGGAGCAGAGCAATTTACATGAAAATACTCATTTTAAACATGCGTTTTATGAAATGCTTATTAAGGTCAAGCACTATAATTTGAAGAGTAAAATGTGTTATTTGATTGTAATACATTTAATTTTATGCTGTTCAGAATCATTACTTAAAAATTCTCCCACAAATGTGCATTAGTTGCGCTGAATTTCAAACACATTGTTTACTTTTCCTTGTGAAGACAAACAACCTCTGCCTACTCCTATCCAGCACATATGAGATTGCTGTCATTCCTTGTTATGTGCCACTCAGAGGAGCCAAAAGCCTTCAGCCCCATCAGCTGCTCCTCCGGACACAGGTGCCTTGGGCTTTACAGGTGTCTTGGCAGCTGCAGAGCACATTGAGCTGGGAAGGGCAGAGCTGCTGTGCTGGCACTGCTGCCATGCCTCACAGCTCCCTTAGGCCCTGCTGCCAAAAGTTTCCCAGCCCAGGCACTTTTAAGAGACTTGTGAACAAACAGAAATAAAACCAAGGGCGCTGCTGGTGTGGGATGTCCTCACAGCTCCCTATCATGGAAGTTAAAACCCCTTGTTTGTATCATATGTGTGCTGGAAGCTTGCGGCTCTCTGCTCAACACAGGCATGTTCCTGCAGAGCTGGACAGAAGCCATGGTCATTCCTCAGCTTCTGGCCTGCACATAAATACAGCTACCCCAAGCACCCTCCCTTCCTGGGGGACAGAACTGTAGCTCAACTCTTGTGTCTATTTGACCTGGAGCAGAAGCCATCTGGAGAGAAAATACCAAAGAATTACTGATAAATAGTTTTCCTTGTAGTTGAAGCAGTTTTACCTTCTTTCCTAGTCCAAGCCTGGCTGAAACTACTTCCAGCAGGAGACACAGCTATCCAAACATGCCAACAAGGACCTGACTCAACTCAAACACTACACACCCATTTTGCATTATCTGGCCCCAAATGTAACTCTCCTGCTTTACAAGGGAAGTAAGAAAGCTGCACAGAGAAGCCTCCAAGGATGAAGCGTTAACAGAGGTCTCCAGTCCTGTCTGAAGTCCCTCGTGCTTCAGATGTGTGCAAGCAATGCACCTTGCAGGTGGGGTGTGGCTTCTATCCCAGGTCAGGTTGAAAACAGGGTGGACAAAAAGAAGAGGGATCACAGACAGCAAATTTTCTGTATCTGACACTTAAACCATGACACCAAGTTAGTCCAGGTAGTTGGTGAGTAACATTTGATAACATTGGTAACTCGTGCACATACAGGGAAAAAGATGATGTGTAAATTCCTAGCATGCTTGTTTCAACATAGCTTTTATGATCAGTTAAACTGGGCCAGAGCATGGTCCTGTCCATGGCAATTTTTTGGTGTGGCTGTAGTTATGAACGGGTGCCTAACCCAAAATACAGGAACTGCGTAAATCACATTTGTTATAATACTCTTCCCAGCTTCATGTATTTTGCCTGAGGGATGCTTTTTGCTTGGTGCAGTCCCTGTCTTATTAAGCGACCCTCAGTGGTTACATTTTCTGTGAAATTATTTTGGGGGAAGGAGTTCATGGAGACTCAGCCCTTTCCAGGTGGTCTGAGGCTGGCTACTACATAACAAAATAGAGGATTCATTTAGGTTCTCTGCAGTGGCTTTACCTCCTCTGAATACTGCCTTTCTGCCATGATCATCTGTTGGCCTTACAGACTGGCAGGCTTCCTATGCCTGATGTGGTTGAAGATTTATCTTTCCGGATTTCTTTTGTGTTACCACCAAATTGTTGGCAGGTTTTTTTGATTTGCATTTTCGGGTTGAGAGGAGGTAATAAAATGGTGATGCTATGGGTTGGTGTTCTCTAGCACTGAATTTCCTCAGGCCTGCATGCACCATGAAACTCTCGCTCCTTTGAAATGTCACATTTAAGGCTCGAGTAAAATACATCTTTGAGTGCCTTTATATTGCCTAGCCAGGCACCTACTAGAGAGCTTTGCTGTTTTGGAGCACGTGCACTTGTGCTTGAAAGCTCTTTTTGTTACCATGGTTTAGAGTACACATATTTCTTCAGTAGTGTGTCTAAATAATTACTTTTTATGCAGTATTAGTATTTTCAGTGCACTGTTCTAAATTCACATGTTATACTCCCTGAATGCCTGTATCAGTGAGGATTTGCCACAAGCAGTTGCCTGCAGTCCCTCCTTATTTACTGTTCACTGCTTGCTCAGCACGAGGAATGCAAACATGGGGAGTCCAGTGGAGAAAAGGAGATCATTAGACCGGTCCCCAGCTCCTGTCCTGAGGCTGTAGCAGGGTTTTTCTACCTCTTCCCAAGCTGCTGCCCTGACCTTCTGTTTTGCCTACCCCAGCTATAGGCCACATCTTGTTTCCCAAACCTCTCAGGCCCTCTCATGCTCACAATGCAGCCTCTCTTTTGTTAAAAAAAAAATACTGAAGTTAACATTTTCCTGAACTGAATGCTTTATAGAAAGAATTAGGGGTTTGTTTTTTTTTCATGTTTAATGCATGCATACCATCCTGAAACACAGTCCTGTAAACACACAGGAGAGATCCTGTCAGAGGAATGAATAATTGTCCTCCAGCTCAACCAAAGACTGATCGATCCTTACTTCATTTATTTCCTGGCTTCCTCCTTAGTGGACTTTCTGCAATATAAAAATTAAAAAAAAAATGGATTTTGTCTAAATAGTCACTAAATGCTGCATGCACAAATGTTCTTTAGCATCTCGCTTCAACCCCCTGCTGCTACTTGGAAAGCTGTGCCGTGCCTGTGGCAGAAACGTTGCATACATTAATCATCAGGGAAGATGGTGCCAAGCAACTAGGTAATAGCTTTACTAATATTTGTGCCTTTAAAGTTTGGGAAACAAGAACTGAACTTTAAAAATCTTTGTTAAAATTTAGTTTTCTGAAGGGAGTTAATTATTCCAGTGCATGGCAGCACATCAATACAGAATGTGCGTATCAAAGACCAGGCAAAGCCAAGGCTGCTGGTAACTCCCTACTGTGTCCACATCAGTTTAGGATTACTTATCCTGAAAAAGGAGCCACACAGAGGTTTTATACAGGCACGCTTCCAGGAGAGGCTCCATCTCTGGGGGCCAGACCCACCAGCAGAGGGAAGAGACGGGGTGTCGGTGCAGCTGGGAATTACAGGAGGCTGGACCCAGCTGCTGTTGAAGCTGTGTTTTCACTGCAGCAGAAGACAGGCTCAGCCCCACCTGGAAAAGTACTGCCTTGGCAGAGGCTGTTCTGTACTGTAGTATAGAGGAAAAGCAAGTCCTGCACATATTGCTACCTTCTCATCTTTTTCAGACGTACCTTTTCAGCTCCCTAGCTTCTTGCTGCTGCCTTATGCTATATAGGTTCTGTTTTTCCTCATGGATATGATTACTCTATTTTTTTACATTTAATTTTGGATATATTTGGAAAACAAAGAAATGTCTATTGTGTTCATCTGTACCACCATACTTAATGTCATCAACTGAAGAAATAATTTCCATTTCATAATATAACATCTCCACTGGAGAAATTTAATGGAATTGCTTGTCCATTTATCACTTCATGTTCGATTTAATAGCAAACCACTACAGGCTTAAGTAATACAATTAATTTAACATGTAAATACAATAATCCATAATTAATTAAGAATGCCTATACTTGAACAGAAAATGTGGGTGAATAGGAAGGACAATCATAAGGAAAGTATAATTTCTTTTTGATAAAAAGCTGCGATTTGTTTTTCATACTTTAATCATTAAATTCACAGCACAGAACAATCTTGGATTTTTAAATTCCCCTTACACTTCCTTTTTGTATGTTATGACTTCAGACGGTCACTTTTCTTGTCTCACTACTAAAAATAAAGGGAAAATAAATCTGGGGTAATAAAACTGTTACCTTCTAGCTGAGTTCACATAAAGGAGAATAAAGAACAGAGACACTCCATCACTAGAAAACCAGTGATGGGACAACTGTTCTTTTTCAAAAAAGAACTACTTCATATTTTTTTGTTCAATGGCATGAATTACAGTGCTGAGCAGTTACAGTTCAAACACACTGGGTTCAGAGACAACCACAAAAAGACAAAGGATTAATATTGTGTTCACAGTGGTAAACACCGAGCTGTTGCCGTCAATCTGACTGAAAAACTGCCTGAAATTCTACACACACCCTGAAAAACTTTTAAGACTCTTATGCTTGTTTCAGCCTCAATATTTGAAAGTAATCTAATAATACACTCAGTAGCAAAATTCAAGGAGTGTAGATTTAATTAATTTAATTCCTTAAGGATAATAATAGTATATGCCTCTTTTTTTGCAAGTCAGTATAGTCTGTTAGGATGCTGCATGCAATGCTACAACATTTCAGTCATGCCAAGTCGTGTGCAACAAAGGAAGGCAAAATGAGTTCTTGTTTAGTCCAGCAAGTCTGATATCATGATAAAATCTAGAAGGACAAGACAGTTTTTAAACAGACTCCTTTTAAATACAAGGGTAAACTGTTGGTTATGTGCACTACAGTTCTTATCTGGGTGTTGTTTTTCCAGCCTGCCTTGTGTTCCTTCCAGGGAACTGCTGCCCCAGGCCCATCTCCAGAGTGTTTACCCTTGTTCTGAGTTATTCCTCTAACACTTTGTGACAATAAGATCCACTAATTCATTCTTGCTTACAAAATTAATATCTGGAAGTGGTTCAGAGCTTCCTCAGGATCACAAATCTCATCTCTTTCTCTGCTCCCGAGTCTTTTATACATCTTGTTTTTGTTGTTTACCAATAAATGTGGTTAAAACCCCAAACCCTCCTTACCAGGAGGTCTTGCTCTTGCCATATCTCATAACAGGGTCAATTCCACCTGGTAATTCACTGAAACCACTTTCTTTTCCCAATTAGTCACTAACTCTGTGTTTCTCATTATGGCACAGAAAGTCTGATTTGAAACAGTGGGGTTTTCTCATGTTTTTTGGGTTAAGTCTGAACACCCTTGTCTGACTGGTATCACTGTACCCTGCAGTTCACACATTTGAAAGCCTCAGTAAGCAAAAGGCCCTGTAAATCTCAGTTAGACGATGACCACGGAAGCACACATTTCCTTTACTCACTCTTTGTATTGGTTCCGTATTTGTAAAAGATCATACAACTCTTCTTTATCCAACATTCTGAAAAGGAATCTGTATCCAGGACAGGGAGCAGCACCAACAAAAGACCACTAATTAGGACCAATTTTTCCTTCACACTATGGTTGGAATCATCACTAGTAAATGGGCCACAAATTGAAAAATGAAGAGATAAAGTACTAATAGCTTTGTTGATTTTCTGACTTAATGAAGCAGGAGACCTATAAAGCATAGTACAATTGTGTTTGATTATAATAATGAATAATATAATACATTATACACAAAGGAGCAACAGTTCAGTTTCATGCAAATGGCCTGCCTTTGGAGAACTTGGGTTTATCACATTAATAATGTAGTAAACTTACACGGGCCACATAATCCATATTCCTTCCTCTCTATATGAGAAAAGGGAGACTCATGGACATACTGACATTATATGAATTCTGTTGCAGTGAACATGGGACCTTCTAGGGGAAAAGTGACAGAGGAGAGGGACTCTGACTGTTTCTGGAAACCCTGGAGACCTCCGGGTAGAAAAACTGGACCAAAATTTCTCTGACGCCCTATAACCTCTTTTCCTCAAGTGAGACAGAAAAAAAAGGAAAATTAATTTTCTAGGACTTTTTTTTCCCGAAGTACTTACTTTCTTCCATGGATATTTCTATGAAAGTGCATGAAGTGGCCCAGGCAGTGCCTTCTGTACTGTGTTCCAGTATGGACATCAACCCACACAGGCCTTCCCTCACTCCTCATCCACACATTTGCATTTGTGGAGCTTTTATGTAAGAGTGCACAGAACCTGCTATAGTTGTCTGGGTTCTACCAGGACAAGGAATAATTAATGAAGAATAAATAAGATTGAAAAATCTTGCATCCTAGCTGGTGTAGGATTGTGCCAGCCTTCTGACATTTCTGTCCTGCTTATGCTTATTATAGCTTTGAAGCGTCTTTTAACCAAATCAGTGAGGAAATGACCTGAGATCCTGCTCTAGTCCTTTCCTGTGAATAAAATATAGATGCAGTTCTAAGGCAGCTGAACAAAATATGCAGAAACTTGGGTAAGCTAATTTTTTCAAAAAAAAAAAAAAAAAGCTTTATTCACTCAGTTCTTGGAAGAAAGAAATCCACTAAGTGGTGTAGAAATTATTTAGTTTCTCCCACAAAATAGATGTAATTTTCAAACTGATTTTGTGTAGCTAAAATAGAAGTTATTTTCCTTGTGCTTCCTTTCCCTGCCAAATTTTATTTCTAATTGTTGAGTACTGATCACTAGCAGTTCGTGAGCATGTACAGCACTGTTGTTGGTGATATTGGATATTATATTAACTTCTGGACATAAAAAATGAGGCTCAGAGTAGCTTTTGCTCATTTTCTTACAAAACAAACTGTTTTCTCCTTTCCATTCCCTTCCTGATGATTCTCAGAGCATCAAATATCATATCCATTTTCTAGCTGAAATACGGTTTTCAGAGAAACAAGCAGTATGAAATGAAATTGCCCTGTGCCACCCCCGGCCCCCACTGTGGCCTCCTGACAGCATCCTGTTGTTGGTCTTTAGAGAAAGCTGGAAGCATGGACTGGCACTTGGCTTGCTCAGCAACATCGCTCTGTCACGACAAATGCTGTGATATGGCCATCACAACAAAGAGAATATAAACAAAAACAGCTGGGGAAGGAAACTCTGCTGTTTCTGTGTCCTGTATGGGCAGACAAAGGATTTGGCAGGCTCCCTTCAGCGCAGGGGGGGAACTGCAGCAGCAGGGGTTTTATGAGACACTGTGGCATGACTTTCTCACCTGAAATCCTAAGCATTCTCCCCAGGTTTGTGCCCATCAGAGCAGCTTGGAGGGTTGAGACTGTCCTGCAGAATTTGTCTTTACATCTGATCATATTAAATGGATTTATTCCATGTTCCTCATATTTTTTTTGCACAGAAACCCACAAAAGCCTAAGCCTGCAGCCTTCCTAACACTGGGAGCATAGGAACTTGCACTTGTAAGTTTTGGGAAGCAGAAAACCCAGATATTCTGTCTCTGAAATCTCTGTCAACATACTCCATAAACGGCATTTTCTGAAGTCACCATCCTGTTTAGCATTCAGTCACAGAAATAAACTCATCAGTTGCAGTTTGCTTACTTGGTTATTTGAAAAAGAGACAAATAAATTTAAGCCATTGTTTCTGGCCCAGCAGAACTGACAACAGAAGCCGCTTCACCAGGGCAACTACAACAGCACATGATGAAAATGTCTGAAAAATAGAGATCTGACACAATCTCTCAAAGCTACGAAACAGTCTGACAAAGCCATAGCTGAAACCTCACATCCCACAGTCCCTCTTAGGTTAAGAAACTGAAGGAACCCAAAGCTGCATGTAACTGCAAAAGAAGATCCCAGCTGCCACAGTGCTCCGAAACACCTGATGCCCCATCATCTTCTCTTGCCCAGGGAGATAGCTAATTACCATTGTTCCATGACAAGTTCACATAAATAGTGTCCTTTATCACTTCTCTGCTCCTCTAATATCAATTGATTTCATTGTTAAAATTATATATCCTTCATCCAAAATAATCTTCCTGTTTTTCAAATATGGCAAATTGGATTTACATTGTAATGCAAGAAAAGGCTGCAATATTTTTGTGTCTTGCCTCCAAACTGAGAACTACCATTGAGCTGTCTGTACAGTATATCCTTCGACTCATTTGGTCCATATGTGGATGTTTTGCGTTGTATGGATATGTTGGAAATCCTGGAACAAAATGTTTATGCTGAGGAAGCTATCAGGAGTCAAAAATCTTTGATCTGATCCTAACCGGTAACTTTTTTTTAAAAAATGAACTCTTTTATACCTCCTGTAAAGTCAAAGTTCTAAAATAGAGGTAGGTTCAATAATCAACATACAGAAAACTACCCTTTAAAAATAGACCAGCCCATCATCTCACTCATGCAAGTGTATTACACAGATTGATCTCTGCAGACACCTACACCTCTCTGAAAAAGGATCAGAGAGAAATATCTTATTTGTAGTTCATTGTACCTATGTGTGCCCATGCCTCCACTCTTGCTCCCTCTGAGGCTTCCAGGTTACAGGAGCAATTGGCTACTTCTCTGTTTCGGTCAGTGGTCAGTGGAGCAGGGAGCTCTTTCTGATAGACCTTTGGATACTACAACAATAATAATGGTGATTAATAATTTTATATCTTTTTCCTGTTGTCTAAAGCCGTGTGCTGGCATGAGATGAGACATTTTGGCCTGCAATGGTTCTGTGCTGCTCCAGTGAGAGGTCACCAGCTTGCCCCAGATGAGCAGCTGTGTGCTCTCTCCCATCGCCTGTCAGGCAAAGCAGCCAGCAGCAATTAGTGTAATAGTATAAATTAGTATAACAATATAAACAATTTAATCAGCCTGCTTGAATCAGACCCACAGTTTTGTTTAAAATGGATTACTAGAGAGCATGCTGCCCTGAGAGCCTGTATCTCCAGCAACCAGGCGCCAAGGGGAGATTGGCTTCTTCACCCCATCAGCCTCCAGATGGATCAATTCACATCCACAGCCTCATGCCTCTCTGGCACTTGTTCTGCTTCCTTGTGTTTTTATCCTACTTCAGGTCCTCGACATCCTGATGCTAAGCCCAAGAACAGAGCTGAAATTTCTCCAGGTATTTTTGCACACAAACACCTTGTCTCATGTGCTCCACCTGTGTCCATGGTAACAACTTCCATCTTCCCCTTCAGTGTAAAACAAATTTAGTTTGGTTGCAGTTTATATTTTTCAGTCAGACCCATTAACATTTTCTAAAAAAAAAAAGAGTTTAAAATACAAAACAACCTTTCTTGCTCATGGGAAAAGGCTTAACTTAAATGACTGTCATGTGTTGAAATGCAAAATGAATTATTGTTCAGATTTGTGCATCTCTTGAATAGCATCAAAAAGCAGTCATCAAAACAGACCTGACTTCAAAAGCCCAAGTATAAGTCCTGGAACATTCACATCCCAGTAAAATTGGAAGCAGTCCTCATTCTCTGAGCAAAGTTTAAAGAGGAGTAATTGTATTAAAATAACATCAACTGTCAGACATGATTGAAGGAATGAGAAGTTTTTCTCAATGTTATGTTCAAATGGTGACTGAGTCAGTGTTCCTTTTTCAAACAGCTTTCACTACAATTTAGTAGTACATTTTTCCCTCTCAATGGCTAGATTGAAATCAGGTAGCAATTGCACTTCTCTGAAGAGAAACTCAGTTTCTAAGAGCAATGTGTAAAGAGCAGTTGATAATTCTCACTTATAAAGGGGAAGCTCCTTCAAAGTTTGATAGAAGAAGAAACTAAAGGCATAGAAATCAAGACAGAAAACATACATTTTGAAAAGTGTCCCTTAAGACAGGAGTACATTTCTTATATGTGAAATAGCAGTATCCTGTTCTTGGATGGGTAACCTGCAAACCATTTCGTTTAGAAGGCTGATGTTCTCTCCCACCTTTAGCAAGCTCTTTTCACTTTGTTTTCTTGCACACATCTGTGGTTTACAGAAGCTTCAGGATTTATTTATTTTTGTCTTTGATGCACGGGCTACCTTGCTAGAAAGAAAACTGATTTTCTGCTCCTCAGGATTTTATGCTGGTGCTCCTACAAGAACTATAAGCTGTTTACCTGTTATCCAACAGTGTAATGAAGGCAAAATAGGTTTTCTGCTGTTGGCACTGATTTTTCTGCTAGCTCATTTGACTGCCCAAAGTAAAGCTTTAACATGTGCTTGAAATGATATATTAGAAAGTATTGCCTGAGTTATTTAGCTCTGTAGATATCATGACAGAACCATATGCCCTCTTTGGGTTCAGAATTATAATTCACAGGAGAACAACAAAATTCTTTGTTTTGGAGCCTATCATCAGAGAAAGGCTCCAACTGTCAAAACTGAAATAAAGTGAGGAAAATGAACCATAAAAAAGCATTTTGGATTTGCGATTGCCTTTGGCCCAAAAGGATTTTTAATTGAAAGAAAATGGTTATTATACTACTGCTCAATTAAAAACAATTAAGCTTTTTCACATTGCACTGAATACCAATATCATAAACCACTTAAAATCCCAATTACTCCCTGGGGTATTCCAGATGAGTTAGTGAAGGATAAATGGTGCACAATCAATACATGACTCATCCCGAAAATTCTCTTTGAAATGTACACCCAACAAAACCTATTGAGAACTGCAGCATTTGTCATACAATCAGATCCCTCCCAACTGCAGGAAACCAGGGGTTGTCACTGGATGAGAGATAAACAGTTCTTGTAATGTTACTGGTCATTGATGCTCCTCTGTTCTGGCATACCTAGTACAAAACTAAAAGCCATTTATCAGAATAAAAATTGAGTTTTGCATAGGAAAATGAAGGCTGATAACTTTAAGAAGAAGAAACCTGGATTATTTGAATATATCTCTGATTATCTTGGTGAAAAAAAGGAAAAATTAGGTACATTTCCAACTGTCTAAAAAGTCCCATTTCTTTTTATTACAATAGTCTTAACTGTAATTAGATAAGTCATTTTGCTGCCCATTTTCAGATAACCTAATAAAATATCAGGATAAAGGCACTATTAGATTCATTGATTTCTATATACTCAAGACCTATGAATAATTTTAAAACCAGTGGACTAGAAAACCACAATTTTGTGAACAAAATCTTTTCATTTCTCCAAAGAAACAAATGATAAGTGAGTGCTTAAGAAACCATTATTTCTACTTCTTTCCAAAGCTTTTTCACAACCAAGATTAGTACCTTATGCAGGGCTCTTTAGTTAGTAAGCCATTTCTCCAGCTTGCTTCTTGTGCACTATGCTTGGTAAAGATTCCTCCAGTGTGTGGGGATGGGAGGGAGGTGCCTACATGTTTTATCAAAGCCTATTGCATTTATTTGGCACAGAAGAGGAAGTGCTTTCAGAGTACAGCAGTGGGTCCTCTCTCTGGGGCAGTCAGAAGAAGCACTCATTTAGACACCTGGCAAACACTGTGGCCACTGGTGATTCACTGACAGCCAAAGTGCTGGCAGGGATTAAAGCAAAGCAATAGGGAGATAACACCTGAGTGAACGGGCTGGGGGATGCTCTCACATGCAGGCTTCTAAAAGTATCAAGAAAGTAGGAGAAGGTCCTTTTCCAAGCCATCTCTCCTGCCTTTAGTAATGGTTTACAGTGAGAAATTTAAAATAGAGCAGAGACCTTAACTTCATAACAACAGATAATACTGCTCTGAGATGCCAGAGCAGGAAAGGGTAAAGTTTGATGAGGAATGTATGAAATGTCACTAACTCAGCAACACAAAGACTCTGCCTTCAGTATTATTTGTGCTGTCTGCACCTCTGTTCAAATTGGAAACCTTGGCCCCATCCTGTCTGCTGAGTCTTGAGCACAACTGCAGGACAACAAAATGTCCTATTCAGGGAAATGTCCCATCAAACTTCTGTGGCAGCTGCCCTGGAAGTCTCTTGATTGCCAGATGTATCTTTCCTGCTTTCTTAACCACCTGTTCACCCTGCTCATGTTGCCCACCTGGTACCATCCATCTGGTCCCTGCTACAGACATGGACCTTTCCTGCCATCCCCCAGCTCCTGAGTGCTTGATTTTGACCTCTTGTGCCACCAGCCAATCTACAGCTTGCCTAGAATTAAAAATTATGTTCTTGGAACTCCTTCCCCAAATATGTCATTACTGTTCAAAACTGTCTGGAGAAAAATTTTAATTGGGTTATGTGCTGAATAAAATTTCCATCATGGAAGAGCCAAACACATGACAATCTATACTGAAAAAGGTTGTTTATCACATAGAAGACATTTCACTGATGTTTTTGGTACTTACTGTGTCAAAAATCTTGTCTTTTTTTCTTTTTCCAGTTGTATATAATACAGGATACTGTCTCTCCACAGAGGTCTATTTTGCTTGCATTTTATATGACTACACTATGGCAACACTATTTCTGAAAAAGGTGAAAGCTTTCTGGGGAGAAAGGGCTGGCATTACTTTGGAGATGTAAAACTTCTGCACTCTGATGAAAATGCTTCTAAATATGGTAATTTACACACCTTCTCAGGCTTGAGGTGCAGTATGTTCTTAATGAATAAACCTGTATTTTCAAGACTCTTCCATTAGAAAACACCAAAGTTCGTAATCATAGCAATATAAAACTACACACAAAAAAGAAAGCAGCTGTGGGTTGCAATTTTCAAAGTTAACAACACAAGGATCATTACAACAACCTTTCATCTCACTAGTTTTTAGCATTTTATATCAGCTGACTCCATATATATGTATTTTAAATAGTATTTTATATATATCTAGAGTAAATCTATATGGCAGGCTAACAGGCCTTAACAGAAAAAACGAAAATTGTCAGACTAAATCAAGCCGTTCTGCTCTTCCACTCTCATAGTATGCTTGCTTTACATCCCTCAGCTATAAGATTTTACAGCTCTGACTAGACATCCCATTTAAAATTCTGAGTGAACATCCCTGAATTCCAATGAATGATTAATAGCAAAATGTTGGTTATAGAAGAGATGGATTATTTTTTACATGGGAAATTTAAAAGCCAGACAAACATCCAGGAACTACAAAGCAGAGACATGAAAAGCATGCTTGTGACGTTTCTCTTGAATTCATTTCAAGAGCTCTCTCTGGGAGTTTTTCTGGAAAACAGGAAAGGGAAAAGCAGTACATTGCAGGAAGATGTGCTAAATAAAAAGTTTACTCTTTCAAATACAGCAAATAGTGTGATGTGCAAATACAATTTCTTGATTTTTTTACGTTGTTCCAGAATTTCACATGTACTTTCTCTTGTAAGAATGCACCTCATTAAATATAAGGCACGACAGCAACAGTTGTAATTTAAAAAAGAGGGGTGGTGGAAGCAGTCAAGTGGAAAGTGAATCCTCCATTGGGTCTGCAAAGCAGGTACCTCAGGCTCAACAGCTTTCCAATACATCCTGTTCCTGCTGGGCCTCTTGGCTTCAGTGAACCTTCAGGTAAAAATAGTCCAGAGGACAAAAAGCAGAGCAAACTTGGGTATTGACAATGGCTTTTAAGGAGGAACTGAATTATTATCCTAACCTCTTACAGCGAGACAACTCCCAATCAGAAATCACATATCATTAATGGATAGATACAGTTATCAAATATTTCATAGCAAAATTAGCTTATGAGACATTAAGATATAGGCAGGCTTTTCTGAATAATTTAGTCTAGAAGAGTGAAGCACTTAAATCACATTTAATTTTTAGGAAGTATTTAGCATAGCACCTTAGTGCTTTCCTCTCTCTAGCATGTGGAATACCATTAAACTGGTATCCAAATCCTTTACTAAATTAGAGAAACACTCAAAACTATGTGGGTTAAAAGCATTAAGCATCTCATCCTCTATGTGCTAATCTTCTGACAACTACAACATAAGCAAAAACAGACACTCTTCATGTTAAAAATACTGCTCCCAAGCATCCTGGAATGATATTTGCCTCTGCTGCTCCTGGGGGGAATGGATTGCTCCTCTGTACAAGAAGAGCTCACCAAGGCAGCTGTGTTGGTAAGATCCACAATTTTGTTTCCACCTGGCTGTTCTTTCTAACTCCCATTCATCTTGCTTCAGTTTCACCAGTTCCACTTGGACGTTCACCTCTGCCCAGCAAAGAACTGGCCTGGGTGTGCAGTCTCAGGGACATTCTAGTTTTGGGTGTTCAGACAGTTATGGCTTTAACTTAGACTGCTCATTTGAGGAATGAATGTAAAGGAGCTCCCCAACTTCAGCCTTTTCTGGAGAACATGTTAGCATCAAGCAGTTTTTTTTCTCTGTTTCCAAGAGAATTTTTACTGACTTTGTGCCAGATTAGCAATTAAAGTATCATTGCTTCCACCATCAGGAAACTATGTCATGTTGCCCAAGACATGGCCTCTCCAGCAAGTTACAGTCTTTTGGAAGAGCCTCTGATCAGTGGTTTATGGAAAGATTAAGACATTACTTGGGTTCATAGTTAATTTTCTGTGCAGACATTGGATATCCTGATTAACCCTGGGAGAAACAAGGTTTACAAACAGCCTCTCTGCCACTGGTCTAACATTACAGCCACAGAAGAATGAATGACAGGAAAAAGAGAATACAAATAAAGTCACTTTCCCCTCCCGCAGTGCTCATTGTGTTCTCAGCACATTTGTCCTGCAACGCACAACTGTTCAAAAGCACCCAGAGCATGAGTGGAGACATCAAACAGAACCTCTCTGTACCCTGAACTGAATACAAACAGCAAAGAAGGTTGCTCCATTAGGTAGCTGACAAAGGTGTCACTGAGTCTGTAGCCAGCTAAGACCAAAAGATATAAATATGCTCTTTCAATAGCAGGTGCAAATCCCTATTGAGTCAGAAGCAACAGGAAAACAAGCCAAGGGAGACTGCCAAAAATAACAATCACAAGTCCCAAGAGACACAAATTCCAGTTTCCTAACAGGTATGTACACACAGAGTTTATAGTTGACATAAAATACTAGAAAAACATCTTGAAATTTGCATCTCTATTTCCCTAGGAGTTTGCAACTATTAAGATACGGAGTTCAGCCTAAGTGCAAGCCATACATGATGATGGGAAATATGGTATTCCCCTGGGCCTGTACTGTTCCACTGCTTACCTATGCTCAAAATGTCATCCATAGCAAATGACATAAACTATATTACCAGGATGAGAACAAAAACAACTAAACTACTCTGATATAGTCCCTGAACTAAATGTTGTCCTGTACTTCACTGTGAAGCCTGTGAAATCGGGCAGATCCTCACAGAACATGGATAGAAAAACCCATAAAACCATTTCTGAGCACAGCCACATTTGTACCACTCACAGAGGGTCCCAAGAGCCTCGCTCAGAACCTGAAGACAGAATTCAACCATCAAGTTTTTAAACCAATTTTCATCAACTTATTCCTATTTAACCTCAGAATTTGAGAGGAGTTTAATCTTGTTCATACCCTTCACAAAAACTCTAGGGAAACCTAGAAGTGATTCTCAATTAAAGAAGTAGAACAAAACTGCACGAACGAAGTGCAAGAAAATAAAGTATTATCAATGCTTCCAGAAGGAATTACGGTTTCCCAGTCCATTATCCATTTGTTTGATGGCTTTATTCTTAGATCTGTATCCCCGGCACAGAGCTTTCAGGAATACCGCAACGTTCCTTGCAACCTTGGGCTACTTGCACCGTGGTTTTGGCTGCTATATGTCTGGTGAGAGCTGGTGTAGGTGAAGAACAGAGAAAATGACCTTTTGAACCTATAAGAGGTTACACATATTAACAGCAATGATAATTGCCTGAAAAATCTCAAAAATCTCAGAGATTTAGGTTTAATAAGAACCCAGCATGGAAGTAATGATGCAAAAAATATCCAGCTACCATCAAGATTATGTTTTGGAATCTTCTTTCTTCATTATTCTTCATTTAAATGTCTAATGTGATATTCAAGACCTCGTTCCTAGCCTCCATAGATTACAAATTATTTTTAAAAGGGATGTTTTTTTGTTAATTGCCTGCACAGTGATGTTCAGACCAAATAAATCAGTATTATGTAAGATGCTGTTAAAAGGACACTAATACAAATGCTCTTATTTTGCTTGGACCTCAGGGCAGTAAGCAAAATTGCATTCTGCAAAAGCAAAATTGTTTACTCCTAATTAGTTCAAGTAAAAGCACAAATCTAGTTTCTACCTTGGGGTATAACTATGTGGAGAATTTGCCATGCTGATGGCTACTGGTTCAAGTGAGACTATGAAGGGCAAAATTTATTCCTGACTACTGACAGTATTACACGTTTTTGGAAGCTTGTCCTCAACACAACTGAATCTGAGCAAAATTTGGTCCAAAGTCAGCTCATGAATTTCCCGTGCATTTTCTTCTTGAATTAGAAATAAATGTAATTTTCAGGAGCAGCTTATAAACTCTGTGTTAGCAAACCACAGGCCAGAGATGTAAGAGCCTGGGAAAGCAGGACACTTGTCACTCTCAGGCTTTCCTGCCATCAGCTGTTGCACTAAGAACACACTGCAGCTCCTGCCAATGGATCTGCTGTCACTGTAGCAGGAAATCTGCTGGCTTTTAGGACATCCAACAGCCCTCCTCTGTTGTCTGTGATCTAAATATGATTACTTCCGTACAGCAAACACTGAACACTTTGATCTATTAAATCTTTAAAACCCATCAAACCAAAATCCAAAGCTCATTTAAAATCAGGAAGCAACCTGCTTTTTTTTTTGGAAATATATGCATTTATATGTATGTGTGTGCACACACACAGATGACATCTCTGATTTCTACTCAGAAATTAAAGCAATTCCCACAAGAAATTCCTATCAATCTGTTCTCAGAGATTATATCAACACATCGCAGTTTTATACAGGAATAAAATTTACAATTGCTTAATATGTGGCAGGAAATACGTTACACTTTTAATAATCTACTCTGGCAAATAAGATCTTTTCTGAGAAAGAAGAAGGAACTTTGGAATAAGTCATGGTGAATATCCCACTCCATAGAAGACTGAAAATACTTGTTTCCATATTCTTCCCAGAGTGTCATATTTACAAGAGTAAGTGCATTGCACTCCTATCCCTAGAAAAGTAGGCAATCTGGTTATCAAAAAGCTTTTGTTTCCTCAGATCAGCTATTAGTCTTGTTTCTTCTCCCCAGTTTATAACCTGGTGAAGTTACAGCATTGCCATTCTGCAACTCATCTCTGCCATAAGGTACCCAACAGCATTGGTCCCAAACTGCTTGATGACCTGAGTTCAGTTCTGCCAGATCAGCAGATCTGAAGGCATCTTTGTCAATCAAACAGAGGAAGCAAAACTGGCTGTGGGTGGATTTGAGAAAATCAGTATACATTAGCATAATCCAGAAATGTCACATCTGAGCTGGCAGGCAACTAAATTAGACAGAGAATGACAAATAAAAAGGAATCAAACATACATCTAAAATTAGCGGTGACTTCATGAGGGAAAAAAAAAAAGTAAGATAAAAGAATTAAAAGCATTTGTCATACATCCCACAGTAGCTGAACAAACCACCTCAGTGAAAAGTAAGAAGAATTAAGTAAATAACATCTGAGAAATGAAAACTAAGCTCATACACTCATCGCAAACAAGCAGTAGCTGAGTTACTTTTAGACAATTGTTTTCACACTTTTCATCCTTTATCTTTCTAAGGAAGAACAGCACAAAGGAAATCTATCAGAAATACATACGTTTTGTAATTTATGAAAAGTTGTATAGCTTGGGAATGGAGAAGATTTCCCTTTTATCTCCACTTCTGACCCTTCTTTATATCTTCCATGTCATCAAAGTTTTCTTCTCTAAATGGCTCTGATTTAAAGCCTATTGAAAACAATGGAATTCCACTTAAAATCCATGCCTGTGTCTTGATTATCGCAATGTGACTTTCCAAGAGGCAGTTAAAATGAATAAACAGCTTACCAAATTTTATCTTGCCATGGGAAATTTTTCTATTCAAGAGTGGCTTAGGATCACAGACTAAGGCAGCAGCTAAGCAGAGAAAATAGGCTTATGCCATAGATTTTCTATCTGGTTCACATGTACGGGCACATTTCTCCGGAAAGCTCAAAATTTGTGCTGCATTTCTACAGCATTTGCATGAATTATGTTTTCTGTCAGTCTGGAAGGAGTACATATAGCCCTCTCTACTCCAGTTCCATTCTCCCTTTGAAACTCTAAATCATCTTCTGCCTCCAAAAACAACCATTCATTCTCACGAAAGTTGAATTTAGCCAAAGAATATTACAATCTGCATCAGTTTTCCCCCTATAAAAAAGAAAGTTTGTTCTGCCGCTTGGTAGCAAAGGATGTAAACTCAGTCTGATATAAAAATCAAAGTTCTTCAGTATTTTATCAGAACACACTAGGAAAAAAAGAAAAGATGGTAGAGATGTGTTTCTAGGAAAGAAGCAAATATGTTTTACAAATTTTGGGCATCACAGACAGGAGAGAGGGAAGGAAACAAAGGAAAAGAGTTGACAAAATGAAGATGAAGAGGAACACGAAAGAGAGTAGAGCTCAGCAGTGGATTAGGGTAAGGTGATGAGATTTGCTAGTCGTAGTAAGGGGACAGATTTCCAGACAGGATGAAAGAATTGAGCTTACTTGCAAGGAAGACTGATTTTTCCCTTGCTTACACAGCTGCCAGTGAACCACAGATTTGTAACTAGTGCACAATTCCTCCAAGGAATGCCTATAACATCCAGGGTCTGATTTGAGTTTTATTGAACCTTGTGGGCCCTGAGAAGCAAATATTAGGGACATGTAAATGTAGAAGAGCAGAGTAGATGCTACCTCTTAAACGGCACTCACTACCCTTGCGCTACCACCGACACGCACTGAATTGCCTTTCGTGGGTAAAGTCTCCTACTCTCTAACTGATTCTTTGTTCCTACCAGAAACCCACTTGGATACCTGCACACAAACAGGCTCAGGGCCCAGGTCCCTGAGGAACTTATCTAGGAGCAGTCTGTGTGATTTAAAGACACCAAAATATACAGTGGTGGTGCTCCTTATTCATTTGCAAAGGTCTCTGCAGTGAGACACTTCCCACAGTAGCATATAACTGCCATCAGATTTAATGAGGTTGCTATTTTTCATTAAAATTTGTAGATTCCTGTGACATATTTTTGCAATAACTTTATCTTTCATTAGTCATGGAGATGAAAGCATTCAATTAGCTGTTTTGACACTTTTGACTGTACTAAATAAAATCTGCAAGTATTTCCCAGTGATAATGCCTCCTATCTAACAGATTTTCTGGAAAAGATTTCACATAAGGAAGGCAAATGGGGACATAATCAATTATACGGACAATCCAAAAAATGAAAGGGTAATGCCATAGGAAGAGCACTGATAGAAAAGGGATAGTTGCTCATTAATTGATGCTTGAAGTGCTTCAGAGTCAGTACTGTGGAAATCTTTTCTAACATGAAAAACACCCACCACAGCTAGTGGGAAGAAAACCCTCAGAAATACACCTGTATTATGAAATACATTTTGAACACAAATGACACGCAGCAGTGACACAGATGACAAACTTCTTTAGAGAAAACTACAGTATGACACACAGCAGTGGCTCCTTCCATCCTGGCTGCACCTACAGATCAGATAAATCTGGTATCCTGCTGTCAGTAGCAGCATGTATGAACTGGGCCAAAAGAGGCACATAAGACCTCAATGAAGATCCTTGTGGGGGAAACCTGGAAGCTGTTTCTTGAGTACATGAGCCAGACACTTGACGTACTGCAAGGCTAGAGGAGCTAAGTCACTCCATGCTGAACACTATTCAACCAAAGCCCTTCATGCAGTTCAGCTGCTATTCTAGGATCAGAGGAGCTTCTCCAGAGCTTGGTTTAATCAATTTTAGCATAGTTGCAATCTTCCATCACTGAGATGAGCTGGTAGTATCTCTTGTTGAGTGAGTCACCAAGATGAGCCTGGATGGTTTGCTTGTGTGGGGAAAGACTGTGTTTGACTCTGCTGCCATCCATGCACAGGCACCGTGGGATGAGTTCCAGGCTGTACTGGCACCAGCTTCACTGCACACCAAAATAAGAAAGGGAGGCACAGGAACACAAGGGCTAATGTATTCACTGGGAGACAAACTGCCAGTGTCTTTAATAGGAAAGGAAAATCCCTGAGAGAGGAAACTTTTGTTTTGTATAGCAATTCTAGTTCAGAGAAAGTGATTACTGTTTTTTTATTTTCAGTAAAATTAACTATGTTCTTCTGAGTGGGTGTTTGGCTTTTCTGAGGAAGGATTTTTTTTTTAATTTATTTTCAAATTTTTTTTGTAAGTTAACATTTTCTTTCTTTACACTCAAGGAATTTTTGGGCAACACTGATGCCTGCTGTGCTCAGTAAAGACAAATTCAGGCACTACTGGTCAGGAAAGCTCTTCAGAAAGTCTTCTTCTGGGATTTTTTAAAAATGCAAAATACATAAGATTTCAAAATGTGAATCAAGAAACACTACTGTATTTGTATGTTATATTTCGGTTTGCTTTTCCTTTTGATGTCCACATTTCCTAAGATTCTTGCTATCAAAAACCATGCCAGCACAGCTTAAACTGAAGAGATTTTTGGCTGAAGGAATAAGATTAGAATTTAAAATATGAAACAAATTCATTCTTCAAGGAGCTAACCCTGCTCCTCATGCTGATATTCTGAAGTCAACAGGACTCAAGGTAAGAACACAGATTTATTTGCAGGCTATAAATGTCTAGCCAGTGCTAATTACTTCATGGAAAGACTTTCGCAGTAAGAAGCTGAGGGCTTCTTATTATAAGGACCACAGTGAAAAGGCATATTCTGAAGCAGATCCCCATGTTATCACTGGAAGTCAAGAAGACCTCCAATAACAATGAATATTTAAGGGTCAGAAATGTGCTCTATCAAGAAATTTACTGAACTGAAAATGTTTCATCATGATAAGACTTTCCAACCACCATCTGTCCAGAGCCATCCCTACTGAACCTTGAGTGTGTCCACAGCTAGAAGATTTTCAATATTCAGAAGAAAAATGAAAGATTATTTTTATTAATCATTGGGAAAAAAGCATACCATAAGCCTGAAAAATATTAATAAGTATTGAAAAAACTGCACCTTTTGAGGCTAAGTCCCTTTTGGCTTGGTTTTCTTCATCCCTTGTTGCATTACTCAATACATGCTTTTCTGTAACTCCAGCTTCTTTGTTCACCTGAGTTGTCTTTGTCCATCAAAGTTCAGAGCCCTTTTACCTAAGTAAGGGTCTGTTTCATTTTGCTTATCAACAGCTATCTTTCTATTTTTCTGCCTTCTCACACATTCTCTCCATTCAGCATCATCCCCATGATTCCCATTTTCTACATTAGATTTTGGAGATCACTCTGTCCTTGGGGCTTCCCAGCCAGCTACCTTAGTTAAACATACTCATTTTCAAAGAAAAATTGAATTTTCTATAGAGCAATGTAACCTATAGCACAGGTGGTTAATGCGAGTTTTAACATATGTCTTGGTTCATTTTCACACCATCCAGAAATTAATATGAATGCTGTGGGAGACGTCTGAAAAAAACCTAGTTTTCAAATAAATTCAGTTTGGTTGAAATCAGCTGTTTCTCTTTATCAAAATTACAAAATTATCTAGGTGATGATACTATTTTAAATCTAACAGTGTGTTGAAGAAGATAACTAGTACCTTATTTTTATTCCTTCGTTTCATTGAAAATACCATATATAATCAGCATGGGTTTGTTCTCATTTTTTTCCTTAAGCCAACCTTTCCTTTATCCCTGAAAGTGTGTATACTCTAATCTGCCATAAGAGAGACACTACAGCCTAAAAGAGGCTTGATTGCAAGACACATAGAAATGTTCTCATAACAGTCTGAGTTGAAGACTGCTGAAATCCTTGGGCATTTTCCACTCAACAGGCTTTGGATAAACACCAGACTGACCACAATTAAACAGTTTGTATCAAAAAAATACTTTCCTGATCAGTAATGTTAGCTGTAGTTGAACATACTAATGAAATATTAATTCTGGCCTTTGAGAATATTTTATGACTGATGCAAAAAAAGTATTTGATCAAAAATGAAATGCAAACATAAGGGCCACAAATTTAGTAAAAGTGTTGAATTTTGCATAAGGAACCACAAACAAGGTCTAGAGACTGAATAATACAGATAAATCAAAGAAATGAGTAAGCCTGTTTTTGAAAGCAGCAAAGTTATGTCAGACCTGAAATAGAAGACTGGAAAAAATGTGACTTTGTTTCAAGTCACATCTCCCTCCCAAGGCTCCCACACTGCCTATTCTGTTACGGAAATGTGTGCCGTTCATCGGAGTGGGCTGATTCCAGACGACATGCCTCTGTCTCTGGGCATTCATTTTCATGAATGCAATTGCAAATGTTAGCAGCCTAGAGTGGGAAACTCCTCAGTCTCTTGAAACAGGCTATCAATTCACAGAGAATGTTCAAGGGATGAAGACATTTACAGTTCTTTGTTGCTCTCCTGTCTGGTGGGCGGACAAAAAAGGGCAAAGTCTGCTTTACAATAACTCCAGGTTTTTCATTATTAGACAAACAATATAATTGAAAACACAGGGAGGTCAACCTACTAGGGTTGCTATTTTACCAAGTCTCTTCTCTCCCAAATGAACATGGACAATTATGCTAACCCCCAGGGTTGCCAGATAAGAACAAGTAGAAAGGAGATGATTGGTAAAAGCATGGCAAATGCCAGGGCTGTCAACTCTGATTTGGGAACCTGCAAGTCTGATAAGAGAAAGGTACAGTGAATGCTTCTTAAAACTTAAAAAATCTTGCGACAGCTTAGAGAAGCTCCCAGGAAGCACCCCCTTGGGTACACTTGCATTTTTTAACAATTAACAATTTTTTAACAATTGAGCAAACTAGTTAGGTGAGGGTAGAGTGACCATCAAGGCTGTATTTGGAAAAACCAAACTCTGTTCCTAAAATTACTCAACTGTTAGCTGAAAGGACAAAAGCATCAGGAACAGAAGTGAGGGGTAGGAGGCATGTCCCACTTAGAACACAAGGGACACAAACCACAGACTCACAGAAGTTTCTGAGAGGGCAGCAAGCGTGAAGTGGGAAGGATGGCAGACCTTTAAGACGTGTGGTGTGTCAAGGAGTCCTTCTTCATCTGGTACATTTCTTATGATACGTTATTGTTTAAAAGTTTTAATAAGGCAATACTTCTCCCAAAACTGAAAGATTGTAGAGAATGAAAGGTGAGGGTCACACTGGCTGACAATGGAAGGATTGCTGTGAGCTACAGAGGCAGCCTTGGCAGTCTGTGCTTGAAGCAGCTCTTCCAGTCATCAATGTCATTGTTTTATCTGTAAGCTGTAACAAAGCTACAAGTCTGTTTTGCAGTGGAAGAACTACTTCGGAGTTGTGCCACCTACAGAGTGCTGATGATAAGGAAATGTAGGCTGTTACTAAAATAAAAGCAGGCTCCCTGAGAGGTATGTAGCAATCTTACACCTGAGTGAGCACAGAAATGAAAGGCACAGGAAGTACAAATGGCTGTTTGCACAAATTCAAAGCCAAATTATATCATCGCTGGGAATGCATATCCAGTCCAAACACACCTGTGCAAAGCTCACCACAGAGTGTGCAGTCTGAGATGGACATTCCAATACAAAGGATCTGGCTACAGTCCTGGCTGGGAAGCAGAGCTTTTCTGAGAAGCAGTGCCTTAACATATGGAGCTATGGACCCAAGCCAGGACATCCACCACGTAACTGACCTCTGGTTATACAACTGATCAGTTAGAAGAATATGGGAAGAATATGTTCTTAGATGATGCTGCATGAGCAAACCAGCCATAAGTTAAAAACTGCACAACTCTGTTTATATACTTCCATGGGATGTTTATGTGTTTATATATATGTAAACATTTCGTGGAAGTATATAAACAGAGTTTATGCAAGAAACCAGTGGTAGCAAAAGTCTATGATTGAATGACCGATAGTATTTGAGTTACAAACATCGATCCTAACAACCTGCTTTGCAGCTTCAAATAGCCACTTTTGAAGAGGAAAGTGTCCCCAAGTCAGCCAGTGACAAAGGACATTCCAATTCAGGATGATCTGCCAGGGTCAGGATTCAGACTGCTGGAACGGCCACTTTCGGGCCACCCTGGGAATGTCAAGAGAGACTGCAAATACATCCCTGAGCTAAAAAGCACAGAGGTGTGAGTGTTTCCACCATGTTCCACCCTAACTGTATAAGAGAAATAACTGCACTGTCTGGGGCTGAGTTAGGGTTCTAGTCTCCTTAGTTTTCCTGGATAAACAATGAAGAGGGAGGAGCTCATTCAGGTAACAGTTTGGATCAAACCCACCTGCATTACCCACGTTAGCTGCATTGGAGAAGGCACAAATTAAGCTGGAGAGCCCAGAAATATCACCCTTGTCTGCAGCTTGGGTGCCTAGCACTTGGTACCTGAGCCAAATAAATGTTCTTGAGGATGCAAATACCTATCCCACCCTTGATGCGCTGGCAGGAAATAATCATCAGCACGGATTTATAATAAGATCAACAGGAACGTGTTCTTTATTCTTCTACATGTTCATGGTGTGGATTTAGACAAGAAGTAACAAGAGAAAACCAAAAAATTATATGTGTCAACAATCTGAAGTTAACCAGATTCCTAAGAATAGGAAATGGGGTGCAAGAACACTTTTCAGGAAGGGTTACTTCCCAGAGAGAGAGGAAACTACTAGCACAACTCAGTGAGTGCATAGCTGAAGTTTGATAATCTCTAGGAACAGGAAAAAAACCCCAAACCCAAACAGCGGATCTTAAAGCTCATTTCTCCTAAAAAAAGATAGTGATAGAAAGATGGTGATAGTGAAGATGGTGATAGAAAAGGCAGTATATTTTTAGAACCAGAAAAATGCTGAGTAAGTCTATTTGTATAGGCATAGCTTGTGTGGCTAGCTGACAACCTCAGGGAAAACAGCTTATTAGCTTTCTGGAACACAGAAGAAGAAACCTCGAAAACACAAGCAGTTAAAATACTTCAATTAAACAGACAATGCACGGTTAACTCCCTTGATCTGAAACTCATGCTAAAGCTGTAGAGGGCAGCGAAAATCCTTAGATTCATAACAACTATTCTTTTTTGTGCTAAGGCTTGAATAGCTACCTAATTTCTTTTAGCCAGTACTTGGGTTTCTATCTCATAAGTTTATGTTAGTGTATTCAAATATTGTTTTGATTTATCATACTTGCAACTTCAAAACTTATATAGATCAGAACGCTATGATGGATAATACCAATAAGTAGCCAGCAACTAGGGAAAGCCTCAGCATTTAGGCAAGGAGCATGGGACAAGGACTTACATCTGAGAGTTAGCACAGGGATACTGGAAGAAAGAGAGTGATTTTGAATGGTTCCCTGGTTTCCATGATAATTATTCATGGAATAATTTAAGAAACATGTAGAGTCAATGCTTTTTAGGTATTACATATCTTTGGTGAGTTAAAGAATCAGGATTGTGATAGATACTTGATAATGAAATGCCCATTTTCAGAAGTTTGCTGGTATTCCTGGAATGGAATTTTATGTGCACTGCAGATATACATAATGGTTCACTAAGGTGCTTTCAGGCATAAAATCTATTCTTGTAATGGTCACTGAATGCAAAACAGCTATAATAACAAAACTAAAATCTTCCCATAATTTTTCTATTTCTGTGTTCCATCTACTCCTGTGTGTTAGGAAGTATGAGGTTCATTCAAGGGGTTGCCAAGGATTTTATGGTCTTTGGAGAAGAGAAGCAGATGGTCCCAGAAAGACGAGCACTTCGAACATTGCAGTAGATTTGGGAAACAGACCTACAGCTGCCTGGGGATATACATGAGAATTTTAAAAGGTTATTAACTGAACTACCACAAGCTGGGAAAATAACTCAAAACCAGATGCAATCACTAATTGCTCACTTGAACTTTGCCTATGAAGTTATTTCAGCAGGAAGAATATTTTTATGCTGACTCTAAACAAAAGTTAGAAAAGGAGATAATTAATAAGATTAAGAAGGCAATTAGAGCTGGTGATGCTTGAAATTCTCTGTGAATGCTGCACATCTGAATTCATTAGGTGACAGTAACTGTGCAGATTCATCATACATGGAACCCCTTTGTCCTGGAATGGACATTAACAAACCCAACTGTTCAATTTTATTGGTTCACACACAGTTAGGAGAAACCACAAATACCAAGATAGCTTTCAAATACCCCAAAGAAGCTGAATTTTAGTTCTCTCATTAGACATAGAGGGTCCTCATCTTACATGTTACACATTTAGCATAAAAACTGTTACCATCGCTGATAAGAAACTTTTCATCTTAACAAGATATGGTAAAGCCTTTTGTCCGTATCTCCAAATTAAAATAGAAAAATAAATCAAATCAAAACAGCGTCATCAAGGAGTTCTGACGGACAAAAAACCTCAACCTTCAGTCTTAAAGACATAAAGTATTTGCAGTGGCAAAGAAACCCAACAAAACAGGATGAAATGTCATTGATGCCAGTGAAGAATACACAAGAGTGGCAAAAATGTTAGTATATTCAGCTGCAATGTAAAATCCCACCAAGTGGATTTTGGAGCTATTCTGCTGCAAGATTTAAAGGGAAAAAAAATTATGAAAAGTGAAGCTAAGAACTTTGTGCTTGGTACCACTGCAAGACCTGTAAGCCTACAAGAAATCTGTTACTGTGAGGCAACATCAGCACTCATGAGGTATTAAATATCCCTCTGAGCAGATGCATAGGAACACACAGAATAAAGAAGTCTTAGGCTGCCAGCAGTGTTCAAATACAAAGCAGACAAATGCCTCATTGCTTAAGCAAAACTGTGTGTTGGTTGTAAAGAAGAGTGTACACACTTGTCCTTTGCAGCCAACACACAGCTGCTCAGAAACACCAGCAAGAGAAGACTCTGAAAAATGGGTTCTTTGCCAAGTGGTTCAGAATTATGCCATGACTGCAGACATGAAGAGTAGTTTCATGGGATCAAAAGAGAACACAGTTCTGTTTTCACATTTGAGGTCCTCTTTTGTGCAGCTATTGCTTTAAGGTAGGATTTCTTCAAAAGGAATACTGAGTGGAGAAATAAAAATGCCCGCATTTTAGCAGGAATGCCATCACCATATCATTCAGAGTAGGAATGAACTCCTACTATCACGCTTTCCACTTCCAGTTATCCACTGCTTACAAGTTCCACAAATCTCCCAGCAAGGGACTATCAAGCAGTAAAAGTTACAATTGCTATTACCCAAATGTGAATTGACAAAAATGTTCGAAAGTAATTTTGTGAATTTATGTGAATAGCAGAAAATTTATCCATAGAAAAATCACAATTTCCCTTTTAAGAGATCTAGGAATAGAGACAAGTTAAAAACTCGATTCAAATGGAATAATTCAGCTGGCTGCCCTAGCCACTGTGCTGTGGCTCCAGGGTGGGATATCAGGCTGTATAGCAGAGAATTTTTGCTATATTAGGGAAGTCCCGACCTTCCTTTTAACATATGCAAAAACGCATGCATGGGAAAGCTCCAGGCCCACACTGTCCTTGCTTATATTTCCAAATATACTCAACATCCTGCAAGTTAAGGCTTCTAATTTTAACACAGAGTGTTTTCTCCTCTATTTAATAGCATTAAAATGTGTGCTATTCCCACCAATCTCCTTTTCAGCTCGAGCTTAAACATTTGTAGATAATGTAACCAGGCATTTTCCTACCTGTACCTATTCCCCTACCCAGAACTTCCAGACTTTACTAAAGACCATTTTTTAAAATGCCAGCTTTTTTTTTTATTCTCCCTTCATAATGTCCCTTTGCCTCTATGTGGAATTACAGGTGTATATCCATGTTGTCACATTACAACAACTATTTTTACTATGTAGCACGATCCTCTTATCACCCCTGAGAGTTGTTCTTCCCCCATTTCACATACTAGAATGAATTATCTGACTTTCAAGCATAAAAATTAAAACTGTGCTCTCTATGAAAGTCAGCCTGATTGTTCCTGTGTTTGCAATGAGATATCTATATAAACACTGGCACTTCAGTTTGTACTAAGGTTTTATAAGATAATATTTTAGAGTTTATTAAATCTTATTATTTCTGATATCATTCCAACCAGTTTTCTTTCTCTCCACCTGAGTCACACATGCCACTCCTTCAGTAAAAATATCAAATTATGTGGGCATGCATCCCAAAACCAAAAATGCCCCCTTCAGCGTTTTGCCTTTCTGTAGCAGTCTTGTTCCTTCTGTCAATGTGATCCAAGGATCTTTATAACACCTTTAACAGGAAAATCTACCAAAAGAAAGGTTCCAGGATATCCACCTTTGATAAGCAAGCCAAGAGCTGGCACAGATGTAATCCCTGACTGAGCATTAAAAGCACATGAAGCTTTAAGCAATTTTTCCTCCAGGGTCAGAAGAGCCAACTGCTGCTTGGCCTGATAGGAGCTCAGGGTTGGCAGCTCCATAAAGAATTGAGCAAACATACTCTTCAGCATCATTTGTATTCCCAGCAGAGATGTAAATACAGCAGCAAACCCCAACTGTTTTTCCATCCTTCATGAAATCATTTTATCTTCGATGATTTGAGACTATGCATAAAGATTGAGTGCCATATTTTGCAGACTCTAATCCAAGAGATTTTAAAATGCATGATTTCATTGCCCAGTAACATGTCAGTGGGGGTTCACCAAAACAAGATATTATTTTATTAAATGTGGAAAGGTAATGAATACAAATTATTTGCATTTATGTAAGCAAATGATAATTTATATTCTTAGAACAAAAGATGGACATATATATCCTATGGGTCTCCCTCTGCTGTTCTTCAATTTCACTTATTTATAAAGAAAAGAAAGAGAGAAACATCTGAAATCCTAAATGCTGCTGTGATAGTGACTGGTTATTCTGCAAAAGAGAAAGTGTTTTTTTTCTGGAGCTTTGGAGACACTGTGGGTCCTTATTCTACACCTCCCAAACAGCTCTCCCAAGTCCTGAGCTGGGCAGTGCTCATTGTGGTCGGCCACTAATTAAAATTATTCTTCACTTTCCACACCATCAGATCAAAATAAAGAGAGACAAACTTCCTACATAAAAATTTAGATAATCACGTGCAGTTTGGGGGGTTTGTAACCCTGCTCTTAGCACTTTTCTTTATGACATTTATAATGCATACTTAACACTGTGGTTTAATCCTCAAACGCATCTAAATCTATAGTAATAAGTATACCAAAGATTTATACTAAAAAGGTCAAATCCTGTTAAGAAATGGATGATTTTTATTCAGAACTGGATACTTCAGATTAACTAAATGCTGCTCACTAGATTTTGTTTTAAAGCACTCTTCAAAGCAAAACTACTCTTTACAGTCAAATCCATTAAATTAAACAGAGAAGGGGACAGGAAACTTGTGTGTCATCAAATCAATTCAAGCCTCACGGTGCTTCTTTTGATAGAATATATTTTCAAAAACATGACATCACTATTAGTGCAAAGATTTATGTATTATTTATGCTAAATCTATTCTCAAACTGAAGGCTTGTTACCAATGTTTTGGTCAACTAATCCATCTGTAAATTTTCTTTTTTACTGAACAAGTATACCCACTTGATTATAGTCCCTCCCCCCACCACTGCCAGTATCGTATCTCTCCAAATCTTCCTTTACATTTGGATCAGACAGGTACATGGATCTGGAGCACAGGTCAGAACGTGCACAACAGTTCAATGAAAATAACAACATTGCCGAAAATCTTGACAATTCCCATCCCTCCATTTTCCAGTCATCAGCAGTGAGATGACAGCAATAGCTTTATGTATTATCCCATTAAAAAGTCAGCGGTGCCAACCATACTATGCAGTGAGATTTTGTTTCACATTTAAATGCCACATTTTAGTATCTATATAAACAAGTGGCTGTTCTGAATTTACCATAATAAAATAGAGTTCTGTGCAGTATACTTTGATGTAAACTTCACCAAACACAGAAAACTCATTTCAGAAATACCCAGGCACCTGCAATATCTAAGGAGCTGGGGCAGTGGGGAAGAAAAGAGAAGCTTATACTGGCTTTGCTCCCTAAGCAGATTTAGGGCAGAGGTGGAGCTCAAATTCTGGCCTCAGATTCTGCTTTTCTTTGTGAATAAGCTATCCAAATTTGGACTACAGTAAATATAGATCACTGCATCTTCTCTGCTGGTTCAGTTGATGGAGTTTTGCAGGGATGAGTCACCAAACACAGACCCTGTTCTGCTCCTCCCAAGCCTCCTGGACCAGCTGGGAGTAGCTGCTGTAGGAGGCAGGACACCAAGGGACATCTGTCCTGATTTTCCAATGCCGTCTCACATCCTTAAAGACAGACAGCTGGTACCATCCTGCCCTAAGCCTGCCCCATGCTGCAGATCCCTGCACAGCTCCAAGGAGCCACAGCCCGTGGGTGGGTACAGAGAGCTCACAGTGAGACTGTGCTGGGGCAGCTGCAGCCAGCTCACTGCACACTAACCACGTGCTGAACAGACCACTTAGCTCAGGCTCAGCAGCATTATTAGTGCTCTTCATGGGTTGGCACCACTCTGCACATCAGTTAATAGACCTTTCTGACCCTCCTGCTCTTGTGCCTTACAAGTCTCCGGGCTCCGACAGCTGGGCTAATAGACCCATCTGGAGCACTGAGAACATGCTTGTACTCAGCCCCATCAGCACGGCAGAGCTATCTCAGCATATCTGCATCCATCAGCAGGCCTGATGAGCCATACTCTGCAGCATGACATGGCTGTGCTCCTGCTTCTGGGGCCCTGGCAGCTGCACTGATGTATTCCGTGTGCTGTATCTCAGGCATGAAAAACCTGTAATCCATGTTATTGAAGTCTGGCCTTGTAAAATCTAAATCTTGTTGTTCCTTATACTTCCAGCTTTCAGAGAAACACTGCATCTTTTCATGCTGTTGCCATTTTGCTACAATTTAACACACGCTAAAACACTGTCGAAGGTGGAAATTATAGCAAATATGCCTGGTAGCTCTTTGACAAACATGATGAGACCAAAAAAAAACTAAAAAACAACTTTTAGAGAGGTAACAAGACCAAAGCTTGACTGTGACTTAGGGCATACTCTCTGTGGGCTGAGTGCTGCTGACCCACTGGGTGATTTTACCATTTTCCTGCCACTTTCTCACAGTGACCCATGCACTAGAACTCTAAGACTCACTGAACTCCATCCTCAAAATATCCTTCACAAAGGCAGACTAGCACTGAGATGCTCTTTTCTTTTCACCTGTGACCTTGCTGTCATAAATGAAATTGACATTTATAAACAATTCATTTGGGAGGTGCTTTCTTCTGAGGCAAAAACTAAATGATTAAACAGCTTTTGCAAAAACCTGTTTAATTTCTGGGAGCTGAGTTATTTTACAAGACAATGTACAGTTGTTTAGTTTGTTGTGCTCTTGAAGTAAAAGAGACCGAGTAGGAGATGTCACATCTTTGAATTATTGTAGATGATGGACAACAGACTGTGGGACAAATTAGTGATAATGTCAGAAGCAAGCTCCCAACAGATAAATAACGATGCTCATGTAACAGCCAGACAGCTGAAACACGTCCTGCTCAATGCACCACAAAGACAGACTTTCTGTACTGTCCCATTCAATTATTCTCCTCTTGTTTCTTGTTTCCCAGCAGATAATTGGATTTTAAGAGAAGGCATGTCCAATTTCCAGGGCTTCATTTCTCTTCTGTTTTCCTTCTGATTTCACACAGTCTCTTATCCCCACATCCTATACAGAATCAGCCAAAGCCTTTCTAAACTTTTAAGTTACTCTTGAAGTTAAACAAAGTTAAAAAAAAAAAGTCTTCAAAAGTAAAGGACTTGATCCTGCTGGGCACAGAGGAGTGTTCCCAATGTAGTGAAGGCATCCCTGTTGCAACTGCTAAACAATCTGCAGGAACACAGGTCTTCACAGAAGCAGTCTCTTAATAATAATCAAATATGATTTAACTGAGAAAAAGGAACTTCAGCATTATTTAAGTGCACATTCAAAATGAGTGTAAGAAAAGAGTGACTGTTTCTATCCTAATATTAAGACCATTATTCAGAATGCATTCCTGTAACAGCTTTCCTTCCATAACAAAAGGAGGTATAATAACACACTGTAGGAAACAATACATATTTTATTAAAAGATGATGAAGAAATTTCTCTCTTCAAGACTCATAACATGCATTTAGCTTGCCAGTTTTCAGTGTTTTTTTATTGTTGGTTGTTCAGGGTTTTTTCTCCTTAGCAGAAAATAAATGCTTATAACAACTTAGAGAAAGACCTGAGTTGACTACAATGCTGTACCTTCCTGGGTGGACAAGAAGTATTCATTGAACTGCCTTCTGTATGACTGAATTACCAATTGCATCTCATTCAAATAAAAAGTCTTGCTTTCAGCCCAGAAAGGCAATACTCTTAAAGCTCTCTAAGCAATTCTTTCCCAGCAAATATTTCCCCATCAACTGAAGGAACTGAGCACACCCCTGTCATTTATCAATCTGTGCTTTCCCTTCCCACACCAAGCAAGGTTGTGACACTGCCTACATTTGCTAATTCTGAGAGTGCCATGTCTACGGACGCCCAGTGAGTCATGCTGGGAGCAGCCATAAACTGATGAGCACCAACCCAGCACTAGCAGCAGCACAGCACCCATGTGACAGAAGACAGACATCAGCAAGTGTGGTGCTTCACTTCAGCTTTAAAATCCTAAGTCTATCCAAGTTACTTTTGAAAAGCAAAGTTTCCAGTTGCAGACTCCACTGAACACTCCAGCTACACCAAGAGCTCCAGCTGGTCTGCTGGAGGGTACACGTTTGTAGGGTCTCTGAGAATGACATCAGAACAAGCACTGGAAAACTGGATCATAATCTATGCAAAAGATCTGACACCTTGAGAAGCAAGTAGGACCTTCCAGGAGTAGCCCACGGAAGGATCAGAATGGTTTTCACTTCATTCTTCCCCTCAAGAGTTCATCGAATCTCAGTTTTCAGAAGCAGCCAGGGAGCGTCAGGCTGCTGAAGTAATTCCCAGGAGCTGCTTGGACCTGCTCAAGTGTGAAGCAAGAAACCATAAACAGCTGCCCGCCTCTGCAGTTAATCTCTGCAAACTGCTTGCCCTCTGCAATAGAGGCAAAGGAGCTCCAGTGCCTATTTTCACCAAAGGTTTATGTGGCATGCTTTGACACACTGCCCAGACAGAACACATAACTTGTGCCTTGTTATCATCTCTTTATTCTGGTCCCCTCTGTAAATCTATAAAGTAGTACCTTTGTTAAAGCAGCACGTAAGTATGTGCTACATAAAATCTCAAATATGGTCAAGAATAGTTATATAACAGTTACCATACTGCCTTGCTATAAAGCTTAAATAATGAGATAGGCCAGAAGAAACCACAATGGTGTCTCACCTGGTGTACTTTTTCAAATGAAATGACCCTTATCCCTTTTGACAGGTTCAAAGCCAGCCCAGGACACACAGCCATCTGCGCACAGGACAGCAATAAACGTGACTTCTGTTTCTGCCTGAAGAAGGTGCCACCTTCAAGCTGGGAGTAAACATATGCAAGCCAAGGCACTCCAGGAGAACTCATATTTTCAAATCACCTTTATTCCTCAGCCATCATTCTTTCTAGCTTCAGAAAGTGTCTTTTCAACAAAGCTATTCTAATCTTCATGCTTTAGTTTCTGTAAACTTGCTTAACTCCCTTCCTTAGTGGTTTTGTTTGACTATAAATGAACAAACAGCTTGTTTTCCACAAAGGCCACATTTTCCCTTGAAGGGCAATTTATACAAAGCTTACAGCAGAACTCTTATTATTGCCTGAAGGTATCTGTAATTCCGGTTATGCCCTTTGCTAGCATTATGCAATTGCCATGATATAGACTGCCCAAATTAAAAATACAAATATACTGTCATGTGCTCATATAGTCAAGACTGATCTTTAATTATTTATCAAGCTTTGATGACTCAGGGCTGTGTAGACCAAGTATTGTTAATCCGGATTACTTGATAACTTACGGGACACGTCTGTATCAGTTAATTATTAAAACAATTACCTATTAAGTATCAGAAACCCGTATCTTTCCCATTTAAAATCAAGGGCTGTTTTATTAAACAGTATAATAATATTATCAATATTCAGAGAAGTAGAAGCGTTAATAATGAGATAGATGTGCTCTCAAAATGGAGCTGATGCACATCGAAATCAAGTTCTAGCTTGCTTTCTACCCAGTTCTGGCAGAAATGACATAGAAAAAAAGAATAACCACGGCAGGGAACAATGTACAAGTCTCTTCAGCAACAGCAAGCAGCAACTCTTAGGTAAAAAGTGTTTACTTGTCCCCACTGACAGGGAGCATAATTGAAAATGTTAATATGCTTGACACAGAAAAAGAATATAATCCTTTCAAATACCAAAACTCTTTCAAAGAGCTCCTGATGCATTGATTTTTTTTCTCCTGACATTCAAATAAAAGCAGAAAGAATACTAGTATAGACTCCCTGTGTAGTACACTGTCCTACTAGAACTGAAATAGAGCCTGCAGGACAGAGATCAGTCGGGAAGCTGTACATTCATCTGGCCCCAGCTGAGATTATTTCAGAGCAGTGTAGTAAAACTCCTGTTCAGAAACCAGCCTGGACACAGTGCCCTTTAATTCCAGATTCAGATGTAGCAAAGCACACAGAGCAATTCCATTCACTGATCACATGAATACCCTTAAACCTATCAAATTTACCTACCTAAACACTCTAGTTTACACTATTTATTTAAACTTTAAGACATACTTAAAGGATCTCGTGGCACTTCTCTTATCAGTGCAGTAAAGATATATGAAAAAAAGGCCTGGGTTTAGGTGTGCTGAATTTCTCTCTTCATGCATTTTCAGGGGGAATTTTAAAATGCTTTTCTTCAGTCTTCAGCCTGCTGAATGATGGGCAAATTGAACAATTAGTTTCATCCATACCAAATGAGGTTTATCACATGCTAGCGAAGATAAGAAGAAATGACATTGCTACATCCCAGAGGTACTCCTTGAGAATGAGCTAAATATAAAAGGTCTAATTGTCTACTTACATATGTTAAAAAGCTTTTGCCAATGCTTTAAAGGGAAGTCAAGAGTTCTCATCAAGACACAGATTCTCTACAGGCACTGGCACACCATCACTTAGGGTTTCTACCTACCTCATATTTATAGTATAGAAGTGCCACAACACAGATTCCTGGCATAAGCAAGGAGGTTGTGTGATTCTCAAGAAGTAGCTGATTTCCCAGTTTCCCATCAATCCTGTTTTGCCCCATAATGGCATCTAATATGTTGTACTCATGTAGGTCTATTTTCAGACCTTTTTTCCCCCCCTCTTTCTGTTTGCTTGTCTGCCGTGTGTTCAACCAATCCGTGTAGTTCTGAAAAGCACCAATTAGCCAATGACAATGACACTCTAACACTGTGCCTGAGGACCTGTGCTGGAGTTCTCACCTTTACCTCTGAACTAATGATACGTAAATATCAGCACTTCAACCTTCATAGCTTAAGAAAACCAAAGCATCCTGAGGGCAAATGTAGGTATAAAGGAAAGCCATTTATGTCTTCACTCTGTTGAACTCACATCATAAGACTGTGCCTCAGGCATTTTATCTGTCATTTTAATGTGTCAAGTGAAGAGGTTACTGGCTTATTTCAGAGAGGGAACTGTCTCACTGGGAGGGGACATCTTGACTTTTATGTGACCTGGCTTTCTCCCTGAATAGCCAGACTTTGATTCAAATGCAAATATCTTCAGGCAGCTTTCAACACGATCAGTGTGTAAAAGCCATCAATAAAAGGAACCAAGAAATGACTAAAAATAATAAATGTCAAGCATGTGAGATGTCCATTAGTTTCTTCCTGACCTAGATCCATAAAATAGAAGGCAAACAGCAGGTGCCTAGCAAATTGATCTTCAGGAGTGCTTAGAAAGCTTAACCTTCCTGCACTTAGTCATCTACATCACTGCATGTTTAGCCCACTGAACAGTTCCAGCTCTCTGTGCTTTTCTCCTATTTATTTACAAGAGAGAACATCTAATTGACCAAACTCCGCTCTGTGGTTCTCATTACTCCAGCTTTGTTTGTCAGGAGACAGGTGCGAGAAAATGAACGACTAGGCAGAACCTTAATCTTCTGTAACACCTATGGAAATTTATGCAAAAGTTAGAACTAGTAGCAGAGAATCTTTCACGTAAATTCATACTAGAAAATTTTGAAAATGTATCTGTGGTGTGAGGAAAGGTTCAGGTGGGAATTGAAATCCTTGGCTCGTGCTTTGTGTGGAATGTCCCAGAGTTACCAGGAACACTGCAACCACAGACAGTCCCAATCGCTTAAAAATTTAAAAGGTTAAATATTTTGCAGGGTAGCCTGTAAGTAAAGAGGTACTGCATTGTCCAGTGTGAAGCCTTCACTTTCCTGTTGTAGTGAGGGGATTAAAGCTCCATCAGCTTCCAATCCCTAGGTAAATCTGTACAGGCAGAATAGAATAAGGCCCATCTTCTTGCTGAGCTATTTTAGCAGGCACAAAAAGACATCGCAGGCCTAGCTGCAGTGTATTTTCTCTGACAGAGATAGCCATGTGAAGGCAGGAATGGAACCAGAATGCAAACTCCTTAGGCTGGAGACAGAGTGGCAAGTTCTGTTCTCAGATACGCAGAAAAGTTCAGGAGAAGCTCTTCTCCTCCATTTACAGCATTACTGTGAACAGAATCTGACCACTCCTTTCCAGAGTACTTGTCAAATAACACAAGCAAGAAAGAGATGGCCTAAATATCGTCTTGCTTTGCACTCTCCACTGCCAGATTTCTTCAGAAGAAACTGACCCTTGTGTGTCTGCACTCCATAACAAATACTAACTTATGTACAAAAAGATGTTAAGTTGTATTCAGTCAGCTCTGACATTTGAAAACTCTCCTTTGGATCTCAATATCAAAAACTAACTTTTTCTTTCAAATGGTCTTCTTTGCACAAAGAGGTCCAGGAAGGTTTTTCTTATGCTTAAACGGAATTTCCTGTATTTCAGTTTCAGCCCATTGTTTCTTGTCCTGTCTTCAGATACCCCTAAAAAGATTTTTGGCTCCTTTGCTTTTACACCTTCATTACATAGTTACACATTGATAAGACACTCCTCACAAAGCTTCTCTTCTCCATACTAAACAAGGCTAGTTCTCTCAGCCTTTCCATGTTTGAGAGATGAACCAAGCCCTTACTCATCCTCATGGTCCTTCACGAGGCTTGCTTCAGTAGGTCTGTGTCTCTTAGACTGGAAAACCCAGAAGTGAACCCAGAATTCCAGATGTGCCTCAGCAATGCTGAGTGGAAGGACAAGAATCATCTCTTTTAACTGTGGAAATGCTCTTCCTAATGCAGCTCAGCAGGCTGCTATCCTTTGCTGCCACAAGGGCACATTGCTGGCTCGTGGTCAACCTGGTGCTCATCTACAGCCTCAGAAACTTTTCTGAGGTCTCCGTCCAGCCACTGATGCACTGTACATAACACAGTCATGCAAACAGATACAGACAAACAACCCTCAATCCATGCCTTTTCAAGGATGTTAATTACGTGGACAAGAAGCAAAAGGCCAGTCACAGATATAATCCCAGAATTACAGCAAATGCCTCCTGATAACCTAAAAATGTTATCAGAAAAAAAAAAGGATGTAATCAAGTTGCCACACCAATGAACGGAGCTTACTCAGGAAGAAAATACTAGGTACAAAGGGGTTCTCTACTGCAGCAGGAAACATCATCACAAAAACCTGCTTGGAATATAAACAGAGCAAACCCAGAAATTAGATACAAAATTTCAGCCACTGAGACAAAGAAAAGGAATTCTTTCATCTGTTGTTGGAGGCACAGACATCATGTCCTTGAAGATAAAAGGTACAACAACCTTGTCACAGCTACTTTCTTCAATTCATTCCATGCCCTGATCCAGTCCAATCATATACATTTTATGTATATTAGTCTGTGCTTATGCCCTATTTTTAGGTTGGATGAACCAGTTTCCTTCCAGTGCTATAGTTCATCCAGGGACAGTTTGTTCCAAGCACTATTCTGTGTACAGAGTATGCAAAAGATGCTCTGTCACATTGGACATTCTTTGCTCTGCACACTAGTCCATCAGCATCCTTACCCTCCTACAGGCTGTGCTCCAGCCCCTTTGAGTCCCAAGCCCTTCTGGTCAAGTTCTGAGGCCACAATGAACAGCAAGGAAATTCTCTCTCCTTACAGGGACCAAGCAGGTTCCTGTAATGTTGGCTCATTCCAGCCAACACACAGCATAAGTACATCCTGCATGCCATTAGCAGAAAACAAAAGATACTCTGTGTGCGTAAAACCTACCTAACAGAGGCAGAGAGGCTGAAGACAGTGAGAAGAGTAAGGACACAGCCCTGCCCCTTACGAGTTCACACTACAAGAGAGCACATTTCAACACTTAACACTGCAACCTCTGACTCCACTTCGCTGGAAGTGGAGATATATTTAAGATGTATTCACAATTCACTAGCTACTGTCACAAGTTCTGCAAGAAAATCAAGAGACAGTGAATCAGTTCATTAACAAAACAAGTGGAACTAATAAACACCTTCGAGACAGTTCCTTTAGGGGAGAAGGGAAAGAGACACTGGAGTCCTCCCTAGAATGGAACAAGCGTCAAGTATACATACATCTTAAACACATCTTAAAATATCTGCACTGAGATCACTCTAAAGAAATTTTAAGAGAGCACTTTTTTTTCCTAACTTGGCTGACAAAACCTAAAAGGTAAACAAGACAGGGATGCAGACACATTATTCCAACACTGGCATGAACAGTGTAATTCCCCTTCACTATTTGTTTCCTACATTATACTGCGTAGGATTCTCACACACAATCAGCTTTCAGGTATCTCTGCTGCCACTGGAGTTCAAGAGGTCACACACATGACCTAGGAGCACAGTAGCTGTGCTTAAGTAAGGCCATGCAATTAGCAGCCTAAAAGTAAGTAGTTCCTATAGCTGATTTATTAATAAAGATAAATAAGGCAAATATTTATAACTCTCTTTCTGCTTTGCTGCAGGTAGAAATTGATAACTGTTGAGTAACTGTGAAATTGAGAAGGCAAGCTTTGCAAGGTGCGCCTGAGAGGAATGCATTGCAGACTCATAGAATGCTCAATGAAACTTCCAATTATAAAGCAATGAATGAAAAATTAATGTAAATGTATATTGCCAAGGGCATCACATATCTAAACATGAAGATTAAGATCAAAGTTTATTTCCCTGGGAGAACATTCATTGAAGCAATCAAGAAATTTTTGCATAAATCCCATTAACTTTCTATAGCAAAACCAAAACACCCAAATATAACTTCCTAACCAAATTATGATCTTGGCTCTTGAACAAATAAGCATTATCACTTAAAAAGAATGACAGGTTTATGGGTGGAAAATAACATTCAGGAAGCTGTATGAAGCAGCGTCATTTTTTAAGCAGCCATCTCTCTTGATTTCAATCAAATGAATATTTTAAACTATCTTTCTTACAATACATTGATCAAACTTGCCCTCTGAACACAGCAAGGAAAAATTGTCTAAAAGTCAATATTCTCCTGGCAGTGTATCTGAGGGGCACATCCTCCAACATCACAACCTGTCCTTCATCTGTGGAAAAGTCTGACCGACTTGTGGTAGCTGAATAACATTATGTCTTGTCTAGTATTGCTGAAATGTGGTTTTTTTAATAAAAGGATGGCATTTCTACAATACCAAATACTGCATTCCAAAGTTCATTTCTTACTGTTAAAGCAGAGGTTTAGTTCATATGCCTGAACTGATGCCTGACAGCTCAGGCTGGTGGGAGTCAGCACCAGTCCTTTGGTATTCAGGTAACGGCTGTGAACAAGAAGCTGCAGCTGACGTGTACGACAGTATATATGTGACACCTTACTGTTTGCTTCCTGTCCAGTCAATAAAATGCAGATGATGATAATCAAGAAATGGTTTTCTAAAATGCCTATATAATTTTCATGAAAAAAACCCCACCAACTTTTAAGGAAACTCCTCTAAGACTTGAAAACGTTCTTTTGAAGCTTTCCACACCTGATTTTCCCCTCCTGTCAGATGAAGAAAAGAGGTTTGCTTTTACCAAAAAAGGTGATGACTATTTTGATCTGCTACTTGCATTAACACACTACTCCAAATACCACTTCTACAGATTACTTACAGCCTTGAGCATGCCATATATCCTTGAACTCTTTGCAAAATTGATTTTACACAACAAAATACCTACAGAAATACACCAAAATGGCGCAGTTATACAGACACACACAGAGATATCAGACTGAACTAAACCATCTCTCAGGATGGGAGAACATTAGAAATTGTTCCATTGTTTACTGGTACACTCAGCAAGACTTTCCTCAGTAACTCTGCCAGAAGCCAATGGCCTGGGAGCAGAAGAACATTGGTTCCATATTGCACAAGTTAGAAACAGAGACTTTGTCAGTGACACTTTACTTGCCATCATGGCAATTCTGCAAACTGCTTTCAAATTAAAGCAATGATGTGTGTTCATTACTCAGATTGTAATGAGCAAAATACAACTTCCTCTAATAATACTGCATTCTGCCTTCACCAGGGGAGAGTTAACAAGAAAAAAGGAAAAAACATCCTTATTGTAAGGAAATACTAAAGTAACTTAAAACATTATCTCGTAGAAGAGGCTGGAGAGGTTTAAATAGGCACAATCACAAGGCACTATTTACCTCCAGGATTTTGAAGGATTTTAGGGAGATACTAAAAACTTGTTTTCATTCCCACCTGAACTGCAAAGGACATGAGATGTTAGCCTTTAAAAATAATTAAAAAACAAACCCAAACCCCAACAACAATGACCAAAAGAAA
>VXAZ01004837.1:1444805-1523705 GCA_013399875.1 Gymnorhina tibicen | reverse complement strand
AAAAACCCAACACCCAAAAAAAAAGGACAAAAAAAAAAAAAAAAAAAAAAAAAAAAAACAACCGAAAGAAGAAACACCTTACTGGGAAAATATCCACTCGTGAAAATATCTCAGCCCTTGCAAAAGGTCATTTTCATGGGGGAAAAATGAATACATCAGTTGCTTCAGTTCTGTCTTCAAAGGTTATTTGGAAAGACTTTCATGTACGTCTGATTAGCAAAGGTGGAATACAGCACCCGAGGCACTAGCAGGGATTTCTAGCTTGCTATTTCTTTAGAGGCTTTTTAAAATCAAAGCAGAAATTCAACTCGCTGTTTCATTTCTAATATTTTGGACAGAGATTGAAAAAGTTCCAGACCGAAATTTCCAAACTAAGAGAAATTAAGCATTATTGTAGCATGCTCTAATCAGTTTGGGATATTCACTTTCAAAAAATGTCCCAGGCACAAAGACAAAAACATAACGAGTTGCTTGTGAACATAGGACTTTAAAAGCTGAAGGGAGTGGAAGTAGGATGCACAATACAATAAATGCCCAGAGGCATTCTCTGAACTGCCACACTGCACTCTGCTCAATGCTCCCACAGCTCCAGCAGCTCTCAGGATGATCAGCCCTAACTGTAGGAGAAGAGGACCAGGAAGAGCAGAAAGAAAAACCAAAACACTGAACTTTCCTGTTTTCCTGTTCAACTGCTTCTTTTCCAGGCAGTTCAGCAAGTATCCGGATAGCAGATTTCAAGCCTGAATCAAGTCCTTCTATTGAGTTCAGTTAGGTCTGATAAGAACCAGTATGACACAACCTCTTTAACAGAACTGAAAAAAAAAAAATTCTGGTTCAGAAAAGGGTGGGCTTTTTTGTGAAAACNGATAAGAACCAGTATGACACAACCTCTTTAACAGAACTGAAAAAAAAAAAATTCTGGATCAGAAAATGGCTGGCTTTCTTGATGAAATCACGAAAGTAGATGCATTGCGTTTCTTCTCAAGATACATCTGGACAGAGCAATTATCATGTCCCAGTTGTATTATCTTGATAGATAGAGAACTCACTAAGGCTTTTTTTCTATCTCTAAGAACTGGATTTGCTGCTTGGATTAGAACTCAGCAAAATTATGATTTTAATGTCTTAAGTTACCATCAGTATGAAAACACTGTTGTCTACACAGTAATACCTGTAATATTAGTTCTTAGAGTAGCTGAATTCTGAGTTACAATGTTTCCATATCTCAAAAGTGCTGAAAGAAGAGTACAGAATTGTTTCTGTAAACCAAGAGCTGTAGATAGTGAGAAACTTTTGTTTGCCAGACTTCAATAAACAAGAGTTCAGTGGAGGGTAAGATGAGATGTTCAGGGCTGGAACATTTTCCCTGTGAGGAGAAGCTGAAGGAACCCAGCTTATCAAACCTGGAGAAGAACAGGCTTCAAGCAGGACTTAGGAGCATCCTTCCAGACAACCCTATCAACAACACACAAGCAGGCTCTTCACAACAGTGCATGATAGAACCATGAAACAGCTGTAAATTGAAACAAGAGAATTTCAAACTTAATATAATGAGAGGAAAAGCCTCAAGAACAATCAAACAGTGGAACAGGTTGCCAAGGAAGGCTGCCTGGTCTCCATACTTGTTGGTCTTCACGACCAGACTGAATAAATCCATGAGTGATCTGATGTCATAGCTGTCTCAGTAGGAGGTTGGATAAGAGATCTCCTACAGCCCCTTTCAACCTGAATTACCTTATGATTGCAAGTTCATATGTCAAGATTAATAGTATTTTGCAAAAAAGAAAAAAAAAAAGAAAGAAGATGCATCACTACTTAGGCTGCAGTACATAAAACAAAAGAAATTGTATGTAACAGGGCAGAACTGAAAAAAACAAATTACAGCCTTCTAGAAGGATTAGAAAAAGGTTTAATTTAGATGCTAATTTCACCAACTAGCATGTTTATTTTCAAGAGCAGGGCTGTTCCCTCAGCTTATTAGTAGTATATTTGCATGAAAATGTGGTCTATGTTTCTTCACCACTCACTCATCTGCTCTTCCTGATTACGCCTCATTTGAAACCACAGTCTGCAAATAACTGTTATGCTACAGAGAGATGATGTTGAGTTCAAGTAGAGAAAAGTTGCAGGAGGAGAGAGAATACTTAGAAAGAAATATTATTTTTTACCATGAACATCTGTTTATCCATAAAACCTTGAAAAGAAAGAGTAAAGGAAAATACAACAGAGAATAAAAAAAAATCCTGCAGTCATATAACAATATTTCCAGTAGGCAAAAGCACCTGGACCAACCAACTTCCAAAAGAGAACTTATCAGAAAGATGGAGAAAAACTTTTTACAAAGACCTGTAGTGACAAGGAACAAAGATTTGAAACTAAAAGAGGGAAGATTTCTTTTGGATCTATGGAAGAATTTTTTTTACAATGAGGGTGGTGAAACACTAGAACAGCTTACACACCAAAAACATGGATGCCTCATCATTGGAAGTGTTCAAAGTCAACTGAGCAACCTGAAAAGGTGGAAAATGTCCCTGCTCATGGCAGGGGGGTTCAACAAGATGATCTTTAAAGGTCTCTTTCAACCCAAATAAATTTATTATCCAATGAAGAGATGGGATTAGAATTAATCTTGCCTCCCCACAGAGAAACCCCTTTGCAAATGCATTTGCATTGTGCCCATTGACATGGGTTTGTCTAAAGCAAATACTTGCTAAGATGTTTGCTTGAATGAAAGAAAATTCTGACATCAAGGGAAAAAAATATTCCTTCTTGGGATATACTGGAATATACTTCAGCATTACATTAAACTATGTAATTTGAATAAGGGCAAAATAGCTTTGATCTGTTCAAATCAGCTGGTAGAAATTAGGACTACTGAGCAGAACAGTCCCTTTCTGATCTGCAAAACTTTTCAGAGCGCTCAGAAAGTGTTAGGGTAAGCTTGGCTACCAGTTTTACAAACAAGCATTTCCCTTTTCTTACTGCTCTGCTTATTGCACACTATAAATACACTAAGAGTACAAAAACGTGAAAGATGATAGTTTCTTGAATATTATGAAATGCTATGATTTTTCTGTTCCACATATGATGTCTGCATGAACAGTCATAAATTTCTTTGAGAATCTGGGGTTTTTTAATTGGTTTTTTTATAGAAGTAAATTCCTCTGGAAATACTTTTTCAATATTTTCTGATGTAAAAAAAAAAGGAAGTTGGGCATTTACATAACAAATAAAGAAGCATTTGCAATGGAGACACATCACCACAACTACTTTCGAGTAATAACATATAAATCCTAAAAGCTTTCAGAAGTTTCTAATCCAGAAATAAAATTGATATCACCAGTATGAAAAAGGCAATGTCTTTATTATCTTTCAGATCTACATCTTCTAGTCTTACAGCATAGCCTTCTTTCCAGTTTGCCAAGCAAGCTGACCTAGATTTTGAAACAAACAGGATCTAAAAATAGACTATTTGCTAAAATAAGTGTTGCACAGAGACCTCTTCAGTCAGCAATACTCTAAATCTCATAAGAAGGACATTCTGCTGTAAAAACGTGGCATTTTTCTGCCAAACTTCAGCTTAATGCATTTCAATTGTGAAAAAGTATTCTCTTTATTTCAGTGTGGTAAAGTGAATAAGATCCTAAAATACACCAATAATGTTGTGACATTTATATTAAAGATTTACCACAATATACAGAGTGAAATCTTGGCTCCACTGATATTCACAGAAATGTTGCCATCAACATTGAAAGAGCAAAGTTTCCATTCAAAGAATTCATTCCCACAGACGGATTCTAGAAGCTGGCCCTAAAAGCCAGAACCAACCTTCAGGTCCTATCTTTTCAGAAGTGGGCTCTAATTTCTTCAGCCCCTTTTTTACTAACCACTATCTTTAAAACTTCTGAAATTATTACTTCATTTTTTCCTTTGCTTCATCTTCTAGTTTGCCCTGTGGGCACAGTGGAAGCCAGGGCATACCTCAAACGTCTTAACACTGAAGTCGACAAAAGCTCTGACAATTGTTCCTGTGTGATGGTACATTCTGAGTAATGGTCCACACAAGCTGTAACCTTTCAATAATCAACATCTTAACTCAGAGAAAAACACAGGAGAGGTGATTCTGTTTTCTCAAAAGATTTACTGTCATTTGCAAACCTTTCTCATTTCTTAATCAGAAAACCCTACTAAGAGTAGGGCTTGACATGAGTATTTAAAAGTTCACATCCCACATTACCCACTGAAATAGTGGGCAACTGTAGCCCAGAGCTGAGATACAAAACTTTGTGTCTGTTTCTTTTCCAAGGTAACAGAATGGCTTCGTTCAGTGCCATAGGCAGAATTTATTATTCCTCCTTCCACTGGCCACTGAACTCTTTATTTTCCAGTGATTTGAAAGCCCATTCAAAAATAATACTAACTGCACAAGAACTTCAGTTTGTACAAATTAATGTGGCTCCACCGAATTTATTGAAGGATTAACAACAGGACCCAGCAGAAAATTTGTCCTGGTTGTTTTAGATGTTGCATTTAGCTGAGTATTACTGTGATTATGGCTGATACTTGTTCTTGCTGTCTCTCAGACTCAGCTCCTTGCTGTGAGAAATACCTGATGCGCTGGTTATAACTGGTTATAAATAACTGCTGGTTATAAATGAAGGTGTCCACAGTAGCGATAGGCGTAATGAAGCCAATATCAGAGGACGTCTGCCGATTCAACCAGAGAACATCTGAACCCTGCTGCCAAATTGGCTTTATCTTATCCTTTTTTTTTTTTTTAACTACAGTGTCTGCTACATTCAGAGTGACCAAAAAATGTCACAACATAGCAACAGTGTTTACATCTTCCTGGCTGTATAAGATTAATTTTTCCTCCCATTAAGATAAGGCCTTCCCCCAGGGACTTCAGCCGAGCTGACTGTGTGGCCCATTATAGCTGGGACAAGATCAGCAGGATTAGCCCAGATTTGTTTCTAACAGATACACAGGACATCAATGCAGAGGGCTGAGCTAAATCATGCAGGAAAGTCAACCTGTGTCCGTTCTTTGACCACAATTGCAATTTCACTACAATGTCAAATTGCTGAATAATTTCATGCTAATCTAGTAGTGATTTAGAACAGGAACTGCTTTCTATCAACTTATACCACCCTTCAGGAAAAAGTGTAGCCCAGATTATAGTCTGGGCAAATCAATGCCAAATTCAAATTATTTCATACCAGCTGTAGATTTCACCCAAGAGCTAAATTTCATTTTCAGAAATTTCAGATTAAAATGTCACACAAAATATGACACAGCATCCAAAGGGTTCAGTGAAAGAAAAAAAGATCCGTGCATGCGTTACTCCATGCACACATTCATGCATGCACACAGATCCTCTAAGCACAAACAGATGCCTGTAAATGAAGTGACATGCCAGTGAACAACTCAGACTGAGGTCAAGGTGGGAGCCCATGTAAGCCTACATGTGCCTGCAGACTGTAGGAAGTGTCCCTCACCAGCACAGAAAAACACAGGAGAAAAAGCAAAAAGGAAAAGCACAGTCACAATAAGGTTTAAAAACCCAACCAAACAAACAAAAAAACCCACGTGGAGTTACTCCTTCTTTCACAGTCAATCTTCCTAATGTGAAACTTCCTAATGTGAATGAAAGCCCTACCTTTCCCAAGAGTGCACACATCCAGTCCTTTGCACCTCTTTCTGATTTTCCCAGGTGGAACTACAGCCTGGTGTATATTCAGATATGTGTGGAAGAGCAATGCTGCCAGGGATCTTGCCTTCATCGACTCAGCTGCCTGGGAACTTTGTAAGCCTTGCAGAGAGGATATTCCAGGGCCTACCACCATTCAAAATGGAAGATGATCCAGTAAATTTGCACCGTGGGGAGGTGGCATCTTTAACCCTTTGCCCAAACGAAAAAGCTGTAATGATGAAAGGTTGAGCCCTAACTGTTGGGTGCTGAGATCCTGTTCAGCAGTTTTGGGGATTAATTTTTTTGAGTGTTGACCCCAGGCAGTAGTTTGGTTTTTTTTTTCAGATTTCACACATATATTTCAAGTCCTGACCAGACCTATTATGAACAGAGCAGTAAATGGTAGCTAGAGATAACAAATGGCTGAAGCCAACCCAGGAAATCCAGGGGGTCCAGAAGGGTAAGAGGAGGACAGCAGTGTCAAGGGGGAAAAGAGTCAGAAGAGGACCAAAGTTCCAACAAAAATGAGGAATAAAGCAAAAAAGGAAGCAGAGATTTTACTTGTGGAGAGGTGCCTCTTGGATACTTTTTGTGTCCCAGGCAATGACATTTGCTAGGAAACCAAGGGTCTGAGTCTAACCATTCAGCAGAAATATTTCAATGATTGGATGCTAGCAGCAGGTAGAAATTCAAATTTCACTTATTTTAAACACAAGCTAGTTTTTAAATTATGTGTTCCCTGGGAGATGACAGTTCCACATTCCATTTAGGGACATAATTGCATCAGCTGGTAGTTTCAGAAAGCAGTATCTATTCTTTTTGCCAGTGTCTTCCTTGACAATCTATCATTTTAACCAATGCAATTAGGGTGAGAGACGATTGAGTATTTTCTAGGTTTATTTTCAAAACAGCTTCTAAGTAGGTCATGTGAATCACAGTGTCTGCCAAAAGGTCAAGTTAGTGTTATTTAGTCAAATGTGTCCAGTGGGGACAGTGTGCAGAAGTCACATACAAACACTTCACCACACATCAGCACATCAATATGCTTATTCTAAAATATACATCCTTTTTTCAGCCCATGAAAAGAAAACCCTCAAGAAAATAACATGAATTTTAAAAATTGCCTGCTACATGGTGTTATTGGTCAATTAATAAAAAATCTAAATCCATCCCATACATCTACAAAAGCAAGCCTATCCTGACAAATGGCTAGAACCAACAAGAAATGAAGCAGCATTTTAATAGATGTTATCAGAGTTGACACATAGTTATTTTAAAGAACCTGTTTTCTTTCATTATACTATAAATAATTTAAGTTTCACATTATGTATATAAAAATCTGAGAGATAAAACAAATGAATAGTCAATATATACCAAAAAAATAAAATATCATGTTTTGGCATATTTTTCCCTCATGGATAACAAAATTAATGCTTTGCAAACATGCTAATTTAAACGAACCATTTATGTGAATATGTTTCACAAATTATACCTTAAATTATTTACAGTATGATATACCAGCTGCTGTGCTCATTTATTTTCTGTAGGGAAAACTCTCTAAGCACCATCTGCATGCAGTATGCTTTTTAGTCACATGCAAGTTTTTCTTACCATAATTAATTTGGCATTACAATTATTATGAACGCGTAGCTGCATTTGCCAACTCCTTACCTACTATCAAATTAGCTATTTACCCAAAACAGGCAGAACTGCTGATCCTGGCATTACAAGTAAGCAAATTTTAAACTCGCCTTCCTGAGGGCAATAACTGCCACACTGCCTCATTTATCTCCTTTAGCTAAAAACCAAAAAAATCAACTCCCAAATAAACCTCCCCCACTTTCAATAACCAACATAACACGTCCTGGAGTTCACATTCAAAGTTCTTTTTCCACATCAGTTAAGTTTAAAGAGAAGGAAGGCTGTCACATAAACTACCAAAAGCAATGCTTTTATTTCTCCTTCACCACATGGATTTGCTGCAGATATGCAATAACCAATAGCTAAAACTTTAAAATGAAGGAGCTTGTCATTAAGTGTAATCTAAGCAAAGAACTAATGAATATGCTGCAGATGGTAACCACAACATGCATAAAAAAGTAGGAAGTGTGGTAAATCAACAGATTATGATCCAGGATGTCTCAACATGACAGACTGATTCTGAGATGCCACAAGAATATTCCTCTGCAGAAAGGCTGCTTCCTCTGAAGCAAGGCCAAGCACTAGATTTTTCATGGAAGTTAATATAGTTCAGTTCTAGGATTTTTACTTTGAACCAAGTGGCATCTCTGCATTTCTGCTATGTTCCCTCTGTCCTGAAAATCATGGCAACATTGTCCCCACGTTGAGCTCAATAGTCACACCACCACTCATTTCAATATACATGTGATTAAATCCCTCAGGCTTTTTTCATAATACATTCTTTACATCAGTGAAAGGATCGATGTGGGGAACACTAATTTAACAACTCCCAGTATAGCCAGCACTTTCTTTTAATAATTAAGAAGCTCAGCATCCAATTCATTGCTGGTGGGAGGGCAACTGCTCTGAAAACTATGTACACAATTTCTGCATTCAATTCTAGGTATTTCTTCATCACTCATTTAAATTTAAGTTTTCCTGCCAGCAGCTAGAGGACATGTTACATACATAAAAATAGGTGAAATTGTAATTCTTATCAGATCTGGCAGAAAAGCTATATTTGTGAGGATTTTCTGGCCTTGACATCAGCATGAGTTGGCAACTGAAAAATATATTTAACATTTTCTTTTTATTTACTGAACTGTTTTGACTCAAAAATTCTGCAAAATATCTGACATCTAATTATCATATTTAAACACTAAATTCAAGGAAGATATAAATTTTATTCAACAGAGTAAAAACATACTCAACACACATTAAAAACAAAGAGCAACAAACAAGTCCCCAGATGAGTCTCAGCACATTCTGCAAACTTGTAACTGCCTCTTGTGTATATCTATGTTTCTGGCAAATCCATTTCAGCTTCAGAGAGAGAACATCTTACCCAAGTTTAGAAGGCTGTCAGCAGACATAAAGAAACCTTTCTGCATTTACTCTAACAAGAGAATATCAGCAGCAGTGGTTTATATGATCCTCATCATTACATAGCCTTAAAAAAAGCCGCAGAAACATTTCACTGCCTATCCTTGGAGTAAACAAAAATAAAACCCTCGTACAACTATATACTACTATCAGAAGAAGTATTTCAAGTTAGTGCAATAAAATATTCCCAGGATCAAAGCAGGGATTAAAAAAATACACAGTGAGATTCTAAACACAGTGTTTTTTTCACAACACTGACCTCCTCCAACTCGCAGATGAGTAGAGCCCAGTAGAGACACACAAAGCAGACTGGCTGCACCTGTATGTGCCCGTGCACTGACCTAGGACCACTGACTGTAGATGTACATTGCTCAGAACACACAAAAAAGGTGTCACAGCACCTGCCACTCTATAACCACATTTTTTTAAGATTTCCAGTTGACTGAGTGGGTAGGTTTGCACCTATTTTCTCCCCTCCCTTCCCTCCACACACCTATACCCACATATTTCAGCAGGTTGTGGTTTTCTGCCCTATGAACTATGATGATTGGAACATTTGTTTTACTTCATCTTTGCACATGAGGGAGGTGGCAGGCAATAAACATATGCATTAATACTTTTTCTGATGAAAAATGAAGTTTTGTCTCATTGACATCATTGGCTCCATGCTATGCAGTTCACAGGTTTCTTCATATCTGGGCAACTGGTATGAACTCCCGGGGGCAAGTAGATTAGGCCCAGTTCAACAGGACAGAACAGACTTTAATAGTAGTGCAGAGAAGTTTCGAGAAAGATGTAAAAGAATGATATGTAAGTAAGAGTGACTACTGCTTAAAAGTTTTATCAAGAGGCTAACACTGACGTGTGTGAAGTCTTCCATGCATAGCAATTTTCATTTGTCAGAACACCACTCAGGACAATTATAGCAATAAAACGAAATCTCAAGAGAGATGTTGGGGTTTTTTTCCCCTAGATAGGCAACACGATTTACATAAGCAGTAAACAGCATCCTTGACTATTTTCAAGACTGTTCCCAGGATATTTGATCAGCTTTTAAGCAGTTCAGACTACTAGGAAAATCTCAGTTTTGATTTTGGGGTATTTGGGATTTGTGTATGTGTGTATAAATAAATATATATCTATTTCTATAAAGCTGTCTTGATTTTACAGTTACTGTGGCCTGTACTTTATCTTAAAAGCACAAATATTTGTATTTAAGCCAGTGACGTGTCATATGTTTATCCCTCAATACAGCTGGCAATGGCTGCATGAGTAGAAAGTAAAATGGAACAATATTTTCATCAGTTACACAGCAACAAACCTAAAACCTACAGATGCTTCCTCAGAGCTTTCTTCAATGGGAAAACTCCAGGAGCTTCTCTGACCACTTGAGGCAGAGAGATTACAGATCATTTTCAAGCGTGTAGACTTGACTTTTGTGCTTCTTCTATTAATTTACATCACAACTTGAGACTACTTATTCAGCCTCACAAGATAGAGCTTTTTGGTAGTCAGGTTCTGTGATGCTTCTGTTCTCAAGACTGGAGGACTGAAACCCACTCACACACTCAAAAACTAATTAAGAAACACAAGAAACATAAGCACTCCATTTCACGAATGGAACTTTTTCTGAAACTCTTCTGCATTACTCCCCTGGCATAATACATTAATTTATTTCATTGGAAGCTTTGAAATATCATAATGGGTGGAACTACAGAAGTGAACAGCTACCTACAGAGGCAACATAGAGCATTCTGCAGAACCTGGTAAAATCAGACTGTAACTTGTAATGCTGATCACTGCAATGATTAAACAAAGGCACAGTTTCCCTAACACTGTGTACAAGCGTATTTGATTCTGTTCTCAACAGTTCTGCTGTACATTTGATCAAAGCCAATAAATCCAGACAAATAAGAAAGTTTGAAGCTAATTTTTGTTTCCAAAATTACCTTATCTTAAAATTGTTCTAACTCCCTATGATTTTACATTTATTTAGTGCTTTACACAGACTACAGGATAATTAATACCATTTTTTTCAGGAACATCTTTGGTCTCAAGCACTACTTTTCAGGTAAGTCTGATATGAAGAACATTGTAATTATTACAATCTGAGGTGAACTTCTGAAATAACCAGGTTTTTGCATACCTAAGTAAATCTTTCATTTCTTTAGCAACATCCACATTCTGCATTGCAGAATTATTGCATAATTTATAATGTTATGAACTTTGTAGGTAATTGTTTCCCACTGAATTGATATCTTCTGGAGGGTTGACTGTTCCACTGATACAAAAGATTATTTCCTCTTCACGGTTATCAGCATGTGCCAGGTCAAACAGACAGAAAACTACCAGTCACCTATCTTGTCTGAATATTGAGAGAAGTGAAAATGAACTTGGGGATTTGGGTGATGGGAATTTTGTTTGCTTCCTTGCTTGTTTGGTTTTTCTTAATACCAAACACCTACAACAAAGTAATACATGCTACTTCTTTGAACATAGTCGCTCCTGGAAATCTTTGAAAAATATTTTTGAAGGACTTAAAACAGTTTGTTTTTCAGAAGAGTCAAATGGCAAAAGCTCAGGAATGTCTGTTTAGGCAATCCAAGAATTTATCACCTTTCAAGTATATTTTACTTCTTATTTTTCACGTATGTAAACAGTTTTCCATTAGCTTTTGTTCTACAAAGCAGGTTGAGAGACATTTGACAGGATTCTCTTTTGTCATCACAGACGTAATTAAAAACACAAAAATAGAAGCAATTTTTGCAAGCAAATTGCAGTTTCCTATCAAAACCAAAACAAACAACACTGCATTTGCAGAGCTTTATCATCCATCATACATAAGCAAGGGAGGATAACAGTATAAATACCATACTTATTATACAAAAGTGCATCCTACCATGAAAAACTGAAAACAAGAATGCCTTCAAAGTACAGTACGTCCTTTGTCAGCACAACAATAAACATGAACAGCAACAACTTTATGCTAGATCTGGCAATGGGGTGGGAGGATGTGCTCCTTGTGTTGAAAAAGTTGTAGCAGTCTCTGTTCAAGGCATATTATTAGGAACTCTTAGCTTTCAATAAGGCCAACAAAGAACACCACAGTACAACTAATAAGTGTTAGGCTCCAAAAAAATAATCATACAGTGAAAATGCTTGTGAAGTTACTGAAGAATAACAGCACAACGTTTTGATGTGTTTTTCCCTACATCTCCTCTGTAGGCACACAAAGAAACTAAGCAACAGAATGGGCAATGAGGTGGGTGACTAAGGGCCTGACATGCAAAAATGGAGAGGTATCTAAAGGCTGCTAAACCACCTAAGCAGTTCGGATACCTTTTAACCATTTAAATTATAGGAGTAGTGCAGTATTTAGAAGATAGGTACTTAAGTGTTCATTGGGTTTTTTTCTTCTTTTTAATGTAGATGTTTCTGCATTTTTCTTTTATACGACTGTAAGGGAAGTTTCAAAAGCCTCTGTTGCTGAGCTTTTTCTGCCTGAATGATCCATTTATTACTGAGGAAATAATATTCTGTGATAGTCCTGAACTCTCCCGATGTCTGCTAGGTTGCAGGCAGGGTGTGGCTCTGCTGTTAAAATAGATAGGATGGATATTCAGAGGGTCTGTGTGACTGACATTTTCCAAGAACACAGGGGCTCTGCACATATGGGTGCACCTGTGGTGCAGCAGACAGGACAAAGAGCAGGTGAGGAGTAAGGCACGCAAACCTGCTCGCTTTCCTAGAAATTTTCAGATGCAGCAGAGCACACGGAAGGAGCTGTGACTGCCACAGTGATTGCAAAAGATGAGCTCCACTGCATTTAGAACAGATTCCCTGACCTCAGCGCTGAAATCCTTTTCCATATCAAGCTAAGCTATTCTGGCAGCAGAAACGGCATTTAGTCCTCTGTGCTCCTTTCACTCTCTGCAAGGGCTCTGAGCCAAGCTTCCCACTAACCTAACTACCATGGCACAGAGGAGATGAGCACCAGCACACAGATTGCAAATCAGATCATGGAATCATAGAATATGCTGAGTTGGATGGGACTCATCAGGGTCATCAAATCCAACTCCTTGCCCTGCACAGGACACCTTAAGAATCACATCGTGTGCCTAAGAGCATTGTCCAAACACTTCTTGAACTCTGTCAGGCCGGTCCTGTGGGCATTTCCCTGGGGAGCCTGTTCCAGTGCCCAACCACTCTCTGGGTGAAAAACTGCTATGGTACAGCATATCCTCAACAGTAAACAAACTCCATGGTTTGGCTTGGGCAATACAGCATACGCTAAAGACAGGCAGGAAATTCAGGCAAGATATGTGATGGAATACAGACACCAACTTGCTGAACATTGCTGTCTGGCCATTCACGGGACACACTAGGAGAGCGGGCACTTCCCGAGGGAGATAGAGGAGGGCTGTAAAGAGAGCACCTCAGACAGGAGCAGCTAAATCACAGTATTCAGGACTCAGATTCAGCTGAACCACGGTATTTAACATATGAGGATGCCTACTATCTTTTTTAGATCAGAGTCCTAGATTTTGCTGTGGGTGCAGAACCATGGATTGCAGTGAGCTGTTCCATGAACATACGGCAATCCATCCCATATCTGCATGTAGCTGATGGAGCAAACCTTCTCTGGGTATCAATGCTAACAAAGTTAGCCTGCTAATTTCAAAAAGAAAGATCTTTCTAAAGGTAAAGAAAGAAGGAAAAGGTCTATTTGACCAAGAAGCATATCACTCTTCTTCTGGCTAAATCTGCACTACTCAGATAAGGGATTTGCACTTCAGTGGCCACATGTTTAAACAGAGTTGAGGATTTCCACAGTGTAAGGCATGTCAGTGCTAATAACTTGGCACAAGTCAGCATCTGCTATCAGAAAAAACAGCCCATTTACTTATCCATAAGTTTGGTTTCAATATGTCTCACATAAATTACATGCAAGACAAATTTGCACCAAAATTGTACAAAAATGCCATTCTATGCAGAGGGGTATCAATAGCATTGATAGACAGTACTGCAGAAATTAAGGTAAAACGTATCCATTCCACTTAGGGATCCAAACCATCAAAAAAAATCAGCACTAAAAGAACTGTCTATAAGCCTTTCAACTATCCTCCTTAGTGGATTTTACTCCATGGGATAAAAAAGATTTCTCTGTTTCAAACTGTTACCCCCTGAGTCACTAGTCAGAATAACACCCCAAACCAAGGAAAAATAGCACTCTGCTGTTTCAAGTGCTCACCTGAAAGACAGGATTCTAAACTGCATCCCTGACACTGTCACCATCTTAATTCTTGGTCATTATTAAGCAACTACAATTCAGCACTCTATGGTATGTATATGTGTGTGTGTGTGTGTGTGTATTTGTTCATTAAAGTCTGCAAACATCTTCCAAAAACACAAGTGTTTGATTTTGAACTGTAACACACATTTCTCTCTTTACTCCAATTTCAGCCTACAGTTATAAAACAGGAGTACTAATCCCCTCTTACCAGTTTCAGGGTTATGGAGGTTAATTTATTAATGCCCATGAGATTGTCTGAGGTAGCCAAATGGAAAGCCTGGATAAATGTAAACACTCTAGGTCAGCAGGAATGCTTTAACTAAACTACAGCCCCAATACATTACTCAATAAAGCAAATCAAAACACTGTTTAGTAGGAAACCACTACAACAGCCAAAGAATATTTATAGAAGTATTACAGAAAAAAAAAAAGCATCAGCATTTAACTGTGCATATACAATGATAATTATTTTCTTAATAATTTTGGATTCATTTAGCTGAATTTCTTTGTTCCATTTTAAAGTCACTCCCTCGTAGCTAGACCAACTTGAAATAACTGAGAAAACCAAGTTTACTTCTCAGTATTCAGCACAAAGTTTACTGCAATTTACAATGCAATTAAGGGCTTTTGTTTAGAAGAGCCAACTCTGCTTTTGAGGGTATGGTAAGGGTGTTCATAAATATAGAAAGGTTATTATAATACCTGTCTGCATTAAAGTATAGGAAAAGGGCTCTGCTCCAGTCCAGCTGTGGGCCCAGGGTAGCAGTGGGCACAGCCAGCCATGTCTTGCTTCCAGCTCCCTGCAAGGTCTGCAGGGAGCTCCACTTTACACTAGAGCCACTTCTTATTCCTATCTGTGTGTGGAAAAAGATCCCTGTGGGCCTCGCTCTAAAAAAATGTTTACAGAACTAATTAAGTGGAAAGTGCTACTGACCTTTTAATACTAATTATTTCTGACAGCATTCTAGAATAATTAAAACAGGAAGAGTGGAGCTCTTAAAGGAAACAGCTGTAGTGTGCTGAAATGCTATACCTGCCACAGCTGCCTCTCCTGCCCCACAAGGACTTTTTCAGCCACAAATGCCTGTGCAGAGCAGAGTCACCACACTGGTGTCTATTCCTGCCTCCTCCTCAGTGCTCAGCCCAGGAAACAAATGCAAAATGCCCCTTTGCTCTGCTGACAGCTTTACTGCCTGCAAGGAAAACTAAGTTTGGGCTGACTTACACCAAGGACTGGCTGATCTTGCAACATGGACATGAGAGAATCCGATTTACCCTCTAGTTCGGAAAAAAAGCTATTCCAGCAGCATCCCTGCCCCCACCAACCAAAGCATCCAGTCCATAGTACAGCCACATCAAGGAAACTAGCTCTAAAGCAGAGAAACTGAACAAAGCAGTAAACCCTCATATTTTTAATTATGTACAGCAATTACACAGGAACCATAACTTCTTTATGTCAATAGACTGAGTAAAAGCCAAAAGGATCATTTATTCATTACTATTTTGCAGTCATTTCATACTTTGTTGAACAACTTAAAAGCCTTGAGAGAACAAACAACTGGCAGTTTTGCTTTGAAAGGTTAAGCTCAAAAGGGAATTGGAGGCTGAGGCAATAACTTTACTTTCTGAAAAATATACATTCTGTAGATTGTAATTAGAGCTGTGGAAATAACTGTTTTGTCAGCCCACTGGCCAAAAGAAAAAAAAACAGGAAAATAATTCATTCTAGGTCAGCAACACTGTCTCTCTGTACAATCACAACAGAGCAGAAATGTCCCCAGTCAGGGATAACAGCTCCGTTCATACGGGTGGTCACTCCTAGACCTAGGTAGGATTTGCCATCTAGTCCATCATTTTCCTTTTGCTCAGAAAACACCCAGGTTCCTGAGAAAGGCATGACTACAGCATTTTAAAATGTGCATATGATTGTTTTCCACTTCATTATTCATTTGCTCTCTTCTGACTTCTCCCAGCTTTCCCCTTACAACAGCAGCTGCTCCCCAGTCTACTGTTTGGGTTTCTTGCTTCTCACTTTTTAAATCAGTACAGATTGCAGCCCGAGAAATGGGCTGAGATGCACTCTGCTCATTGGGCTGAACAGCTACAAGGACTAATAACTCCCACAGCATGGAAAAATACAGGATGACCACCACAATCAAATTATTTTGACTTTAGGTTTCTTCGTTTGTTCCTCCTTCTTGCTGTTAATGCAGCAAATTTATTTGATTTAATTATTTTTATTAGAAGCAGAGATCCATCTCAAATTTTCTCTGGTTTTCAATATTTGTGTCATTAAATAGCACAGTTCTTTTCTCCCATTCTTCAATTCTACTGCTTAAGTGCCAGTATAATCCAAAGCCTGCCACTGGATGGAAAGAATGTTTAAGAAGAGATACAAGAACTATGGCCTTATATGAGCACTATCAACAACTGTGAACTCTTACTGTTCTTAGAGTCCATTGTGACTCTACCTTTATCCAAATAGCTGTTCCTGGAAACGTCCTCAAAACTCTGCTTGACCATACTGCATTAGGGCTTCTAAAATACGTGAAGATGCTCTGGTTTGTCCATGACATGAATTTTCATTCTTTATTCCTCCACTAGGGCACTATACAGATGTAAGTCGTTCTTTATACTTGTTTTTTGAATGAGAGAGGGTATTCTTCTAAAAAGACTTAATCTGATCAGTATTTGAACAGGATGAGAGAAGATGTGAAGGGCTGTATAAATCTTAGTGAGAAGTCTGATCCCAAAACAGAGACCAAATTTGTTCAACTACAGAAAAAAAAAAGGTAAAAGTTTGATCTGTGGTGCATCAAGTGTAAAACAACTTCATATACAGATTTTAGTTTTGAAACTCATAAAATTTTGGTTCCTTCTCAAGTTTCAACCTGTTCTGCTGCTGCTGTGGTTTTTTAATCCACTGCCTGTAAAGTCAAGTGTCAAATCTATACAGTGCCATGTCCTCGGGCACCATTAGTGTTTCAGCCTCCAGCACTCCTAAAGTTATATGTTTCCTCTGCAAAAGAAATACAGCTCCTGTAAGCAGCTACTTATTAGCTGAGAATGCTGTTACTTAAGAGAATCACTGTTTGCCAAGGAGACAGCTGCTCAGCAAAGTTGAAGTTGTTTGACCCCATTATGGAGACATCATCAATGAACAGAAGTTTTAAACACACTTCACAGTGTGGTAAGTAATCTGTGGACATCTGATCCAGCTTTTATAGAAAATACTGCACAAGATACGCTTTTACTCTCGTGATATAGAATACTGAACAGCATTCACTTTTTCACACTGCTAACCTACAGGGTAATGCAATGTGAAACAAACATGTTTTGTTCCAAATCCCTGATCTACATTATCCTCAAAGGCTGAAAAGAAAATCAAGAGTACCAAGAAATATTTTCCTCATTGTCAAGTATTCCCTTTATACACTAACAACTATTTGCATACTAAGGTGAGAAAACATCCCTGATCTCCAAACGGCATTACATTTGTTCACGGGTTAAAAATGAAATAATAAATGTGGTTTAACTGTCATTTGGTTTACATAAACGTAAGTACTTATGACTGAAAAGCTCACGCACCTTTACTATAATTATAACACATTCTTGAGTGTATAATTAAAAGGAGCAAATATTCTGTTGTTCCTGCACAAAAAATCAATAAACATAAGAATAAAGAAAAATTTATATAGGATCATTACATGAATTGTAGGACTCCACTTTCTTTGCAACTGATACATTTCTATGACATACTTCATTAAAATCTGTATGTGTGTTTATTTGTATTTAAAATTCTGTTCCAAAGTAGCTCAAATAAGATGGATGCCCATGGCAGCAAGCTCTTTTAGCTTTGAAAAAAACAGTAGAGTAAGGAGTTTGGGATTCATTTTTACCCAGTATTTGAGTACAGAGACCTTGTACATCCAAGTTAAGCCCTTAATCCCAGCAGGCATTTTGAGGAACACACACTCTTGCAACAACTCATTTGATCTGATGAATTTAGTTCTCTTCAGAAAGAAATTGCCACAAATCTGTGCCACATGAAAGCTGGAATGTGCTGCAGGATTACCTCATAATAACATGCAGTAATGAAATCCTGTGGGACATCCTAAAAACCTCTAAATTTATCTAAATAGTAAAAGATGACAAAGCACATAAGATGCCGTGCTGGAATGGCACAGCATCAGGTGTGAGCTGGCAGGGACAAGACCAAAACGCCAACACAGCCACAAGGGCATCACAGCAGCCTAGTAAAGCAGCATGGGATGCACCCTGTACAGCCCCTTGCTGTGATTCAGTAAGGACTACATACATTCCTAATAAACAAATAATTTAAAAATAATTAAATAAAGACAACTGTTTCAAAAATGAGAATTATATTCTGATGAGAAAAGTAATGTGATATTACATGTTCACCTAGCTGAACTCACCATACTTTCTTTTCCTTCACCTTAAAAACCTTAAATTGAATAAGAGAAGTCTTCCTAAATTAATAAAAAGTACTCCAGGCACATTCAAAAGAAATTCCCTGCATTAAATTCAGCTTTTTCACCTCTATGACAAAGCTGAAAGCCACTATAACTTTCACTGTTCTTTTGTGTGGCAGAACTAAATTTTGAGCCAGACGAAGATTTTTGAAGTTCAGATCTGTGATTCAGACCTATCTCCTATTACACGCTCACAAGTACCATCATATGAAGAGGAAAACAGCAAGAATTCTAAAGCAATGGGATTTCCTTTGTTAATCTTTGAGAGCACTGAGGCAAGAACAATTCCATCCTGCAGTGCCTCAGATTATAACAATCCCCCAGATAAATTGTCTAAACTTGTGAGATTAGTGCTGGTTGCAATATCTTCCTGTTAATAATTTTCTGGAATTCTATCTATATTAATACTTCCAGTGAAATGAATTAAAAGAGCTAGAAATTTATTAAAAGGTGATATAACCAAATTAAAGACTATCAATGCATAATTAACTAACTCATCATTAGCCTGAACAAGTTACATTTACAATATTTTTTAGTAGATTCACTTCACTTTTGAAAAAAATCATCATACTGTCAAGAAATTTCACAAAAATTGCGGAACAGAAACACTCCAATATGACAGCAGCCTTATTAATTCACTCTAGGGACAAAGAGTTTTAATTCACTTTAACAAGACAATAATCACAGTTGAAGCATATGTGCATATAAAAATTCTTCGTAGCAAGACCTTAGCTTTGTATTTTACCTCAGGTTCTGCCTGGTAAATGATGAAAGATGATTTGTACAAGTTGTTCACTATTGGAATAGTTAACAACCATTTTTCTTCCACTTTTATTTGCTGACATCCCATTTTAAGCACATAAAAAATGTCAGTCTGCCTAAAACATTATCCTGAAAACATACACAATTACTTGAGTCCTTGGGTATTTGAGAATTGCTTTGTAAGCATATGGTTTAACATTAAAGCAGACCTACAATGTTGCATAGAACCTAAACAGTGATGACTTACCTTATTTAGGCCTGAGTTTCACTTTGCTCTGTCTTGACTGACACGTAGCCCATGGAGCTTCAAGGGCACCTGCAACACCCATTTAACAGATTCAGTAAGCAGAGAATTAACACAGTCCTTGAATTTTCAAATTATTCGATGAATTATGATCTGATTATTACATTTTGCAGGAGTTCAAAGTTACATAGATAATATATGGCATAAAACTCTGCTTTTACAACAAGAGCCATGCTGAAAAATCCTTTCTTACTCTCAGACATGAGGACTTGCACTTATTTGCTAGAAGCAGCAAGACTGGGAAACAAATAGTTCTCTCTGGGCATGAGGTGGGATGAAGGGGGGGGACAGCAGTGGGTTGCTTTGAGCCCACTCAGAAGTTCTTTAGTTGGCAGCAGAACTGGTTTCTCCTGCCTCAAGGACGCTCTGCAGGACAAGACCTCATGGGGAGCAGAGGGAGGCTTGGGAAGATCAGCAGTGCTCCAGGGAGCAAATAATGCTTCTGGGATATAGGAGAGAACAGCAGGGGTAGAAAGCATGTCCTGCCTTCTTCCTTTCCCTTTCCCTTCCCAAGGTTGACCTCTCTACTGCCATATATGTTGTTCCTCTTTGGAATGAATAAAACATCTACTGCTACATCCAAGGTCTGGTTCCCACAAAGAATTTATCTTCTTTCCCTCCTGTCTTCTGTGCCTCCCTACAGATGCCATTTCTCTTACACCTGTCTTCCTAACGGTATGAATTAGAGAACAGATTAGGTTCTAGTAGCAGTGAAGTTTGTACCATGTAACATATCCGCTCTTCTTGCACCACTCTGTTAGATTTAAGGCAAAGGCTCTTTAATACTGTCACCCCTTTCCTGTTCACAGAGCAGCAGACTAGCAGCACACCAGCAAACACAATGCTGCTTAAATTGGATAAGTACCTGCCTCCTGCTACTATACTCAAAAACAGTTCTGATTCTACCTCAAGCTTGTCTTTAAAACATTTTTAACAGCAGAGCTCTTCAAACAGACAAGTACTACACACTCTGGGTGCATGTGTCAAGAGATGAATGGAGCAATGTTTCCCTACATACAGATGTATTAATAATTTTTGCTTCCAAAGTAGACAAAAGAAATTATAATGGCCTCTCCCTCAAAGCACCTCAGGACAGAAAGATTTCTAAAAGTTGTGCAAGTTCATCTTTCACATGGAACAGTTTGGCCTTCAGAGAGAATATCAGACCAGATACCTTTTCCGTAGCTATGCTTCTATGAAGGTAAACCTGTCATAGTTATGCCCTGCAACACTCACTGGTGGGCTTTTATCTGCCTTTCTCCTATTCTACTGTAATTGGTAGCTGTTTGGATGTTCGGTTTTTTTCAAGAAACAAAAAAGTAGATCCCAGTTGCAAACCATATTCCCCCTTCACCTCAGGGACTACTCTGAATGTTGGTTAGAGAAGGGTTTAATGTGCGTGCTCATTATTTCTATACAATGATTACCTTCTTCTGCCAGGGCTATCTGCAGCTACAGGTGTTGTCTTTCAGCTAATTAAACCCAGATTGCCCCAAATCCTGCAAATCTCCTGCAAACCAGAGGTTCAGGCAGCTGAGTTACCTGATTTGACTCTGCAGTGATCATCTGAAAAAGTGGAGGCCTAATTAACAGTAGAATAATCATTTGGTTCTATCCATTAGACTGTTCATTAACAGTCTCAGTCTGTTTGTTAGGGACATCAGGTAGCACATTGTAAGACCCACAACATTCTTGTACTCCATCAGGAAAAAAAGAAGTTAAAGTAAAATCCAAGAAAATCCACGCATACAGGTTCTTTTTAGTATTTTCCCCAAATGGTAAACACTGTGTTAGCTAAAAGGATGAACGTATATGCCAAAAAAACTCTGCTAACACTGCAGAGAAGCAAAGTGAGTCTGAAATAAATAGTACCAATTAATGCCACTTTGTCAGTCTCTTACAGCAGGTGTGGTACTAGATGCCAACACAGCCTGAACATCACACCTGCTTAGGTCTAATTCATACCATTAAGGGATTAGTGTTTAGCGCTTCTACACAAATACACACAAATACACACAAAACACAGATCCCTGTGACCTGCCCTAACTTTAGGACTTCAGTGTAAGTTTTCATTCTCATTTTATGCACTATAAAGGCTGAAAAGAGTATAGATGGGCTGGTTTCAGCACCTAAAACTGCTTTTCCTAGAAGAGATCACTTGAATTCCTGCCAGTTGCAGTGCTGCCATCAGTATGCTAAATGTACCGTGTGTCTTCTTAAAATAGAAGCAGCCTCTGCAGCCCTGGCCCAGCAGGCAGCATCTCGGTTGTTCTGAACTGATTTATCTGATCAGGTGTCAGAAGCTGAATATCAGACCTAAGCTTCTTCCCCAGCTAACTGGGATGACAGCACTGCTCATTCCCTTAGCCATAACAATGAGCAGCAGTGGAGGAACATGATTCAGGCCACCAGAACATACCAGGTCCAAAGCACGGAAATGATGTCTTTATAACTGGAGATGACCAAATGATACTAGGGAACAGAAAAATTCCCAGGGAATACATATATATTTTTTCAGTATCAGAAAGCCAGATTCATGGTGCACTATGTAAGAACAACTTACAACCCATTTCTTTCTCCCTTACCCCCTGGGTGATTTTTGAGTCAGAATATGACAAAGCTAATGGCTAAAAAACAAAGAAAAAGCCATGCACAAGGATTCTGCCACAGTCATGTGGGAGCACAAGCCTTCTGTTTAAAATAAGGGAGAGCCTCTCTACTGGAGGGATGAGTAATAGTCAAGAAAACTGCATTACAGCTCCCGTAATTGACCTAGTGGCAGCAGAAAGGCAAAACAAAAATATGGGTGAAAGAGAAAGAAAGCAAGAGAATCAACGGCATGTATTCTTTGACTATCTATTCTTACATGATAAAGAAAAATATATAGGAATACACTGATGCCCTAACATGCAATGGTTCTGAAGCTCTATCACTCCGTTTCTCCTGGGCTTTCAGGAATTGGCTGATTTACAGAGATATGGAGACCGTTTTAGGACTACAAGTGCAAAAAATGGCAAGGTAATTGTAATTCCTAGTCATTTATTGCTATTGCTTTGAATGTTCTTTAATGTTACAATCAAGAGAAACTAGCCATAAACATCTGCATCATTTGTTGGGTTAGGTTTCTTTTTAAAATATATTTCTCTCTAAAGCTAAAGGAATCCATCAGTGACAGAGAACTGTAAACATTTTCCTGATAACTTTCAATAATCTGAGATAAAGAAGCAGGCAACAAAAAGGTCTTGGAAGTGAAAGCAGAGAAACAGCCAAGCCTTTCACCAGCACAGCCCATTTGGATATTGCTTCTCTTAGATTGGTAGCCAATATTAATGAGAGCATTAAATAGCAAGGGAAAACTACAAGAAGAAATCAAGTCTCAATAAAAGCCTCAATAAAGAAGGGCATTGATAAAATTAGTATAATGACACATTAACCCTATCATCTAAGGTCAGACTGAAGGTGTAAGCCCCTCATTGCAACAGGTAAACAGACCACATTCCAAGAAAAGCCCAGACAGTCGGCAGCTTTCCCCATGGCAAATACACCAGCCAGCACAAAAATAACAGTCTTTACACACCCTGATAGCCTTGCTCTTACTCTGAAACTCTCCATTTCTGGCTTTCCACATCAGCAGGTACAGGGTACTCCAGCAACATTATCGGCTGGCTTTGATGGTGTGTACAATTACAGAGTTTTGCCCATTACTGATACACTCTGCCACCCTTTAGAAGTGATCTCTCTCTTCCACTAGTGAAATAGCAGATCACAAAATCTGAAAAGACTATCAAAGAAAGGACTTCGAGTTCTTACTCTGCTTATGCACATTTCCCTTTCCCAGCTAGAGCTGGCAGCAGACCAGCTTAATTCAACTCCCCTTAATTGCACTGGCAGCTCACTTAGATTCACTGACTTCAGCTGGAGCAGAATTAAGAGAATAGTGGATAATTCAAAGCTTAGAATTCTTTTTCTCCTAATATCTGTGCAATGAATCTCTTCAACCTAACTCATAGACCTACCTTGGTACTTAATGCTTTTTCTATCATGCACGCAAGAAAGGTGTTAATGTTGATGTTTGACACCTTTTAAGATTTTCCTTCTAAAATATTTATCAGTACAATTCCATGGAGAGCTGCACATTATTGTGTAGGTTTAGGATCAATTTCTGTGAAATTAGTTTGGGAAAATTATAGCTAATTAATATGAATAGTGAATTTGCTCTCATGTTCAGTCAGCTGCAAAATTCTAATCTTCATTTAACATGAACACACTCCGATGATTTTTCTACCAGGGAGCAAATACAGGGCATTTCCCAAAGAGCTTTAATGGATGAGATGAAGGATGAATGTTTGAAATAGATAAAGGAAAAAAAAAGGGGGGGGGGGAGGAAGAAGAGAAGAAAAGCAAAGGCTTGCTATTTTCCCAAATGCTGATGTTTGCAGCAAGATACTGAATACTTCTAAGACACAAATTGTGAGTAATTAGGACAATTCTCGTGTCCTTCTTGTGCCTATATAGCACTTACGAAAAAATATACATTTCTGTGACAGAACACAGACTCCCTCTGCTTTAGCAGAATAAACAAGGGAGAAAACAAAACACACCAGTGCTCTTTGGAGACCGTGTCTCTCTTGCATGAATTCCAGTTACCTAATCAGTTCATTTTAAGGCAAATGACTGTGGGCAGCAACCCTACATGTGGAAAATTATTCCCAAGCATGGGAACGCACAACAGAAATTCAAAACTAGTAGTTGGACATTCACTTAAATACTGCATTAATAAAAGCTTGCTAAGATTAGTAAGATTATCAATCATAACATTATTAATAACATTGCTTTGGTCAAACCCTAACTTTCCTATTCACTTGTTTTCCAGATAAATCTGATATTGACTTTCATAAAGGGTTACTACATGGAGAAACCCTTTGGGCTTCCTTTCTTCAGCTATTACGTGTCAGTTTTCAAATTAACACACATGCCTTTTCTTTAGTCATTTTATCACTTGCATGTAAAGAAAACAAATATTTTGAGACAAGATCTACTGATTCTCCCAAGGAACAAATGCCTTTCACAGCTCTGACTTTAGGTCCATGTTTGAAGTACAACACACTGCGCAATTATTTTGAACAACAAACAGAGCAACAGAGGTACAACAGACACAGAATACGCTTTTTCAAACTCAGGTAACCCCACACAGGGATGTTGCAGCCTAAATCACAGAACAAGCACTGCCAGCCTCATATAGCATGCCGAAGTCCCAGGCTATCCACTGCCATCATTGGTGAGGAAATCCAAAGTATCTGGCTTTGGGATAGCTCAGGGAGGCCTTGAGCACATTTTCTCTTTGCACCTCCCATTTCAGAACAGCACAGCCCACGTGCTGGAGATCTCCTGGAGCAAAACCTGAACAGAGCCCCACTGGAGCTGGCTGCAGCTTGTAGCTCCACAGGGCTAAAATGTGTTGTTTTGCTTAATTCTCACTGCACAGATGCATTCCAGCACCAACAGTGATGTTGCAGATATTAGGAGTTTTGATAATCTAACTAGAAAATGCTTATTGTCGGCTGTGCTGCCAGAACACTGGGGGAGTGAAGCAGAGGGAGAATAATTTAATTTAAAATGCTGACTCCAACTTCAGTTCTGGCTTGCCCCTCTCCTTTTCTTCTTTGTTTGCATTAGCAAACCAAAATAAGATTTTTGTGCGTGTTTTAGTTTTTGCTCAACCACGCTTTTGAGAGAAAAGCAAAAAACCTGTTCCGCACCTACAAAATCCACTAGCTGATGAGAAGGATGCTAATGGTATCCTATGGCCTGCTGAGAAGATGAACAGCAGGATTCACTTCACCCACACACACATGCAGTAAAGATTCTTCTCCCATTTTTTCTTTATTTATTACCAACCAGTGACAAGCCCACATTTCTCTCTCTAGGTCAACTGGGACAGCTTAGGACTTGTGACTCAACAAAAAGTAGCTGAAAATCCCATTTGGCTTTTCTTAAGCTTTCAGAAATTACATTAAAGTGTCTTTCTGCTTTTGCTCCTCTATAAATTTGTAGAGTCAGTGCTACATCATTTTCCCCACTTTCATCAAAGAAATAGGAATGCAGCTATCTTTCTTCTTCTTTTTGTGGACTTGACCCTTTGGAGAAGAGAGTTATTTACACCATAGTATTCTAAAATTATGGAAGTTTTTCTATCTCATGCCTGTTGTAGAGAATGTGAGGTATTCTTATATAATACAAATACAAAATCTGCAATTTGGATATTTCCATGTCTTAACATGCTGGCAATAGGAAATTGTGAATTTTTTTCATCTTGCACCAGACAAAATTGTACTACTACTGTAGCAAGTAAATGGAGTTTTTGTTTTTAGCTATGTAACCATGCCTGTATGTTGTGCTGACTTGAAAGGAATACATGAACAGAAATAATACTTTTTGTATATCTCAGTTGTTTGTGGCTGTACAAATAGAACTTAATAAAGGTCATGATTTGCAAAAGGGATCTTAGCACTACTTTAATGAAGGATATAGGATCCTAGGCAAGTGTTATTCTGCTTTTCAATTATAACCAAAGAGAAATAAAAATGCATACTTTAAAACACTTCAATGTTTGTCTCTCAAGCACGTACATGCACACATCCTGAAACCAGAACCAAAAAACTTCTCTGCTGGTCCCAACCTTGTCATATTCTATGAAATCTTACTTTAGTTGTTATTTTTGTAGACTATCTCTTCACCCACGTCGCACTTTTCTACAGATATCATGGATTTCTGCAGGAAAACATCACAGACTCTTCCCTGACAAGAACTGGTTTTCAAACAAATATTTATTTCAGAATAGGAATCTGGCAAAAAGAAATTTTTCCCCTTTTGCTTCACGGCATGTTTCATTCTGAAGCCCTAATCTATTGTGCATGATGTCAACATCACTGAACTTTTGTTCTTGCCCACATGACTGGGAGGGGGATAACGAAAACAAAACCCAAAAACAAACCTCCACCACCACCAAAGAAACCCTCAACAAACCACAAACAAAAAACCACCAAAACTCCACAAAACCCCTAAACTTGTAGGACTTCCAGGCAACTCAGAGTTTTGCTTTTCGCCTTTACCACAGGCTTTTACTTCAAAAAGGAGCAAACTGTTTCTAACTGTACCATCAAAGCAAAGAAATGAGTCCTGAGATGACGTGTAACAGTCTTTCCATGGGACACCTTTATAACACAGCATACTGTCTATAACCTAAAAATGTAATTTAAAGAACCAGTACTCTTTCTTTAGTAAAAAAACTGCCAAAATTGACTTGCCACAAAAGAATTCAGAAAGCACAACCTCTTAAATTAGAGTCATTAGCAGTACGGTAAACCATTAAGTTGAAGAACTTTTCTCTTTGTTTCTCCTGTTAATGGAACAAGCACCCAGCAATCAGAGAATATTTCCAGAAGTTTTCCTACTAATTTCTCAGCACAGTCTGAAGGGCTTCCATGTGCAAACTGTGGAAGCCTCAACACAGAGCAGATTAGCTGTGCTGATATGGAGGAGCAGGCTCTGTACATGGATACTGCAACAGGAAAAAACCCCAACTTATTTCTATGTCTTTCAACAAACACTTTATTGAATCTTTTTCCAAATAACTTATTTAATAACCAGATTCTCACAGAGTTCTCCAATATTTCATGGAAAAATAAACCCTAAGAATATTTGGGCTTCTTTCTGGCTCACTTTGATATGTTGTTTTTGAAGTGAAGTGCATTTCTGAGGAGTGTAGTAGAACCTTTTCTTAAGATGTATGGCTGGCTGGTCAGCCAGGGACAGCACTTGCATTGTCTGTCTAGCTCTATCCACTGAGATCTTTATCCAGTAAGAAGGATTTCCTTACATAAACTAGTCTTTCCAGAACAAAAGGTGTATATGAAATAGTTTCTCCATTCTCAAAAGCAAGGATTAAAACTTCACATTCTTGCATGAAATTGACCAACAACTTGGAAACCAACCCACCTTGCCATGGAAAAGATCACAGGGCAGAAATTACCTGTATCATGTGAGACATACGAAGTTAAGCTTTACAGGTGAAGTAAAAAAAAACCAAACCACCAACTAATCATTAGAGGTTCATGTCAGAGACAAGGATTAGCTAAATGTGCGTGTAATTCCTTCCTCTTTAGTAAATACAGATATGTACACACTCCAATACAAAGAGGATCACAGAATCATTTCCACACCACATACACTGTCAAACAAATCTATTTGATTTAATCCAGGGAACTGGAGAGTCTGCTTCAAAAATACTTAAATGATAAAGACTTCCAAAATCAGTAGTCTTTTTGGAGTTATTACAAAAAAAAAAAACAACCTCATGCAAGAAAGCTAAATAAATACATTTAAGACTTTGTTCTTCCTTTCACCTACATAATATGCACTGTTACTTTGCAATGAATAGATAAAAAGGATTAAAACTACATCTGTTTTCCCCACAGACTAAGAAGATTGCTGAAAGGCAAAGTAGAAGCTGGCTTCCCTACATGTCAACTCTCCATACAGCAAAACATCCCTGTAGCAACAGGACAACTGTGATGAAAGCTGAATGCCAACCTTCCAGCTGAAAACAAATCTTGCTGGGAAATTGGCTGTAAGGGACACCACAGTTACTATGACTGTCTCTGTTTATCACATGCCACTCTATAAATTTGTTACACAATCACTACACTACTGAAGCATAATTTAAAATTATGTGTTTGTTTACTTGCAAAGATGAGAAATACATGTCTTACATCTTTTTTTTTAGTAGATGTTTAATAGCTTGGTAGACAGCACCAAACAGCAGTTGGTGATTAAAGAAGAGCCTTTCAAGTCATGAAGACATCTTGCATTGTATTATTTCTCTTAGTACGTACAGGGCAAGGTCAGCACAGACAGCAATTCTTTACATTTCCAAATACCAGCCCATGTTACAATTACCTTAAAATATCTATTAGAAACATACAGCTTCTTAACCCTCCAGCAGAACCAGACTGATGTCTGCTGAGCTGCAGCATAAAATGTCATAGCTGGAGATATTTACATCCTGTCTGGCACCACGACTGGGAGCCTTATGGAGGAGCTGAGGGTTTGCACCATCTCAGCATCAGCCCATGAGCTCCCTGAACGCCATGATGAGCACTTAGTGATAGTGAGAGTTCTAGAGAAACTACAGGCTTTTTCCTCAATGTCAGCTAAAAATTTACCAGGATGATATCGCAAACATGGTAAGATCCTTGTTCTGCAAACAGTTTCTCTGATCCTTAACAGCGTTTGCTCAGAAACTTCTCCAGCTTAACACAGAAACATTCTTAGGTCTGTAAGGCAGGCAAGAGTGACCGTGAGCTGTGCTGTTAAGAGAATGATAACAGCATTTGATGCTGGGCATTCTTGTCTAGTCTAATACTATTTCATTTAATGTGTTTTGAGTTTGATGTACAATGTTTCTTTTTGTAAAACTGATTGCATTATTCCTCTGGAAACATTCAAAATATGTCAAAAGCTGCAGCACAACTTACTGGGAAGAAATACAGTGAAACAGTCTAGCATTTTATACATAATGACAGGTAACTTTGAATTTAACCATGTACTTGTTAAACAAATACGAAAAATTGCCTTTATAATTTATCCTTGGGCCTTTAATTTTTTTCTAAATTTGTTATTGCTAGGTATAAGAACATGCAGCAGATCTTGCTTTTTCCATTGTCAACTTAGACAAGAGAAGAAATTTGGGGATTTTAAATTAAATTAAAGGGCTATATTCTCTGGTTTTTTTAAGAGGGAAATCTTCTAGATTCAACTCTGACCATACACCAATTTCATGTTGAATAAAGCCAAAAAAAGCCTACAAACTTAAATTATCACCAGCATTCACCAATTTTTCTTCTCTGAAGAATAATATTTACAGCTAGGTTTCCCTAAATTTGTGGGCACTGGGACAGTGGTTGGGGTTTTTTGGCATGTTTTGCAGAAGCCAAAGTACCAGACTGCGGAAGGTGAGTGGGGGCTGTGAAATAGTCTGTCCATGGGATGCCTCTGCATGACAGCCAAAAGCCACAGGGCTATTTTCTGGTTTCCATAATCGTTTCCACTCCTGCCATGGGGCCACTCCACGTTGGACTTTTCATAAGTATTTGGGATAGTATTTGGGATACTAAAGAAGCATTTCTGTGAGTGTACTGTGCCATCACAGAGACCAAGGCTCTCTCCTGAGCTCCATGTGACACAGCACCCTTTGGTAAGCCAAGAGCTTGCAAAGCCGTGCGAACCCTCTTCCAGTGTAACCCACCACACATGTAGCAGTTTTAGACAAAAAGCAAACAGCCCTGCCTCTTTCAGCTAACACACCAATTTAGAGGAAGCAGCTTCCATTAATGTTGTCGGGAAGCATCAAAAGGATCGAAGGCACCAGAATAGATCAAACATCCAGCTATGTCTTGCTGAGAGCTATATATACACTTCAGAGGGGTATGGCTGGTCAGAGGAGCAACAGAAGGCAACACAGGGTAGGTCAGGACACAAGCAAGGCTTTTTAGCAGGTGGTCTAAAGACTTCAATGAGCACCTGAGCCTGAATACATCTCTGGCAGCCCTCAGAAAGAATCAGTTCCTCCTAACCTTGCCAAACTAGGAAAAATAATAAAACTGAGTAAATGAATTGGAACTATTAATAGTGACTTAATTTTTTTATTTTGACCTTGTGTGAGGTATAAGCCAGGAGCTACAGCTTCTACCTCTCACACTGTTCTTGCTTCCCCCCCACACACTACTTTTGAAAGCACAGCACAGATGCTTTCCCAGCAGTGTCTTGTTCTGCTGCCAATTCCTTTGTCTTCCTTGCACTGTCACCAACTGTACTCTTCTGGGGGTAGCTTTTCTTGTTCCTAACAAGATGTATTTCACAAATCACAAATTAAAGCACTGCAACAGGTCTCCTGACATGAATAGAAAAATTGTGCTTGCTGGAGCACGAGCAAAAAGGAGGAAGAGATTCATTGCTCTCAGACATATACAACTAGAAATGGGACAACTGCTAAAACTAATTTTAAAACCCAGTTTTCTGGGAGCTCTAGAAGAAATGTCAAAGAGATTGCCTTAATATAGTAGTGAAGACAGTACAACGGCCATGGCATACATGTTACTTCATGTCTCTGCAAACCAGATGAATCTCTAAGCTGGCTATAGGATGCCTAATTACTTTGAGTCACATTGCTCTCAAAACATTTTGCCACATTTCATAAAACCACGGTGAAATATTTATAACACTCCAGACTCCTGTCAAATGGCAGCTACTCTTCCTTAAGTGCTTAAGTTACTTCTACAAATGGGAAGTTTAATACCTTTAGTATCTTTAATATTAACAGCAAATTAATCTCTAGCTAAAATATTTTAAAGCTACTCAGTTTGAGTGTAAATCTAAATGAGCTACTTTGTTCACATCAATTCAAGGAAAAGAATAATTTTTCTTTCCCAACATGCATTTTGGGATCTACGTTAACTATCCGAAGCATATCGTGAAAATTATCCCAGATTCCTTATTAGCAAATTTAAATAAAGCAGCATTACTTTTCCTGTGAAGATCCTTTTCCATCTGCATGTTCTATGAAGCTACTTTCTAAGTTACAGGTTTCTCATTCATATTTATATATTTAGTACAACATTTCAAGACCAAAGCCAAAAGAAAACCCAAACAAAGTCATTCAATTCATTAAAACTCCTCTTAGGTCATAATGCAATTAAAAATAAGAGAACAAGAGAGAAGACAAACATTGCTAGTTCCACAATAATGTTATTAGGTTAAGGACATGACAATTAACAAGCCATTGTCTGTGATTTTATGCTCTACAGTAGTTTATTTTTGTTAAAGAAGTAACTGAAGGAGCTCTGCTCCTATGATTGCACACAGGCATGCAGCGCTATAGATGAATGTTTGATTACTACCTGAGATAAGTCACCCTAAGTAAGTACACTCAGGGTTCCAAGAGCTGTTGTGGCCTCAGCCACGAACCAAAACCAACAAGCACTATGCCCACACTAATTTCTTTAGGCTCCCTGCAATTACCAGAGCTCTTGGTGGGCACTAAATAAAGTTACTCTTTATGGCACTAAATCTCCTTGAATAAAACTTTGTGCAGACGACATCTGTTCCTTTCACATTCAGCAATACAGATTATTTTGCTCTCAGTACACCTCAATACTAAGAACTTTAGGTTATAGACCCATTCTATTCACTTCCTCATGCAATGCCCTGAATATCATTGGTTGCGCTAAAGCACAGAAATATCTCTAGAACTATTATTTGGCTTAAATCATGAGACACAGCCATTCTTAAAGCTGGAATTCTTAAAACTCTCTCATGTGTCCCTAATCTTTGAAAGCACAATTTTCCTGAGAGCTCCTGATGCTCTGACAGTCCCCATTTCAGTGTGAGCAGAAGCAAAGGTCTTGCTCCTGGGTTTGACCATGGGTTAGATGGTTCTGTTCCACTGCTGGTACTCTGTTAACTGCTGAGATATGGGATTTCACCTCATTTTTACTCCTCAGTGTGTTGTATGCAACACCCTGGCACTATTGACTTAATACAGGCACTGGGCCTTTATAGGTGACACTTCTTCAGTTGTATTATTAGGTAGCTTCATCTTTATTTTAAACACAGATGAAGTTAACCAGTCGTTAAAAACTGAACAGCACTGTCTCTCCACCTCTCTTCTAATTTCCTTTCCTACTTCATTTCTACCTGTGCATGTGACAATGCATATTTTAATTATTTTAAAATTTAAATATCCAGAAAGAAGAGGTCTGCTACACATCTGAGTTAAATAAAATCCACTTCTTGCTAGACTCTTTCTTCCTTTAATATTATTTCAGACAAATCCAGTTACAGTACATTTAATCAAACACAGAGGTACCTCACAAAGCTCACACTGCAGATTTCTGGGGTTGTTGGGTTTTTGTTTGTTTTCAGTTTTGGTTGTTTTTCATTTGTTTCGTTTTGGGGTTTGGTTTTTTTCTTCTTTTTGGAAACTTTCACTTTCATCCTCCTTATCTGATGTGTACACTGTCTCCAACTCCATTTTGAGTTCTCTTGATGGCAGTACAAGAGACACCAGTGGTACTACATAAATTTATGTCAAGCTTAACTGAATGGTAGGAGTGAAGAGTATTCCCTAAAATTAGACTGACTGTTTCCATGGAAACAAGAGAGCACAAACAGAATTGTAATAACTTGACTTTATAAAGTCAAAAGAAAGGGCATTTTTATATGTTTTGTTGACAAAAGGACAGAAGCTAGTAGTTTATTATTTATGGGATTTCACCCTTAGGCATATTTCTGAACCTTATTTTTTTCAGAAGAAATGAGTTGCTGGTTTTGAGGTTGGGGAGGCTCACATTGACATAAAAGGTATAAGGTACCACTGTAAATGAATAATATGCTCTCCCAAATAACACAGATGGGAGCTTGAACACAGAAACACTGTTTGAAAACATTAAGGTTAATGTTCAAACGGAATTTAACATTCATCTTCAGAAAAAAAAAAAAAAAAAGGGAGAAGGATCCCTGTTTCCAAATTGCTAGCACTGGAAATCAACCTCAACCCAGACATTATCACAGTGATAGAATATATTTTCTCTGTTGAAGAGGAAAACAAAAGAAAAGTAAGTACACCCCCCAACACGGGGCCAGGGGGGGAAATTGTTAAGGAAAAAGTTTGGGAGTGATTTGCTAAACTACAATAGCTGATTTTGTGAAATCACTCTAGTCTTCTGCCCCAATTAGATGAACATTCCTTACTGAGATCCTCCTGGAACTACCACCCCAGGATTTGATATGGTGCTTCAGAAACAGAGACAACTGCTAATGGTGCAGGACACTCTCTCTTCCTACTGGAAAGGCCCTCTGTTTCTACAGCTAAGGATTAGTCCTTCACTGTAGCCCACTAAGGGCTTCAGTTCTAGACACAGAACTTCCCATTGTCCTCTCACATTGTCTGATTACTCACTTGTGTGTCACATGCAAGTTTTAATAGTTATTTTAGCAGTTCTAATAACTACTTTGAAAATAACAATGTGAAATGTTACAGCCTGCACACACCAACAAAGCAGCTCCCTGACAGTGATTGCTACCTGACAGTTTTCCAAGTTTTAATCCCTTCTCTATGTACCAAGGAGCTTTCTATCATTCTCATTTCATAGTCAAAATTCTGACCATCAGAAGCCCACATTTTCTGTAAAAATAATTATATCAACAGTATTGCCTGCATCAGTTAAACTCATAACCCAGACAGAAGAGACAGATCCCTTCAAACTAGTGATCTTCTGGTTGTTTAGCAATACGTATTTCTTCTTTTACTGTAACCTTCTTTTAATACTTTATTATTGAATCCTGTAAAAACTATTCAAAAACTCTACAAGGAATCAATGGCTGATTGTTCCTCTCTACCTCCAGCCATCACACAAACACACAGCTTAAGCTTCCTTCACTTTTAGGCAATTCTTCCAGCTTTCTGAAATGAGCTAAACAGATTAATAGTCAGTAGCCTGCACAGCTCCTCAGGAAGCCCTCTTAAAACTTTTTGATGTGAGTTTGTTAGTGAACTCTAGCTCATTGTTTGACGTGAATTCTGGTAGTTTTAGTATCTATACTGATGACATATCACCTTTTTTTTTAGCCCCAGATAAGGAAGTGGAAAAAAAAAAAATCAATACACCTTCCTTTAGAACAGGCTGAAAGAAGATGCAATCTGGGACAACAGGGATTTTCCTGCTTCAAGTAACGTGCTGTACCTTGTCAAAGAGGCTGGGAATAATGCCCGATTGGGTACATTGCCTTTAGCTCTCACACTGGACACCAGCATGGAAACAGACTGATGGGAAGCACCAGCATCAAGAACTTCTCATGGATTTGCTCACAATCCCACTGTATTTGGATTTGCCACCAAGCAAGTGAAAGACTCTCCTGATTGGGCAGCTACTAAATTTTACCTAAAATTCCAAAGGAGGCCCAGATTGAAGACATTAGCTTTACTCTCACAAATCAAAGTAGCCTGAACTTGCTTATAGTATCGGAAGGATGTAACAAAAGACAAACCATAAAAAAAGTAAAGCATAATTCCCCCCCCAAAAATCTATTAATTCCTCATTTTTCCAGCAGGATGACTGTAAAATTTGTTCATGATTTCTTAGCCACTCACAAACTACATAATGGCAAAACATTTTCTGCACATTTTTCTTTTATCATGATTTATTTTACGTAGTTAATTCTCTGTAAAAGGTACACACAAAAACACTCCACAAATCTGGCTGCCCTTTGGGGAGTGCAGCTATCTTCTGCTAGTTTTATAAGTCCAACCTATTACACACCAGAGTATATCTGTTCATGAAGAAGTCAAGAAAGCTGAGCAACAGCTTGATTTCTATTGAATCTTAAATGTACTTCAGCTCAAATTACTTAAGAATACTCTTAACTTTTGCTTTGAAAATCATCACAACCACAAGTACTTCACTAATGAAGAACAAGAATTTAGGTTAAAAAAAGCAAAGAGAGAGGGAAGAACCAATTAAACAGGATATCATATCATATAGTCATAATTACAGTATATTGCTCTTCACATCCTTCAGAGTACTTTACCAACAAATTTTCACAGAAGTCCTGCCTGATATTAATAATCATCACTAAGGTAATTTATAGAATTCAGAAGCAGAGGGATCCAGGCATTTTTGAAGATCATACAAAAGAGCAGCAGAGGTATCAGGACAAACATATTGTTGCAGACTGGCCAAACCAATTTAATAGAAGTGGCTCTCAGTCCTTGTGCTCGGAGGCCTGGCACTAAAGCCTGACACTGTTATTTGCTTCTGTCCTGGACCATGCTCTGGATCTGGGCTCTTCTACCTTTCACGTCAAAGAGGTTTTAGTAGGATTTAGTGATCTGCCACACACATGTAGTCTGGAGCCAGTGATACAATAAATAGATTCCATGTTTGAAGGGACAATACACAAGGAAGAGTAGAAGTAGTCATAGGTCACATGCACAGAATGATAAACTAGAGTGGAGCAACTGATACAAGACAAGTGGACAAGAACACTCCCATAGAACCCTTGCTAACTCCAACCTTTTTTCAGAACACTGAAAGCTGCTATTTGAATTTTGAAGGAGGGTATCTGAATACAGAAAGACAAATATTCAGGAACAGAATGTATTATTCAAAAAATTATTTTGGTTACTAACAAGGCATTAAATATTTCCATTTTTTTGATGTACACATAGACACACACGTGTTACTCCCACCATACAACACAAGTCTTGTGTCTTCCTCTGACACAAGCAGAAGCCATGCCTTTTCCCTGTCTTCCCACTGCATTTCATTGCTTGTGCCATTTCCACATAGATGGAAAAACTTGTTCCAACGAAACATTTTCATGTTACATGGAACAGGTTTCCCAGGACACATTTAGAATCAAGGTAGTTTTATAAGAAAGAGAACGTAAGATGAAAAGGAACAGCTTTTGCAACAGCCACTACATTACAGTAGCTAGGTTTAGTATTTTTCAAGGCATAAATATTGAATGTTCCATCACATTAGAAATGGCCAGATCAATCCAATGGACTTTGTCACAGAAGAATTCTCCAGCTATATAGTGCTTTAATATTGAGTGCTGACAGTAAGCACAGCGTGGGGAAAAACAGTGTTAGAGAGACTGAACGAGGGGAGCTGTGTACTGGTAAACAGAAGAAACAACTCAAAATGACATATTTTTAGTTATAAAAAAAGCAGTCTTAGGGAGGCAAGAAAATTACTGGGATTTCTATCTGTATGGGCTTTTTCAACCTGTGGTGCTTTTCATGCCTTCCATATAATTTATATTGTTCCCACAGAAGTCAGTAGGCTTCATGTAGAAAAGTTAAATGTATGGAATTCTAGGCAGATGGGTTGGTATAAACCTGTCAAAGTAAACTGAAATATTGCAGCTATTTAAGATGGCTATAGAAGTTGTTTCAACTTGATTAAGTTAAATTTTGTTAATTTTTTAGTTTGGTTTGTGGAGGGGCTTTTTGGGTCTGGTTTGTTTTATTGTGGGTTTTTTTGGTTGGTTAGTTTTGGTTTGGTTTTGGGTTTTTTGAGTAAAATTCTTAAGTCTGCTTAATGATTTATTTATTCTTAACCAGAGAGGACAAGTTACTTCATAAATTGATCCAAAAGTATATTGACAGCTGGTGGTACTGACACAAGAATTTCTATAGTAGCTTTTCCCTATGCGGTTCCATCTCCTGTAACATCTCCATTTTAAGTTACTAAACTTCACAGCTTTATAAACACAACCTCTACATTTAATTCCTTTATGTACTTTCACACAGACTATCCAAATATACCAATAAACTAACATCTTTTGAATGAGCACTACTAAGGCATACTTTTTGTTACAATTTTTTTTTACTTTCCCGCTGTAACTGGCTAGGTATTTTATGGTTTTCCAATGCCATTTTCATTGGCAAGGATAATATTCAGTGACACCAATCAGGAAAGGAACCAAAAAGAAAAAAATTGTGAAACTGAACCTGTGAAAAGACAGAATTTAGCACAGTACTAATGTAAGAGTGAGAATACTGAAATGCAAAGCAGATGCCCATTCTTCTTCCACTGCAACTTGTAACAGTAAGGAAAATAGTTTTAAAAGTGGTTAACTGAGGTGGTCTTCAGAAAAAGCCACAGGTGAAGATGCAATATTCTACTTCATTTTCCAGATCTTTCACGATTCACAAGATGTGGCCTTGAACATAGTTTATTTTTATGTATATTAAAAACTAACCTAACATCATAGCAAAATTGCAATACTGCCTATAATATGCCTTTATGCACCTTCTTCTCAATATCTTCTCTCTGTAACTTTTCAAACAACACACAGTCCCATGGGAGGTTAAACACTCTTCCATGACCACCCTGCATGCTGCTGCAAGACTAATAATATCACAAAACATTTTCTAAGCTCAAACCACACAAACAGTGTAAGAAATATGACATAAGGAAACATACATAACTGTCAGCACCATATTAAAAAAATTCTAAAGAACGCATAAGGTTTTTTCATCTGTTAGTTAAAAGAATTTTTCATAGATAAAAATACATTACAGAGGAAAAACAAAAGCAAAGTGTGATACTATATAAATACAACTAAAAGATGGGGATTGCAATTATCTGTAACGAACCATTAATAGGATTTGAATTCAGAGTTAGGCCATGAAATCTCAGATGCCCTAGCTTTTTCCTTGTCAGCCTGCTGGCACAGACTCTTACATCAAGAGCTGTGCAGTACAGAACTTCCAACCATCCTTCCCAATTCAGGGCACCAGGAGAGCAGGATCAAGCAGCACTGGAATTAGAAATGATGCAGGGATGCTCTTTTACAAATGGAGACGTGAATTTGTCATTCCATTTTGTGCTCTGTAGTGAGGCATTATAACTGAATGTGACAGAACTCTGCAGAAGGATAGTTCTGCTTCACAGCATTTTAAGGGAAGAGAAGTGGATAATGCTGATGTTTTACAACTGTAGGCATATTTTTCCACAAATAAACTCTATACACAAATATGTCCATACAGCAAGTAGTCAAAAGCACTTAGGCTTCATTTCAGGGAGAGGGAAAGGCAGAAGAAAACACAGTTACAACAGAAATACAATCTTAAAACCAGCACTGACCTTGCCATTGATACATCCAATTACAGCAGATTTCTCCTAACAGCTCAGGCCTTCCACATCTTGCAGATTATCAGCCCTTCCACCTACAGATTCTGACAAAGAAATAAAATGAAAGGATGAGTGAGAGTCTCAAATTAGTAGGTAAGTTTCTTCTGCAGGTGTCCTTACTACAATTTCCTGCAAAACCGGACCTCTACTAAGCAAACCTTTGGCATTTGTTTTTCACTTGCACCAAGACAAAAGGCTCCTCACTCAAACTTCAGCACTCAGATACGGTACAGAAAATGCTCTCGATTTCCAAGTCCCAAGTAAAAACTATAGAGTAACATAGAGACTATTCAGGAATGGGGAAGAGGGACACAGGGGTAGGAATTACATGCTAGAATTTAAAAGATCCTTTTGATAGAAGATTTGCCAAAACAGACCCACTGACACTGAAAGATTTGTTTCTATTAACTTGTATTTACTTGGGGGAATATGTGCTGAAAAATCCACAGAGCCATACCTGACCTGCAGAAACCCTTTAACACCACCTAAGTATAGCGAAGAAGGAGGAACAAGTACGTCAAGCCAGGAAAATTGCTATGTCCACCTTTCTTACGTGCAAGAGAAACGGAATCAGATTTTTACCAGCTGCTTGTGCTGTTGTTTACAGCTCAGGCAATGCAACAGAAGAAAATTAATTACACCAGCACCAGAGACTCATTCCCAGTGTTCATTTGCTGTGCACATTTTCCTTAACGCTTCACACAATGCCCAGGAAAAACTGAAAAAGGATTGGCAAGAAAAACCCTACAACCTTGCTGCAGGTCAGAATCAGCCACTTCCAAACCTCTTCCCTCCACCTCTTACTATCTCTTACTGTGAGCCACAGCCATCGCTCCCTGGAAATGGCCAAGTGCTCTCAAAACTGACTCAGGTCAGGGTAAAGCAGTCATGATCTCACATGCAGAAGCCCCCAGATTCTTGTTCCTCTGTGCTGTATTTTACCCCAAAACACCTTAGTGGTCTGGGCCTGCTTGCAGCATTGCTGTGATTTGCAGAACAACTTGCAGAAAAACCACTGGCTCTTCTGTTGCGCTGACCGCTCGGCCGCCCGGAGGCCCGGGAGGTAACAAGTTCAGGTGCCTCGGCAGCGAGGCAAGCAGAACTCAGTTCGGTGGCAAAAGCTCTGCAGGGAGCTGCGTGCCCTTGGCTCACTAGGGAGCAGGCTGCAGTGTGGTAGTTGCCAGGCAACAGGCGAGGGCGAAGAAGGAAGAGAGGGACCTCCTGGTGCTTTAACTCCAAACTTCATTCTCTGCCCTCGGGAAGACAGAAAGAACGCGTGGCAGGAACGAGAACATCCAGGAAAGGCGTGGTTTGGGCTTTGCCGGGCAAGTTAAACCAAGGGAAAAGGGGGAGGAACAAGGGAATACACCAATAGGAGAATGACGAGGCGAACAAATTTTTTCCCTGTTTTGACAGGGAACAAATCACAAAGGGTTGGGAGAGGAACACGTTTGAATTAACCAATGGGGAAGTGAACCGAACAGAACTCTCTCGAACTTATCACGGGAACAAAGAAGCTTCTAGAAAGGAAGGAGGAACTGCTGTCAGNCGCTGGATGTCCCTCGGCCCCACCCGCTGGATGTCCCTCGGCCCCCCCCCACTGGGTGTCCCTCAGTCCCACGGTGGGCTGGGCCGCCGCAGCGCTCTTCAGCTTGGCTTGGCCCAAGGGGCTTGACCAGAGTCTCTGCAATTGAATTAACCCCATCCCCTGGCACGAGTCCCAATGAACTCAGAAGGAACAGAGGAAGACTAAAGATATCAGCATAGTATTTCTGCATGCTCAGGTTTAAAGCCACACTGTGGACCTCAGCTAAACTATTCACCTGTTGGAAGTGAAAAGGAGATCTAAATGTTTTCTACAGCTAAAGTACAGGTCCCCAGTGCTTTACAAGCATTAAGCAACAAACAGATCAGCATAGTCCACATACTCTAGAACATCACGGTGCTGAAAATACGCATTTTGCTGTTTTATCATTTTTAATGCAAGGACAGAAGCTTTTAAGTGTCGGTATACTCATCCCAGAGCTGGAATTGCTTCATTTCCTCTTTTGCTAAATTATTGTAGAGTAGTTTGTGATACTGACTTTTTTTCCCCTCGGCCACATCACAGAACGTGTGTATCAGTGCTGAACAACAGCACTCCAATACTTTAAAGCAACTAAGACAATGCTGGCAGAGAACAAAGTCAGAATTTCTTCGCTGGCATCCTTGAGTTTGCCAGGCACCTGGCCCACCAGGGGCTGGGGCAGTACCTACAGAAGGAACACAGGGCTTTCTAAGTTTCCAGGATTTGTTTACATGGGGTTTTATAGACAATACGTATTTTAAAGACATTGGAGGTACGAACTAAAATTAAATTCCTAAATTAACATTATAAATTAATAGTAGCCTAGCCATAGCTCTCTTTTTGGTCAGTGTTGCCACACATTTTGATCAATGACCTAATTTGACTTTTCATTCACAAGCTGAAGGAACGGAGAGAGCTGCTGGGAACAAAGATGCCAAAAGTTGGCAGACTCTCCCATGGCAGATTTGTCTTTAACAGTGGAGAACTCTCTCTGCAGAAGAATTACCAAAGAAAGAAGTCAGATGACAGAAAAGACAACCTGTAATTTACAAACCATTTTAACTTTTTTTTCCCCTCATACATTTCATCCCTCGTACATCTCCTAACATAAAATCTCTGTTTTAGCTCTGCCTTCACTTCCTATATATGTCAGACAGCCTCTTGCCTCATGGAGACCTGTGTGGAGTTACTTACTACCCTACAAGAGTTTAGTCACGCCTCTTAATATATGCATTTAGAAGTATGTTCACTGTCATCCAATTTTTACTTTATATCCAATCTTCATTGTTATAAGAAATATTTTGGTTTGGGAACCTTTTAAAATAATTACAATTATGTTAAGTAAATTTGGCAAGTTACTTGCTAATATGTATTCATAAACCAACACTTAAACAGTTAATTCTTTATCACAAACATTTTTAACAACATAATCTGCAGAATAATTCCCATGAACTGCCTTATCAAAATGGCAAAGAAAACAGCAGTTAAGCAATAACCCATGCACAAAAAAGCTCTCTGATATCTTATTTTCCAATAATTCATGATTAGCCACAGATAAAGCATACAGCCAGCTTGTTCAAAAACATAAAAAATACCTTGCAACTTCAACTTCCATTAAAAACCTAAGGAAGAAAATAGTCAAAATTTTCCAAATGGAAAACCACAAAATCACCAGATGAGCAAAAAAATATAATTTGAAGCTTTTGAAAGGATGAAACTGAGAAGCAATTTTCTAGAACTCTCAGCTTGCAAAGGCTTCAATTACTTGGAAGTGGAATTTGTTTTAATTTTCCCTGTTTGAGGACTTGTTGCTAGTCCTACTGCAGTCGCTACCAGCACCACTAATGAGGTCATTGCATAAGGGTTCAGAGCTGAACTGCACTTACAGCCAGAAAATAATGTCTAATGCAGAAGCACATTTAATTACATTATCAAGTTTATGTCTATTGCATCTTGATGAATTTCATATCACATTCACTCCATTTGCACCTCAAGCATTCTTCTCACAGCCAGCTACGGGAGAAATAAAAGACAAGGCTTCAAGAATGAGGCCACTCTTGAAAATACAATCATCTAAATGAAAAACACACAAACAAAAACAAGCAAAAAGAAATTTAAAAAAATAACTGCAGGCAGTCGTGTGTCAAAACAACACATAGGCACACCTGCCCTGCCAGGACACCTGCTGCATATAAGCAGTGTGGGCTCAGTAGGATTCCCAACAAGAAATGCAGTGTTTTCTGCACATCAAATAAACTCTGCCCACACAGACTCAACCTGCAGCACCCAGGGTACTAAAGAGTCCAACAGCAGGCGGGGCACAAAAGGAGTTCCCTTTTTGGTATAATAAAGTTTCTAATGCTATTTCAGTGCATTTCCTATTCAAAGCACAATTTCTCAACCACCATATTTAATTTTTGTTTAAAAGCTGAACTGTCTGCAAACAGCACACTGTGTTGCACAGAAGCCAGTCTTCACCAGAGTGAACTCTCTGCAGTACCACATTGTCCCTTCCTGTCCAGTCTGAGAGCAAAGTATGTGCTGTGGAAATATATTGTTAGAGGGAAATCACGTTATTAATAGAAATATTGTTATATTACTATTTATAAATGACTAGATAATTAAATTTATCTTATATATTCTTTCGTCCTTCACTTGCAATGTAACTTCATATACATACACTCAATTCTGAAAACCTCTGAGGCTTTAGGACAGTGTAGGAAGTCTCTCTGTCATGCGTTTCGCTATTTGAGGAGTGGATACCAATACACTGTACCCAGTAAAAGTCAATGTAAAGCATTTCTGCTGCATTCCATATTATCTATCCGGATAAGCACGCAGCTCTGTGGGAAGCAAAGTGCCTACTCAGAAACCCATGGGCAATATGTGACTGACATTTTTAGTGAGAAAAGTTTAATGGGAGCATTTAATTCCTAGGTCAAAAAGGCTGTTTAGAAATGTTTCATCTGACTTAAGGCTAAATAATTCAAAATATACCAATACTTTTTGGCCAATTTGCTCTATTGTCTTAGCTTTTGCAGCCTAAACTCTCCAGAATTTGGTTGTAATTTGGCAACAAAACTCTTTCAGTGAACACTTGAGTCTGTGTGGTTAGATTACATGTTTTTATTATATTATATATATAAAAAATATGTATATATTTAATATATATTATCATCATAATAAATATTATACGATTTTATTATATTATTCATTCATTCATATATTATTCATTGAATAAATTTTGTTTCCCCTTGGCTAAAAAAAGATTATTTCTACAGAGCATTGGTAGAATATACTACATTTTCTGTATTATATAACAGCTATGCCGTAGTTTCCTCCTCATGACCACTGTGGTAAAGTTTAGCTTTTTAAATTATTCTAAGGAAGAAAAGGTAACAGGCATTACAAAATATGGAGAACGAGAGATATCCAAGTAACAGGAGAACACTAGCTCCAGTCCTGTGAAGTGATGAGCATGTTCAAATCCTTTTAGTTGACAGCCCTAATAAAGTTTATGGATTTACACAGATTACTTTAACTCCTTTTACTAAGAAAAGAAAAGAGAAAACTTCATAAAGAGACTTAGAGATTTAAATACAAATACTTAAACATCTTCTCAGTTGTTTGTGTTTTTGAACACTTCATTTCCTAACACTTTAGGCTGTAATGAGTGTTTCTCTTATTTCCCCTCTTATTTCACTTTGCAGTGAAACAGCTTCCATTCTATTATTTGTGGATGATAGCAATAAACATAATAAACTGTATTTTTCACTCATACAGAAATTTTATGTGATTTCTGTGCTGCCACCATCTCAGGTTAAGTGCTCTGGAAAGCTGAACAACAAACTTTTCTCTAACATTTTGAAGTAATTGAGAAGAAGATCCAGTTAGTCATTCACAGGCTGGAGGTCAGACCTCCTGTCCTCCTCCTCCTGCACACAGATGTCCCCACACACGTCGTGAGAGGATTTGAGCCCCAAGGCAGCCCATGTGCTAACCCTGCCCTGGCCACAAATGTGCATTGAAGACCCCAGGAAAGAGAGGACACAGGTGTTTGCAAAACAGAAACTGCATACAGAGAGCTCAGGTGAGGACATAAATACAGGTTCAGCATGTTGGTGTTACTTTAACAGCTTCTGCTTAACTGAGTGCTCCCTGAGAGACCTGGGGCTAAAAGTCTGTCTCCCTGCTCTTTGTTCCTGCCTATTCCAGATGGGTGTAGAGCTCTGAAGGGGAGAGGGAACGAATAAAATACTAATAGCCACAGCTATTCCAGTACAATAAAGGGAGCCAAACTGCAGCCAAACATCAGTGGGAAAATGGTAAAAATGGAATTTTTCTCTCCTCATATTGGGGAAACTCAAATAGTTCCCTTGATGTCTATATTAAACCTAATGCAAGTAAATAAAAATGCTCAGCTTTTTTAGAACAACTGTCTGAAATTAATGTGCGTTGCTTAGCTCCACTTTTGCCACAGCAGCCCTCCTGCCTCATGGGAAGGAGTGAACAATGGGAGCTGTGGCTTGCAGGACGCACTTCCCACTTCCCTCTCGCCCACCTTTAGCTCTGTGCAGGAGTACCAACGTCTGGCTGCTCCCCGTCTTGAAGCTGTGCTTAGCAAGTGAATCCCATCCACACACCCACTAAAGTCAAATGTAAATTAACCAGATGTGCATGAAGCCAAAACCTGCATATGCCAGATAGAAAAAGGCAGAAATCCTTATAACAATTGTTTTAGGACACAAACTATACAGATACATTTTTAACATCATGCTTGGGACTGTTTTGCAGAAGACAGTATCTCTTTGCCCCCAGACTTCTGATGTGGATTAACCTTTCTCATGAACATTTCAGCACAATTTAGCACAATTAACAGTAGAAAATTAACAAATATGAGAAATGGAAAACTAGAAAGGATTCTTTTTTAAGAACTGTTGATAAACACGAGTTTGCCGTGATTTCAGATAGTTTATGCCTGGCCCCTGTGATAAGACAAGAAAAGGCAACAAAGTGTATTTTCTGGTTCCACCAGGGAGACTCTCAAATGGACTTTCACTGCAAACAGCCATTTGCACAAGTGCTTCATCCAATTAGGAACGAAACCCGAAGAGCCCAACATGACTTGTCTGGCAATCAGGTATTTGCAGTCAGTCTCTGGATTGTGCACACACACTCACACACACAGAGGCACTTCACAAGTCATCAGCCTGGTAATCAAATACCGTTGTTATATAATAAATTTGGCTAATGGGCACAGGGCACCTGCTGGTTTTGTTGCTGCTGCTATTACTAGCCAAATTTTATTAGCAAATAAAAGCTAAGGTTGCTCTTCTTCCATTTCAGTAACTTGTGATAATGGTGACACATTAGGATCCCTGTTCTGAGCATATAATTTTTAAGCTCTGTCTACACTTTCATGAGCACAATCAGGCTTGTCAAATCTACTAGTCTAAGAGTCTTCATCTTCCTTCTCAGCTGAATTATTTATGCACCCAATATTAACTAAAGAACACTTTACATATAAATGTTTTATATCAACTTAATTAAAAGTTCCCAGTTCTCAGTCACTCAGTACTGGCCTAGGTAATTTGCCTAATTTTTGTCTTCAGGGGGTTCTCTTGTGAGTAATCTAACCACACTGAACCTGTTAGGAACGAACCGTTTATTGAAGTGATATGTAATTTATTTTTTTCACCCTAATTGTATTTTGGTGACTGACTGAATTGTGAATCTTCATCATAGGCTGGATGAAAAAAGGCTCTTTCTGAAACAGACAAAAAGTATTCTTTCCCTGAAAGGTGATTTAATGAGGTGTGGAAATGAAAGAGCTCTGCCAAAGCCTCCTTTTCAACTAGAACTTCTTCCACACTCTCAGCTGATGTAAATTCTCAGTCCACATCAGGCAGCAGGGTAGCCTAGAATCACAGAAGCGTTTGGGTAGGAAGAGACTTTAATCACCAGTTCCAGCCCACCTGCCATGGGCAGGGACACCTTCCACTGGACCAGATTGATAGACCTGGCCTTGCTTGAATGCTACCAGGGATGGGGCATCCATGATTCTGGGCAACCTGTTGAGTGCCTCACCACCCTCACAGTAAGGAATTTCTTCCTGATATCTAATCTAAAACTACCCTGTCAGTTTAAAGTGGTGATTCTTCACTGAGCAGAGAGTTGAAATCCTTAAGAAAATAGAAAACATGAAAAACTAAAAAAAAAAAAAAAAAAAAAAAAAAAAAAAGGGAAAAAAAAAAAAAAAAGCCAGGGTAAAAAAAAGCAAAGCACCCTAGAGTTTAATGTGAAACCAGCAAGGCCAGACAGAGATTTTAAAGAAAAAACTTTCTAAAGACTTTTATAAAAGTCAGGATCTATTCTAGATAGTGCTTGAAGGGCAGTGAATCTGAAGCTGAAACCATAGGATAAAGCTCAATGATATCTCTGTGCTGATGTTCACAGTGCAGGAAGAGCTGTGAGGACCTTCTCACACCAGAGCATTTCTAAGAATCACCAGGTCACATCTAAGAATCCATTAAAATCTGTGGTGTCTGTAAAAGGCCTAATTATTGAAATCAATTAAATTAATAAAGTCAAATCACCACCTGAAAAGCATACCTGATCAGTCAAGAGTTTAAAAGAATTTGTTAATGAAATTCCTTTTTACTACCTGCTACTCTATAAAGACCTATCCCCTGAAACTGGATCCACTCAGATAAATGAATGCTGTCAAGGTTGATCCAAGCAACTACAAACCTTGACAAAGGCTTTTAACTTAGGTAGAAAGGTAGAAAGTAAAATATACAATAAATTTGCTGGGTACTTTCAAAAATATTACAGAATGGAAAGCAAATAAATTTTTCTCCTTTTTCAATACAAATAAAACTTCAAATTTGTGAAGTTTTTGAAGCTGCAAACAAGCTAGCATAGGCTAGCCTCCTGCCATGGAGGATCCTAGACTTTCTGAAAGAAATTAATTTAGAAAAGTCTCTCCGTGACCTTTAAGGAAGATAAGTTATCATTGGATAAGAAGGAACATCCCCTGGCAGATTGATAATTTGCTAAAGGATAGAAGGCAAATTAAAAGAATAAACAATTCTCTTGTTGATGTTAAATTAGTCAAGGTAATAAAGACCATAACAAACTCCGATGAATTCCAGAATGACCTAACAATACTGAATGCATAATCAAAAGGCAGATAAAATTCATCATCAATAAATGAAAAAATGTCCATAGGGAAAATATAAGTACAAAATTATGTGCTTGAAATTATCTTTTCCTACTCAAAAAGTAAAGTAGTATCTCTGATACTGATCAAAAGTAACAATTACTTTGATAACAATATCATTTCAATGCCCAATAGTCCAAATGTAAATAAGAAATTGTTAGGGAAACAACAGAGAACAAAACATGAAGCATCATTATGTCTTTATATAAATCCTTTGGGTGCCCACATTTTGAATCACGAGTGCAATTTTAGTAACCTCATAACACACATAGCAGAAAGGGGCAACAACGGATGATTAGAAACGAAATGATTTTCTAAAAATAGAGACTGAATAGAAAAGGACTCTTCAGAGTGGAAACCTGACAATAAAGATGGAGTATGCTCATTTCATGCATCTCTATCAGTGTGGAGAAGATGAATAGGAAGTGATTATAGACTGTTTCTCAGAACACCACAATTACCCAAGTCATGCTATTTAGTGCTACTCTTAAAAGCATAGAAGAATAAATATTTTTACATACTTCATTAATTATTTTGCCACAGAACACTGGGGTGATCAGGAAAACAAGCAAGTTCAGAAAGGAACTAAACAATATATGGACAATAGGTCCGTTGATGGACACTAACACAATTTATGCAGTCTTCGACTTCAGTAGTGCTTTGACTGCAGATTTCCACAGCCTACAGAAGTGGATCACTCTATACTTACCCTGCTTTTACTTTGTTCATTACTGCCATGGCTGAAGACTAAAGATGGCTAAACTGACTTTTGGTCTGACATAGCAAAATTGTTCCTGGTTTGGTTTTTTCTCATTTTCTTGAAGTACTACGACATTCTGGTAAACAAAATTATCGCCTTCCAAGGAAAATAAGGAAGATAAAAGTATTGATGTTTTCCAGTGGGAAAAGTGTTTCTTGCTTGCAGTGGAGCCTTACAGGCAGTGGCTTTTTATAAGGCAACACCACAACAGTTTAGGTCACACACTATCCACTTTTAGGATCAGTCTGTTGGATGCCCAAACACACAAAGGGGAACTGGCAAATTTGCCTGTGAGATAGGACCCACAACTTAGACTACATCAGTGAGAGATGATGCCACCCCTTTGTTAAGCTAATTCTTCAGCTCTGAAGAGTCCTAGAGAATTGTAGTTATGTCATTATTACTACCAAGCATGTGGCTGAAACATAACCTTCACATGCTTCCATTTGGTGGTGTGCGCCTCCCCATCAGGTTTAATTATAATCTCAATTTTCATATGGATATGCTGGATTTTATGTGGGAAAAATGTAGATAACCTGAGGTTATTCCAAAAGTCTGGTCATTGATTTGAGTCACTTATTCTAGTTGCAGTGATACATTTTAATGAATCTAAGTAAAGATTTGAGAATTCTATCTCAAATTCTGCCTTTAATATACATTTTACTTCTCACTGACTCCAGAGAGAGCACTCTAAAGAAAGATATAGCCCCACATCAGTCGCTTACTATGTTCATTGTCCTTTAGAGTGCAGTAGAAAAAAAAGAGTAGTGTCATATCTAACAACAGAGTTACTTGATTTATGCCTCCTTTCTGTTTTCTCAGAGTTTTTGGATTTGCATGCTCATCATTTTACATTTGTTCCTACTAATGGTGTACTCTCAAGCTGTTTCCCATTACATATTTACTCCCTTTATTGTTTGCAATATTGAACTATAGTGACTGAATTCCACCCCCACTACGCAATTTCTCCAAGGTCCCATCTGTGTTATGACCAAACCTACCAATGTATACTAGTTTTTAGCTCTAGGGAGATAGTACTTTACAAACTCGAAAACAAATTAAAAAGTAAGGAAAACGTTACGACAGTATGCAAGTTCTTTGGAGAAAAGAAAAATATCAGTTACAGCTGCATTCATACACAATGGGGAAGCAGAGAAGGTTTCAATTGCTTCTTTACACAGGTAAACACCACCAGTGCCCTTCTCACCCCACATCCTCTAACATACATTATAAAGCTCCTAAGAAATTGCTGCAAGCCATCAGTGACTGCCTCCTCCTTATGATACAGACATGGAAGGGATACCGACATGGAAGACACGCACCACCTGGCCACACTGACTCTGCACCAGCCCAGGGCCCTCTCATGCCCATGAAACTAACACCCCACCACCACACCGGGACAGCATAAACGGGAGAGCCTTCAGAACTCTTTCAGAGTGACTTATTCCTTTTAAATACATAGATCTTACAAGATGGCATCCAAGGTTATTGTGTCTAAGCAGTACCTCCTAGGAGAGATACTGTCATTGGGTCAGTACTAAGGAAACTTTTAAAACAGGAAAGGAAGAAACATCGTGCAACAATTCCTTTACTAACCAAACCCTTTCCTCTCCAAACCATTTTTCCCAGTCATTCATAGTCAGAGAAAGCTTTGTGACCTATTCAATTTTCTGAATTATGCCTGTGAAGACACAGACAGCTCTCATGAATTTACCCTCTAAATCAAAACACCTGTCAATATCCAGGGTGCAGAATGTGAAGGTAACAGACCTCACTAAGGTCACAAACACGTGAGCAAACCCTGCATGTCAAAGACTTGCTGCCATGTTTTACACCAAACCAACCCATTTTCTGGGCCCTGCCATAACCTTTCCTCTCCTGTCAGATGAATATTGAGGAAGAGCTTTGCAGTGGCAGAGCCCTGCAGGACACACTCAGCTCCTCCCACCCCTCTGCAAGCAGAGCAGCAGTGCCACAAGGACCTCACTGTGGGGGCCTCTGACCAGCCAGGCTGGATATACAGAGAGCACAGAGGGGAGGCAGCAAAAGGCACAGAGAACAAGTGAGTTCCCTTAAGGTTGCTTGGACTGCACAGAATCCAAGCAACAAGGGGTGGATCCTCAAACCTGTGTTAACAGCCTATCTCTCGGATTTTCCTGTTCCCATTTCCTTCACCAAAACTAAACCTGCTTTTTTACAAGTCCTTTCAATACTTCCCTCCGCTGACATATTCTGGATCTACTCCAATGTAAATAAGGCTAAGTTTTAGTTAGGTGGGTGGTGGGTTTTTCTGTTTGATTTTGGTTTGGGGTTTTTTTAGTTGTTTTTATTAATATTATTGAAGTTTATGGCACTGTGCAAGTCATCTTGAAGTGGTTTCAGAGTCACACACAGACCAGAGAAAAGCCTGCTGAGAATAAACCCGTTGTAAACCAAATTACACCTGAAAAGGCAACACACTGTTTCGAATGACATATGGCTGTTGTACAGAACACATTGTAGAACATTAAAAGGCTAGAAGCTGGAGAACTGACTCTGTGCATGTAACAATACAGATTGCTAGGATTGCTCTATTTATTCGGGTGGCTTTTAAAAACAAAAACGACACAAGGTTGATACCACAGTTATGCATAAGTTTTATCACCAGCATAGATGAGCCATTTACAAGGTATGCAGAGAGATATTGCATATCTTCAGACAAAGGTATGTCTGAAAAACAGAAACATCTTTCTTGAGTCAAGCTGCTATAGTTTACAGCAAGTGCAGAATACATACAGTGGCTATCAAAATTCTCAACAGCAGTTTTTCTTCTGAATTCCATCCAAACTAATAAATCTACTGTGGCTTTGCTTTCTCTGTTCACTTTGGCTCTTATCTAAATGACAAGTCTTGTCCATGTGCCATGGATAAGTATAGCATCGTGTCAGAGAAATGACAGAAGCATCCTCAATTCTGCCAGACAAATCACAGTAGATGGGACATTATTTTTTCTTTCACTATTTGACAGTGCCATCTGTAACTTCTGCCAATTTTCATGCATTACTCAAGGCAATAGCTTTCCTTTTATTAAGAAGAAAAGAAGGTTGTGACAGAGCTAGCCATCGAAGTTAACAGTTAGGGCACCCATCTTTGTGCAACTTTTATAACACTCTGACCTGCAACATGGAAGAGAGGCAAAATGCCAACAAAATACCTGAGGAAGTCAACAGACCAACAAAGACAAATGCAAATTAAAAAAAAGGTTTGTGCTCATTGTTTTACAATTCAAGGAAGCACTACAATTATACATTACCTGCTTTGTCCTCAAGGGCTAGAATGGGCACTTGATTGGAATATTAGTACAGGAAACACCAGGCTCATGTGACTGGAGGCACATGATCTAGTAGGGAAACAGCTTGTTGTGCTACATACTGAACATATTTCTACCTTTTTTGTAGAAAAATAACACTCCAGCTTCCTTCATGCCATCTGCCCTACACTGAGTTTCTCAAATATTGCAGGAAAAGGAAAGAACAGTAGGAATCTTCTAAAACATTAACATTGTCAATATATGAAAGACAATCTTCTCTGCTAATATTACAAGTGCCAAATGGTGGACTTGGTCTCATAATTACTAAACACATTAATTAGGTTTATCTTGTATGTACAAGGTCATTGTAGGAGAGTTTTAAGCATTCAAGTGTTCCAGATACACACGGTCTTGTGCAACATTTCTACCTGAGTTCTCCTGTGATAGTGATTAAATCAAAACAGCCTTGTGTTTACAAGACTGTCCCACAGCTTGGCTTAGATTCCTGCATGCTGATGACTCTTGCAGATTTTCTACCTTCCTCTGCTCAAATAAGGTCTTAGTCCTCAATATAACATTCTGCAAGTAGAACAGAGCAGCAATGCCCTTTTTCTCAATGGTGGTAAGACATGACAGAGGGAACTCCTAAGTTTCTAGCTGGCTCAACAAGTAGTTTTCCGCACAAACTGAAGTATATTTTGCAAACTGGATGCTAGAAAAATGGTAGGTACATGTCTAGAATTAGTATTATAACCATTAGCATATGGTTAACAACTCAAAGAGAAAGAAGGGATTTCAGGACCTAAAAGCTGTTGAGTCCTATCTTCCAAAGACATCCACAGGGGACTGGATACTTTCTAAAAATAAAACTGAAGATCCACAGTCTAAATTTGAGTGCCTTTAGGTGCAAGCGTGCATGTTTCAACCACTTAGTCTTAATTATTTTTTTATTTTGCAAGATTTTTTTTTGAATAGTCAAAGTGAAAAAGCTCAAATCTTGATCATGCAAGCTATGACAGATGGGATCCCTTTGGATCTGCTGTAGAAAAAGGTTCAGAAGGAGTATCTGCAGTATTTGCTGCAGAAATTCTGAGCAGAAGTCAGATACCTTCATGGAAGAGGTGTGCTTTTTTAACACTCTTGCAAATTAAAAATCACAAGTAAATGAGTAAGTTCCTAGGTGATCTTACAGAGTATGTTAAAGTCCTTCTTGAGCTGGGAATAACAAACAAACAATGAAGAAAATACAACCTGTCACTTTCTGTCCTAATGCCAAAGATGTAATCAGAATGTGTCAGAAACATTATTGTGTCATACAGTAAAATTTGAGAATATTAAAATACAAGAGCAGAGATTTGATATTAAAAATATTTCTCATGAAATTACTTGCTGCACATTGACAAAATATGGAAGCCCTGTGGGCTTGTTCTTTTAAAATGATACATTTGATTCTGACAGAAACAAATTTAAAGAAATAATGTACAGACTGATTTCCAAGTAATAGCAGAAACACAAGTCATGCTCAAAACCAAAAATCCAAGTACTATAGCCTTTGAGGATTATTTTGAACAAGCTGATAAATGATGTGCAAGTAGGTGAAATATCCTGTATGAAACAATAAATACAGGGATTACAGAAGTCATAACAAATTCTGCATAGGCAACTCTCTAGTGCATTAATATTTTCATTTAAATCAACTTGTATTATCTTGTTTCTTTGAAGCTGTAACAAGAACCATATAAATTCTCCTGAAGTCATTAAGCACAGAGGGATACTAAGATGCACCTGTAAGTGCAGTTAAACCAAGCAGAAAATGTGTAAAATAAATTAAATTAGGGAAAAAGTAGAACTTTCAGTATAGAGAAGCAATGATGACTCAACAGCAGTTGTGGGCTATCCATACCACTTCCCTTTTGATGCAGTTCTTAAGACAACCCCCAGCAGGATACCATAGGAAGCTGGGGAATGCTTAACAGGTCACCTCCTTATGCACTGCATTCTTGAGTTAAAGACTGGAACGGAAAAACTGAGCGAAGTATCGTAAAACACAGGTCCTCCTCCTCGAGTCACACAAGCCATTTCAGGAACTTAATCTGCTTCTACAGAAGAAGCACTAAAGATATTCTCTTAGTCTCACCACCCTACCATTCCAAAAAAAGAGAGGTACATTATGGAATTAATCTCCAAGCCTGCTTGTGAGATCCTTTCAAGCACTTCCTCCATTTAGTGTCAGAGTGCTCTTAAGGCACTCAGGGGCCTTTCTGACAAAGGACCATGTTGGCCATATCTGAGCAAAGAAGAAAAATATGGGATGCCTGACTGCCGTGAAGAATTCTACACCCAGATTCCTTCCCATCCTGCCAAAATGGCCCAAGACCATGGTCTCGGCCTGTTGGTAAGGGATTTTTTTCCCCAGTTCTCTTTTTTTGCTCTTCTAATAGTGCTTCCCCCCTTTGAATATATGAAACCCTTTTTAGACTCAATAAACTAGGTTTCTTTTTGATGCAGCTAGTCACATTTCTCTAGTGCATGCCAAAATCCAATTCTATGATAAAGCAATAAGATGTCTCTTAATCTTACCAGCATGCATTGCATAAAGCTAGAGTGCTTTATATTGAGGCTACTCCTTCCTTTGTGTTAGAAATCACACATCCCCGTCACTGTCGCTATTTCCTCAGTCCATCGGTGCCCAACCTCTGAAGAAAAGTGTTGGTTTTTTTCTGGACAAACCCTGTATTAGAGATATATTCCCACATTGTGATCCATCATTAGGGGTTCTGCTAAAGCAGTTCTTGTTAAATAGTATGAATAATCTTCAGTGTGTCTGACCTCCACTTCACTTGCTTGTTGAAGATCACCCTGCATACCCAGAAAGTGTGTGATCAGAACTGAATATGCAAGTATGACAAACATTGTCTGAGATGCTGCCCCAAAATAAGCAACAAACTGGTATAAAAACATTTATGTAATTATGGAATATAATTAATTTCTTTCATGAAAAGTGTAGGCTGCATCAATATAAAGAAATTTTGTTTTTATCTAGACAGAGTTTAAAGGGTAAGTATTCTTAAAGCAGCTCACGGGGATCATTTCAGCTGAGGTATACTCTGAACACAGAGACGGGTCTATCATTTACAGTAGTAAAAAGTCATAAATGTCTCTATTAAAGAGTGGTTTTCTGCATAATGAGGAATAAAGGACTGAGGGGTCTCACAGGTGAATGCTGAATGTATGGGTAAGCTATTTTTTTGTAAAGTAGTTCCAGACACGGAACAAGAAGTCAGGTTTGAAATCCCAAACTGACATTGATTCAGATGCTAGCTTGAGGCCATGCTTTGGATAAGTGTAGTATTGCCCTCTGTGTGGAACACAACAGATTTGCCTATTGCAGCAACAGCAACAAAACTGCATTAAAAAAATTAAAGTCTGCCTACTGAGCTCTTTTGAGGCTATAAAATTGTGTAACTTTGTGCCAAAACCTCCCATTAAAAAAACAAAGAAAACAACAACCATTTTGTCTTTAAGACTATTTCCTCTGATAAGGCTCCAGCACATTTAACAAAAACAATATTTTATAGAACTTTAAAAAAAGAAAACAAAAAAAAGGTCATAATTCTACGGCAACACTTGCCACAGGCACCAAGGCTGGTGACTGCTGGGCCTGAGGGATGTTTCAGTGTATGACCTATATCAGCTAACTTCTGCCTCCAAATGAAAGACTTCCAGTAAATATACTGACTGATGAGGGGACCAATATGAGAGATAAAAATCTCTCAAACTTTAAGGGAATGGAGTCTACAATATTTTTGGGGTAAAGCTAGCTTTAAGTCATCAGCTTAGTATTGACACCTGCCGGGAGGTACCTGAATCCATTAGATGCAAAAGTTTTTATAGTACAGTCCACCTTTAGCACTAGAGGGCTCTAGTCAACAGAAGGCTCTGAAACAAATAGTTTTAATTAAAGCCCTTTTAAACCCAAATTTTTTAGTTCATCCATGTCAGGAAATGCTTCATAGCAGGGCAGCCATCAGACTGCTGTGGAAGTAAGGTGAACACTGTAAACACATTTCACATACACTAATTTTGAGGGATAAGGGGCTGAGAGTGGTTTCTGTGCAGAACTTTTGTTTGCCACATCCCAGCTGTAAGACAACCAGGGATGTAGTCAGGGGAGTTCAGCACAGTAGTAGAAATTCTGACTCTCTAGGTGACATGATCCCAGATGGATGCTGGGATCTTGATCATTCTGAAAAGCACCTCACAACAATGACAGTTAAGAGCTGAACACTTCTGGAGTAATTTTTAAATGTTTGTTAACTCAGATGCCACGGTAACATTAAAATATTAAAACATATGTGCTAGCATATGTCAGAGCCAAGCAGCTTCAGGAGCCCTCAAGAAACAAAACCTACCTACAACTTCAATCCTACTCCCTCTACTGACTAGTTGGTTGGGGAGGCCAGGTTAATACAGCTGAGACTCATCCAGCTCCCAGACTCATTTTCTTAGCTTAAAAGTCATATCATTCACTGTACTACTTTGTTTTGAATAGATATGTAGCTGTTTTTCTGGCTGTTTATAAGGAACTTACTGCTGGCTATAGCAGTTGCTGGTTCTGATTCTGTAAGTTTACATACCCAAAAAGACTATAAAAATATTAGTCAGATCAAGAACTCAGAATAGGGTCAGAGAAGAAATATCTAAAAGTGCCAAGTTAATTTATGACCAAGCACTGAGACCAGGTAATGGTGGAAGCAACTGAGACATGAAATCTATCCATTTCAATACTTCCTCTGGTAATGTTCCATAAAGCTGGAGGAGACTGGAGCTCAGCCTGACAGGATTTGGATGTCTGTAAAACCAACCTAAATAGCGAACTAAATCCTGTGTATGAGAGTATTCTGAGGAGGAGGCCAGTTATCTAAATATAAAGCTTTGACTTTTAATTGTCATTTGGTAGAATAGAATTCCACACTTAGAGAGACAAGCCTCAGTTGGAGGCAACACAGGAAAAATGACCTTTGCTAAAACATCTTTTTTCCTTCACATCTGTTGTTGTAATCCTCAACTCATACTTCAGTCATTTAATACAAGCGAGATTGTTCTATTTCTATGCAAAGTAAACATAAATACAGCTGAACTGCTCAAAACTCCAGGTCTCAAACAATACCAGTAACTCAGGAGTGCAGAGCAAGGCTGGAAGCATGATACTGATGGAGTTGTTTAATAAACACTTCTGTGCAATGTCAAGACAGCATTGTTTATTCTCTATTCTGCTTTAAGTTTTGTGCTATTTAGTTTATTTCTGAGAGGGTCAAGTTCTGACATGAGGCATTAATTGAGAATCTTAATTTCCACTAAAAGCAAAAACCATTGTAATATTCACAACTGAGAGAAAAAGCAAACTTCAAAGAAAAAGAAAGTCTAGAGGTGAATGTAACAAGAAAAAAACTTGTTTTTTCTTAAACTGCTATTCTTTGTTTACCTATGTGGGAGTTTTTAATCCTTGGAGAAGCTAATACTGAAATTTGTACATGGCAATTTTATTGCAGATCCTTTCCATCAGAACCAGTATGAATACAGATCAATCCACTTGTCAGTGTAGTTGACTTTATCTCAGAAATTTAAGAGTTTTGTTATTTTACACTGCTCTTTATGTTACAAATACAGCATACTCTAACAGTTACCCAAAGGAAGGTTCATACAGTAGTTTAACTTGCCAAAAACAACAGCTTGCCACTAAAAACAAACAAAACAAGACTCTACACCAGTAAAACATTGGCTATTTTTGTCTTGTTGGTCATGAGAATGTTAGCAAATAAACCCTGCTTTGTTTCAACAAATTGATACAGTCACATGAACAGAGTAATCTATGTTCTTAAATACTCCAAAAGAGACATAACCATAACCATATTCATTTTCTAATACCAAAATTCTTTGTTATATACAAGTCAGTAAACAGCAGTAAAGAAATAATTCCTAATACGAATCTATTTCATTTATTCTAGGGTCTTACTTGTAACACTGTAACAGATGATGTTCTCAAGCAATGGTCAGACCCGTGCAACAAACTGCAATGTCACAGAAATTTCCCCTAGAAGAGACAATTCAACAGGAAAAAACAGGGCAGCCTGGGAATAGCCAAGTGAGACAGAGGCTATTCATGCAGTTGAAAAACTTTGGGAAAGCCCATGAGCTAAATCATAAGAGAGAAGTAAATGAAAGTAATCAGAGCAAGCAATGTTGCCTACAGGTACCATTACAGTGTCTACCATTATAATGCATAACTGTTATAATGGAAATATTAGGCAATTTTAGAATTTTCTCATGTTCCAAGAAATGGAACTGAAGATTTCCCACATTATCTGTTCCATACTGGGTTTACTGGAGCTTTTTTTTTTTTTTGGACGTTGTCTCAAAAGCACTTCAGTCATTTGAAAAAATTTGCATTAGTAGAAACCTCTTTCCCCCACCTCCATCCACAATGTTTTTTTTCTAAACACCTTGCTATGTATGTGTGTTCCTTGTCATCAGGAATGTAATTTTCACCATTTGTGTGGAAGATACTACTTAGCTGTTCCCATGCAGTTCACAAATGCAGTCTCCTGGCACCAGCAGGAGAGCACAGGCTGTTGAGGCAATAGGCAGAGAAACCCAAGCAGAAACACTCTCTCACTCCTGGGTTTCCATGCTTCTGCTCCTCTCACCCAGGCGATATGGCAAGGAAAGCAGACTGGCAGGTGGGACAAGAGCCAGGATGAGAGATTGGAAAAAAGCACAGACAGAAACAAGAAAGCTGCAGGTGGAAGACCAAAAGCACAAAGTAAATTTTGGTTTTTTGTTTCTGTTGTCTTTGACTGCTGAGTTTGTGACCTTGCTGTCCCCCTACATAGCTTTTAATTTATGAAGTCAAGTGTTTTACTAGATTTCTTTTCTTGAAGAAAAGAAATATATATTTATTATATATCTATACTTATCTGTGCATTGTTTGACTTAACAGACAAAACAAGCATTTGCATAATCATGTCTTCATCTGCCACTGTGAACATTTGCAAAACTCCACATATGTAGGAATCTGCAGCATTCTCAGTTTAAAAAAATATAATCGCATTTGTTGTCCTTGCTCAGTAGAACTTTTTAATATGAAGTAACACCATATAAACAATGCTAGTTCAAATATCCCTAACTTCTTTTTAGTTGTAACCATCCTCTGTGGTATAGCTGTGATGTTAGCAGATGTGAAATGGCTTTCTCTTATTTGGGATATTACACGGGCATATGAGGAATGAGGAGTGAAATGGTACTTCTGCACTCAAGTTCCTTTTAGACCTTGGCATCAACAACCCATTGGAAATGCACATACGCACCAGCCATCTGACTAACGTGACTGATGTTAACATTTCTGATGTTGAAGCAGCAGATTTTTAACATGAGCTATAACTAGACTCAGTCTACATATAGACCCATTTTCCTTCTGCTCATAGGAATAGCTTTAAAGAGACCTGTGTTTGCCACAGCTCCTTATTTCTCCCACGACCAGTGAACTCTACAGAGCCACTCTTCACTACACCTCACTCACTGTTTGCCACATAATATACCTTGATCCTCTCCATCTTCATGCATTCAGAAGGAACACTCAGTGCATCAAAAACACTGAGTCAATGTAATTATATAAATTACTATGTAACACTTGATACTTAATCACCTCACGCCCCCACAAAAAAAAAAAAAGAAACCAAAAAGACCAAACACACACACTCTTTCTTCTTGACCAGGATTAGTTAGCTTTCACATAATTCATACTTCCCTTTGGCTTTGATATTAGCCTAAAAAAAAGGATAATGACCATGGCTATGGAAATCCAGCACTTTCTTGCTGTTACACAGATAACAATCCAACAAATGCTCCGTATACTCAAACTGTCTCACTGACATCTCTATTTACACTAGCAGCAGTAGTTCCTGCTTTCTCTGAGCCACACCATCACTGCAGGCACCAGACCATTTTTACACACCTGGGAATTGCTGCTCAGGATTGCCTGTTGCATATCACCTACCGCTTCTAGGAAGCAACCCTTTTTCATTAACCCTTGGCACTCCCATTTTCTAAATCACAGGGTCAGGGCTCTTTTACAAGCATTTCTGCAGCTTGTATAGCCACTATAATCTAATAAATGACTGTTCAACTTCATAGACGGTATCCTGGAAAGACAGTGAGGTACAATTAGGAGAGAAACCTGCAGTTATTTTATCACTCGGGTCCCAGCTCTGCACAAACACATTCATTCCAAACAGTGGTTGTTCTGACTTCAGTAAAGTTGGGTTTGACACAGCTAATTACCACCAAAATTTGCTGATCACGGCCTCTGCTACCTCACCAGTGAAGGTCTGATCAGCAGAGCCATTAGAATGCTTATGGCCATCTTATGCTAAAATGTGTCCTGTGAACAAAGTAGCTGCAGCCTGATTTGTGCTGCGGTTGTGTTACAATTAGGACAGCAGCTGCACATTTGTCAGGTATAAGGTATTTTTCACATAGACCCTCTGCAGGATGATCACTGGGGAAAATCCTTTGGGAAATGCTTGTTCAGATTAATCATTGCATAAAGCAAGATATGTGAATGTAACTGAATGGTGAAGTCACTGTGCTCATCTCTGATGCCCATCACTCAGAGATGTGAACAGGCAGCTTGTCTGCACGAGCACACTCCTGCAAAAACAGGCTCTGCAGCTTGGTCCTTTCCATCCTACAGACACTGCAGGCAGCTGACCATTCTAGGTCATCTCTCCTGAATGAAATGTTAATACATTTACAAAGCTGATTAGTTGAACTGACCCATCTTTTTGTCAGCTCTTCAGCTTGGCTTCAGAAACCCTATAATAGGATTTACTCTTCTGCAGCAGCTTGCATAGGAGCCCTGTAAATTCAGCCCAGAGGGCTTTTACTAAAGAAAATGAGGTGGTGTATCATTTCACTGCAGTACACTTCAAATACATGTGCAAAAACACAAAGACTGCCCAGGTTCAGCATTGATTTGCACGAGGTCCCATCAACATGATTATTGTTCCTGCAGAAAGCACATATGTTGTAGCAAATTCAAACTGCATTGCAGGGACATGAAAGAGGGAGAGCATGGAAACTGCCCCACCAGCTTCCTGACCCCCTGAACAAAAAAGACAGCAGTCAAGAAGTTAGACAAAGTAAGCAGGAGACCTACATTTGGCAACTGATCTCTACAAGCAGCTCCATGTCAGAGCAGTGAGCAAAGTGCCTCTGGTAGCACATTTCAATGCACACCCTCGGTTCAGCTACATGGAAATTTATTAAAATCTGCACATGGCTGAAATTTCCCATTTTCTGTTTCAACCATTCTCAAGGCTTTTCCTAAGATGAAGCATGTCTAACAGTTATAAAGAAAACTATCTAGAATAGGAACTTTAAATTTAGAAGAATAGCATATTTGTGCATATGTTCTGTGCTGTTCCAAATCTGAACAAATACTTTGAAAAAGGTCACATCAGTGAACCCTGGGACATGTCAGACAAGGGAAAAGGGTGAGGGAGCAGTGGGAAATATTGTGGGAAGTTCTGGTCTCCTCTCAAAATGTAGGGTTAGACAGAATTCTCAGAGAGGAAACAAGGTTGTCTAAAAGATAGGAAAATGCTTGTCATTAATGTCCAAGACTTTGAAATCTAGAGAAGCAAACAGACATACGAAACAGATCTTCAAAACTGTGAATGCCATAGAGATAATAAGGTAAGATGCCCATTCACCATCTCATTCAGTGCAAGAAGCGAGCGGCCTCAAGTGAGGCCAGCAAAAAACAAACCCAAAACAAACAAAAAGGGCTGTTTCTTCTTACAAAGTTTGTCAAGTTGTTGATCCCCTTGCCATATAACAGTGAAAGTTTATAAGTTTTTATTAAAGAGAAACTAGACAAATTCGTAGAAGAGATATATGCCAGCAGTAACTCTCTACATAATATTACCTCAACATGTTTCTGTATTAAAAATACTTGGGGCTAGGGCAAGGACTAGAGGATGGCAGACATATATGCTTGCCCTGTTCTCATTCTAAATCCTAGATATTTGCTTTTGATTTTTGTTGGAGGCAGGGCCTTGGGATATAGGGTTTTTATTTAAAAAAAATTAAACTTAACACTTAAAAATAGCTATTTCCATGCTGTTATCTCTCAAGTAACTGTAAGCCATAAAGAATGAGTAATATGACTGTTTGTGAAGTCCCAGAGATTTTAAAAAGGCTTCAATTAGACAGATCCTAGAGCACATCTAATGGGGTTCTTGTTTGTATCATCTTATTTTATTCTTCCCAAAGGCTGGCCTGTACTGACTTTTCTCCCTGCATACCCACCCTAGTCCCAAGAACAAGGAAGAAAGGGGAAGCATGGCAAGGAGTTTGTCTCAGCTCACATCCAGAGGGGTCACGTTACCTCAAGGGGGAAAGTCACTGTCAACTTTCAGCTGCTATATAAAGGAGGCAACTTGCCCAACAAAATAAGGAAAAAGAGGCTTCAGTGGGCTCTCCCAGACAGTGATTCAGAGTTCTACACCTACTCAAAAATCTTCTGAAGGTGTTTCCATCTCTCCTAGGCAGACTAGAAAACAAGCCAGCAAACAGAGACATCCAAGGAAAATGGCTAAATTTAGGCAGATAAATACTTCTTCTTGTGCAGACTGGAAATAAAGACAGAGCCTAAAGAGATAACTATCAAATAAATTGCCAGTGATTGCTTTTGAACTGCCCAGGAATGATGGTATTTTATCTTGTCATCACATCTAATAAACAGAAAATGCAATTGAGTCACTCAGTAGGCAATTGGATTTGATTTTTCATTTCCCTTTGATGCTTATAATTCCATTTTATGTTCGCAGCAGAGAGGGTTGGGCTGTGACAGTGATAACAGATAATCTAGTAGTGCATATTTTTTCCTAGAACATCATGAAAGTAGCAAGTCGTGATAACCTCTAGCAGCTACAAAGACTTTCACATAGAGGGTTTTGCAGCATTACTGACATCATTACACTGCTGCTCTGTAGAAATCAGCTGGCATTTTTCAGCATAATAGAGCAACCTTCCTTCAGCAAAATGCTGGTGTTAGCTGAACTACTCTGGAAAGCCTGGAGGGGCTCATTTACACAGGGGTTAATGGTCTGAATTCTGCACTTCTATTCCCAAAATCCAAGCCTCCATGAAGACATTCTCCCAGTTTTTATATCATTCAGCAACCTTTGCCTTCTGTTCTTCTGATCAAACATAAATTGCATGGCTTAGCTTGTTTTCACAGCTGTATGAACTACTTCAACTAATAGTTACCTAACTTTCACAAGCATAACAGCGTTTGTATCACAACCCAGAAAATCCTCCAGACAATTCCACTCAACTCCTCTTCTAAAAGTCCTTGAATTAATGTAGGTTCATAATTATCCAAGTATACTCTTAATTGTTTTCAGATCAGTCCTCTTATTATGATTTTTTTTTTCAGTCTCTCTCAATTAGGCTCAGTTTAAGTGCTTCCAGCTGAAACATCCCAAGATAAATATTCTTGTGACTACCACGACAACTGGGAGTTCAAAGCACAGTGAAAATGTAGCAGAATTTATCTGTTTGGGAACCCAAAAGTGAGACAGCATCTTGAACTCGATAGTTAGATAAATGAAGCTGAGCCTATTTGTCTCCTGCTGTTTTAACTCAGTGAGTGCTCTGTGCTTCTGACCTGTGGTACAGGGGCACCTGACACTGCAATAATGCTGAAGCACAGGAACAGATTACCTGCAGTGCTTATGGAAATATCTAGCAGAGGGAATTTTTAAGAACATGTTGGACTAACTGCTTCTGACAGTTGCTTGAGCATAGTTGACATTACTTTCAGAAAAGGGGATTATCTTTCACAGCTGTTCCCAGACCTATTTTGTAGAATTTCATGGCATACCAGCATTAAAACCATGGTACAAATTTATAAAACAGCAGCAGTTCACATATCTTGGGATGTGGCATGACAGTATGGCCTTCTGAAGTTCCTTCCAGCCTGACTTATCCCCTGATGCTCTGGATAGCAATGTAGATTGCCATGGATCCACTGTTCTCCTCTGTGCACCACTGTGATTTTAGAGGTCAAAGCATCAAATATGGAAAATTATAGAGGAGGCTGGTGACATACATGTCTACATATACCCATGGCTCTTGTACTGCATATTTCTTACCCCTAATCTTGGTGTGTGCACACATCCCCCATCTGTTCCTCTCTACATTGTGATCTGTTTGCACCCCCCTTCTATTTCTCTCAGCTGTTCTCTTTTCCTCTGGAAAGCACCACATTCTGAGGAATTTGTTGGACACTTCTACATGTTTAGAATTTGTCCAAAGTGCTTTACCATTCTGAAAGATCTTCACATCTGACTGAACTGTATTTACAGATGAATGTTCAGAACAATGAAAAAAAAAAAATTGTTCAAATTTTAATTTGCAGTAAAAGTAACAACTTGGCTGCTACAGCAATAAACTTTTCCGTAACTAACTTTGTGAGGCAGTGAACACTTTTTCTTATATATAATGGATTAGAAGTTTGTAACACATTTAGTCAGCCCTAAGATCTCAACAGAGAAACAAAGAAGCAAGTCCCAAGACACTATTACCTTAGAAAACAATTCAACATTCTTGAGTTCAATCTTCAGTATAACTAGCTTCATTATCAGCTAGTATAAATGAGCTTTTGATCCATGGTGCAATTTACATGTATTTATAGCGTGTTATAAACCCACACAATTTTATTTCTTTCTCTAGAATTTGCTTCTTAGCAAGTGTTTTCTGACAAGAAAACAGCTTCATGGCTCCATAAGTATGAGAATATTTGAAGATTCCGGTGACAGATAAAAACTAGCTATGTCCAAAACACCATTAAAGTGGTAAAGCTAGTCTATTTGTTTTTCCCTTAAACTTAAGGACTACATAGCTGATATCCCAAACCTGTATTTTTTTTCCTCATTGTTATTATTTTTTCTGGTTTTTTACTCCTTAGTTTAAGAACAATTTGGAGATGCTGAGAACTGAGTTGAGACATGAAAACCATGCAAAACTCCACGCTTCACACAAAACAGAACTCTGTCAAGTTTAAGAGGTTCATATGACCTAACCTTGTTCAGACAAGCCAAGGAGTAGAGGAGGAGTTCCCTCAATCCCATGGCATCAGTAGTCTTTGTATTCCAATAACAAATCAACCAAGTCCACACAGTATAAAACTTAAGCTGTCTTATGTCTATTTCCTGATATTTTCCTGCAAATCAACCAGAAATTAGGAATGAGCTTGCCTTTTGATTTCTTAAATAAAAATAGAAATAAACCAAACTAAAATAAATTAGAAACAAATAAACAAAAAAATTCTCCCCCCCAATAAGATTTAAAATATATATGTATATGCACACCAGACAGTTCCTGATGAAACACTGATTAAACATTGATTAAAGCCATTACACCTAGAATATAAGGATGACTTTTATTTTCTCCTGTTGTCCTTTAGATGGAAAAAAGAAACCCAAAACCAAAGCAAACAAGCTGTGATCAATATCTCACTCTTTAACATCATATCAAAGGTGAAGATCAAGCCCCTGTCTACATAAATATTTAGCGAGAGCTCCTCAACACAAGGGTTTCTAAACTTAGAAGAGTTTAGGCAACATGCAGGACATTTTAATGTTGCACTGAGGACAAGATCAATAAACTGCAACCAAGCTGGAATATTAGCTCCAAGAAGGATGATAAAGCCCTTGCACAAATGTTGGATTTGAAGATAACCACACAAGATACCAGATAGTATATATAGTAGTTTACATTCAAATATTCGTATTTTATCCAGAATCTTACACACATACTGATGTGTGATATTCAGTGTAAGTACTCCATATTAATGTGCAATTTTAATGGTGTTTGAAAGAAAGGGAATGACACTCATTGCCCTACTTGTCTGCTCCCTCCTCCCCCCAGCATGTGTTTAAATTCAGCCTATAGAGGATGAATAGCATAGCTGTCCCAAACACTTCATAAAGCACTCTCATGTATCCAAGCAGGTAGTATATACTCATAAGACTCAAACTGTGCTAGGGAAATTCAAGACTTCTGCCATCATTGCTGTAGAGAGCAAGACTGGAGGTTAAAGTAGATTCAGCAACAGAAAAATAATCCTAATAAGTGCAGGGCCTGGTAGCATTATGTAGTGTTCAGCTTTATATAAGAGTAGGGGAATGGTTGCAGGGATTTCAGCTTGGAACACTGACAGTGAAGAAATCTGAGCATGTGCCATGGAGCAGTGAGTGAATGCATACTCCTGAGTCTACTCCAAATATTTTATAGTATGCATACATAAAGCTCAACCAAAGTTATACCAATTCAGTATGGCATAAAATAATAAAGTGAGGTATTCATAGAAGCAAGACATGATACAATTATCATCAGCTTTGCCTTTCCCTAAGGTTTAAGAACCTGTAATTGAGAGCCATGGGAAAATCTCATCAAAGTAGGTCTACTTTTATCAGGCTTTACTTAAATTACTGAACTACAAACTCAGTTTGACAAGGCTGCCTTAGTATGTCTCTACTGTTATTCCACTTTAACTCTTAGCACCAAAAAAAATTGAAATGCAAGGCTTATATTAGGGAAATTATTTAAACATACTTCTGTTGTTAGAATGAACTGCCCTTAATGAGGTCTGTACATGCAGTATAATATCTTGCTGAAGGCTGATTAAATAGATGCTTAAAAAATTAGAAAGGAAACAAAAGAGCCTCAAATCAGAAACTTGAAGCCCAAATACCAGTCTGAGTCTATTCTCAACCTGGGCTCCACTGCTGCTTGCTAGAGGTCTGAGCTGCTTGGTAGGTAGTCATCCAGGATTGCATCCAGGAACATGCTGAGCTGTTGACATGGCAGATGTCAGAGTTGCATGAGTGGAATCCCTGGTGTTTTTGGCAGGAAATTTAAAGCTTAAAATTGGGTATGACTTTTAGGAATCTGAAAGCAGGTGGTACACTGCAACTTGAACAGAAACAGAAGAAACTGCCACTGACTTCAGTGAGGGGAGAGGACACGCAAGCTGAGAGATCTGGGATCAGTAGAGGTGCCCAGCCTGAATTCAGACCACTATTCACACTGCATTTCTTATAATCCTGTCTGGGCTTCCTACATTTCCCTCCCCAACCAGTGAATTGAAATTTGGGTCCCTGCAAAGGTACAGTGAAATAGTCCATTCATTTGTGAAGTACAAACATTTTGGCAGGCCAAAAAGGTGCAAAAGTCAACTTGAAGGTCAGTCCTAGTGTATATGCCAGCTTTTTACAGGAGCTGTAAATGGCAATGAAGATTAGAAGAAAGGAACAGGCCCTGTATCAGTGCACAGGCCCTGCTTAGCCACCCCCAGCAACAGATGCCTTTGGAAAGACTGGACAGATGCCTCAGAGACCTGAGGTGTTAGAGCAAAATTTTCTGCCAATACCATCACAATTTAGATCTCAAAAATCATACACAATAATTAATGTCAAGAGCTATTCAAGGAATTTTGACTTCGGCCAAAATATCCCCAGCAGACAGCATGGTCACGAAGCACACAAAGCCCAAAATCAGTGTTAGCACCTCTATGTACATGCACCCAAACCCAGACTGTGGCTGTTATGAGGATGGGTTTACAGTGCAATAAGAATTCAACGAGAAAGGAGCCTGTTTTTTATCAGCTCTCTTTCCTGAGAACATCTCAAGAGCACTCAGGGAGAAAGATGTAGACTGCATTTGTTACATTGGTAATATATGTCTCCTTAAAAAAAAATCCCCAACTCCTCTTTCCTAGGGAAATGCAGAGTGCAAAAGGATTTGCTGGCATGAGTGTAGCACAACACATAGGGAATAAATTCAAAATTTGGAAAAAGTTAAGATTTCTCATGCATGCACTGTGCAGATACCGAGCACGCAGACGTACATAGAGCACTCATGGTGCAGGAGATTTGGTCAGAAGGGAGAACAGGTACAATTTATGAAGAAGAAAACTTAATCCTGCAGAGGACCAAAATTAGGTCTGCTGTGCCTATGAAAAGGCTTGCATGGAATAAAACATTTTCCAGATTCCAAACTAGCTGTCAATTCCAGTCCTGAAGGTTATAATTAAAGACCAGCTTCACTCTGCAAAAAGTAGTGGAGCTGGCACAGTATTTGTCTTGCTTTTAGGTGATCAGGAGAGGAAATATGACAGTATGGCAAAGAAAAATCTATGAAGAAAGATGAAACAGTTCTTAAGTTTACTGAATTATCAATTACCACCTGACAGTGGAACTCCTAAAAATCCCACTGGTGCAGTATGACATTCAGTATGGATAGTGTGGATAACGCTGACTGGTTTTGAAAAATCTTGCCTGTTGAAAAGGTAATACAAGAAATGTAGGACGTGTCATTAGGCATGTCAGTAAAAGCCAAAGGTACAAGTGATAAAACGCTCAGTGCAAAACGTGAGTGTGGAAGAATTCTGTGGGTTTGTATAGAATCTTCACACAACTCCTCTGAGACATTAAAACTGAACAAACTGGACTTCTGCAGTGGTTTTGAAATTTTAAGTTGTTGTAATTTTCAAATGCATTATGCAGCAACTTGTTACAAACTTCAGTAAGTAGCAACACTGCAACATTCTACATTCAAACCAACCAAAGACTAGCAAAAACTCAGCCTAATTTTATAAGACTTAAAATGAGATGTCCATGACAGATATTTTTACAAATTCATCCTACTATAATCTGTAGTCTTCTGTTAATTCTGCAAGACACTTTCCATTTCAAGAACAAATACCTAGCAATTAGATTATTTTTAAAAACCCCAAAACATTAAACTCTAATCCTTCGTGTTCCAAAATAAAATAAATAACTAGCCATTACTTATCTCCTTGTAAGTAAATATGGCTCAGCTTTGGAAAATTGAAAGGTTAGTGACAGACACCACGAAATCTAAGCCATATAAGAAATCCTTATCAGTATAAAACCTTTGCATTTTGTCAGACCCTTTTCCATATTATGTACTTTCATTATCAGAATACCAACATGCAATAAGAAAACTCTTAATCATGATTTTCACATTATCTGTGGGTCCTTAAACAGAGGCAGTCTCCATTTGTTTAGACTGAAAGGTTATCCTTACAAACATCTTTATTGCCACTGAATTACTGTGGCCTGATTAAAGTTTAATGACATGGCTACTCTGGTGATGAGTCTCTAGAAACTATCATGAGCTGACAGATCTATTTGTTTCAAAGAGAGCAGAAGTGCTAAAAGTATATAAAAGCAGTAGCTGGACAGCGTCAGATCAGCGCTGCCTTCTCTAAAGACACTCAGTGCAGCAAGTACAGCCTGAGCCTGGGATGTTATTCACACATTGCTCAGGAGGCTGCCCCACAGAGCTTAAAAAAAAGCCCAAACAAGCAATTACTTAAAAATTATAGATCTCTATCCATAATTTCTGGAGAGCTTTGTGTTTCAGAGTTCCATTTCCTCAACTGAATACCTTTCCCACATAAGCTATTTCTATTGCACTACAAAAATCTCCAAAGTGCCATAAAACACCACAGCATTTACAAGGGTTGTCTCCAGTTATGTGTCTTATCTTGTCTCTTCATACTAGAGCAAACTAGTCTCTCCAAAACCATGACAGATCCCCTTCTACAGCAAAGGAAAATACTAACCAGGATCTGCCAAGGCAGACTCACCAAGTTTAACATTTGCATCAGAGAGGGTAACAATGGTATTAGCATTACTGTATTCTTAAAACACTAGAAAAGAAATTGGATTCTTGCAAATAAGTGGGAATTAGTCATCTTAGTTACTAGTCTATGAATATGAGTTAAACCTCAGAAATTCATTTTCCATTGGAGGACGTTGATGTTAAACAATGTTAACTTTCCAATATTTATTCATTCTATACTAACAATAAAAATTCATTCTGGACAACCACCAAAAAAGGATTAGCTCTTGAAAACAAAGTTTCATATGTATTTCTCACCTCTAAGCAACATTAATTTTGTAAATTCTGTAATAGTTTCTTCATGGTTAGGACCAAAGATGCTATGGTTAAAGCACTTTAGAAATGCAGTGATGCAGAATCTAATCCAATGTATTTAAATAGCTTTAGAGAAACTTCCATGGTCCAATAATTACTTTACATGGACTACGAATAACCAGCTAGTATAAGTCAGTGAAAAAAATTGGTCACAATATCTTCAGCAATTAGAAAAATTTCACCTGTAAGCCAATGGACAAATTTTGCTATTTTTATTATCACTTCACTTCAAAAACAAAAATAGGGCTAAACGTTGGCTGTAACTCTTGCAGTTGTCATCCCTGAAGTAGGAGGGCCTGCATTAATGTGTTCTCTCAGTAACCTGTGGGGACTGAGGGCTAGATAAGGCTTGTGATGTTTCCAGCTGAAATTTCGTGATGCAGGCAGCAGAAATGCAATCCTCCCAGTGAGAACCAGCATTCCCTGCACGTGCTGTGCACGGAGTCTGGGCACACTCTGTATATAGCATTGCCATGCATCAAACACACTCTGCATGGAGTAATCAAATGCACAGTACATCTTCAGTTACCTAAGGGTTGCCACACCCTGTGTGCTTTCTCAGCATGGGCACTGCAGGAATACCTGGGGGTTCCAGCAGTCAGGAGCCATGGGAAGGCTCAGTACAGCACTTCCTGTTGGACTGACAAGCCCAATATACAGAGACATCAGACAAATGGTGAATCCACGAGGACAGAAATAACAGTCTGGGGAGAGTCCAAGGCAAAAATCCAGACATATATCTAGAGGCGAACCCTGACAACTCTCCAGGGGAACCAACCACCCATTAGACTGGTTTCACATTCACCTGATCTATTCACACAGCTTTCACACTTCTCTGACAACGGACTCAGACAGCGAACAGGGAGCTGTTAACTCAGCTACACACCTATTGGACAAAGCTTATCAAACAAGTGTGATCTTTGAAGATATGATAGCCTGCTACTTAGAACAGTAATACAGAAAATTAAAAGACCTGGGTCTAATATACTTCACTAGGTTCAGAGCCATAAAAGCAATCTGTCAGAGTGATGCTTTTGTCACCCCAGACAGCCTGAGATGGCAAACCCCATGTTCCAATGCTGAAGTTACTCTATTGTATGAAAGATTTTGAGAACCAGTGAGGTACAAAAATACCAGAAAGGGAACAAAACTCACCTGAGAAAGCAAAGCCTCCACTCCATTCCATACTCCCCGGCTAATTATACATTTTATTCAAAGGATGTTTCTATTTCTATGTTCTATCTTTGAGCCTACAATTATGAGTCTATGAGGCCAAGTAATGAATTTTCAATTAAATTTCATTTATCAAGATTTAAATGGAGTACTACACAAACATACTCCAAATGCAAAACAACCTGTAAATACTTAAGAGCTTTGCAGAGCAGTTTTCTGTATATAACTTGCAGATAAAATTTTACTACACCATAAAATATGAACTGTAGTTTACAGCAGAAAAAGCTACACTTACTCCCATCTCCTGATTTTCACATCAGAATATCATAATCAAAATAGTGTAACAAATATATTTGTGTAATTTAATAGCTTAGTAGCAGAGATCCTTTTGCCAGAATTAAAATTTAATGGCATTACTCACCTGGACCAATTTTTAACATAACATTTACACAATAAGTGCCCAATCCTTCCTTCACATTAGTTTATTGTACAATGTCAGAACCAAACTCTTCATTTATAGCAGCATGAGAAGACAGTCTCATGGGAGACGTCATTGAAATGTGATCTCTTATCCTGCTAATGTAGTTGGGGTTTGTTTGCTTTGGATTTGTTTGCGTTTTTCTTCAAACAAACAAAATTAATTTCAAATTTTTTCATGTTTCATACAGGAACTGGTACTGGCAAGAACCTAAGGAAGTCAGCAAGTCCATATTGTAGTGTCAGTGTAATGCTGAACTCATTCCTTACTGATGGCTTCCCAGCCACACCCAAGAGTGATCCCACAGTAATTTTCAGTGATTGACCGTCCTTAGATCTCCTTAGTTGTTATCTAAACCAAATTTCTTAAGACCCTGAGAACCCCCAAGTATTGTGGTCTGCCAGGACAGCAGACCTGCATAATGCTTTAAATGTAACCACAAATAAAAAATATGGAAATACAAAATTAGACCTGGAAAACCCCAAACCATCACGCAACTAGGACTCATTAAATATTTACTTATTTACTGCATGTTTGCTCTTTCTGGGTATGCTTAAATATGCCAGAAATATTCTGAATTTTTTCCTCCACAAATTCCCAACATACACCATGAACAAAACGTCTCTCAAACCATTATAACTCGTCTTCTAAAAGCCCTCCAAAAAGCTGGGGTTGGGAATCATACATTTCAAAATTTTTCATTAAAAGAAAAATGTTTTTATTTTACCCATTCCTCTTCCAATCATAAGCAATTCATCCAATTCAAGTGAAATTGCATTGCATATCCACATGAAACACTCACTTATTTCTCAATATACCATTCCCTGGATGAATCTTCAATTACTTTTTTAAATGAGGCATCTCTCTGACTCCAGATAATTGTGCTTTTAGGAATTAAAAGTCAGACACATAGCAGAAGTACATGTGGCTTGCTTCATTTTTATTACTCTTTCCTATATCAAAATGTAAATAACTTAAACACTGAAGTGCAAATTCACTGACAGAAGTCAAAAAGCATATAGTCAAAAGCAGAGATTTGTGGAATGAAATGCCTGCCTTCACATGCAGTTATAAGATCTTAATTTTAATTTTTTCCCATAAATCAGAAAATTATTTCAGGATGTCATCAAGCTCTACACACTCCTGTCTTCTCCACAAATCTCCACAAGATAAGCTCTTTCTGCTCAGAACTATAAAAGAAATTGCCTTTGCCTACTTGAAACCTTCCCAAAGTGTGCCTTATTTCTAGTTATAGATCTGTCTTATCCCTAGGTTCCCCTACAAACAAAATTTCATTCAGAAGTGTTTCAGCTCTTACAAATTTAGGCTCTGATGCAATCCTAGCTCTCATGGATATCTCAAAAAGTTATCCTGTAATTTTTACAAGCTTGCTGAGAAAATACAGGGGATTAATGGTGCAGGGGTCATGTTATTTAAATTTCCTCAGAATGCAGAGTAGGTCTGAACTATGATAAAAGGGCTGTGCAGGGGGCTTTCATGCCTGTGCACCTATGACAGTGGAAATACACATTTCAGTTTAACAACTGATATTTATGATTCTAGAAATACCATTAGCTACTATGGTGATGAAAATTGATTTCACGGTAATTTTGAAACTTTTAACTCCATAGGATTTTGTACGTGACTGTAGGCATCTGTTTACCATCTCCCCTCCTGCAGCTATTTAAACAACTGTACATGGTAATTTAGCAGCCTAAAGTATGAAAAACATGAAAGGTCAGGGGTTTCACATTTATTTAAGTCCTTCTGGTTTGTAAAAAGGTTGCTAGCTTTTTGTTATTCTCTTGCAAGTCAGCCAGAGATGTCTAAACTGAGACTGAAGATTTTTTTTTTTTACTGATAGTAACTGTCCTGCTCTTTTCATATACCTGCATTTTATTGTCAGCATATCCTGTCATTTATTCAAATATATTGCATGAGCAATTTCTCACATTGCATCTCATGAATATATAATAAGGAAATTAGCACACAGCAGTTGGTACACTCTTGGATGAAAAATCCACCAAAAAAACTAAAGCTTTTTTTTAACATTTTAATTGTATGTTCATACCACCTATGCAATTTTAATGCTTCAATAGCAATCTCACAAGGCACGGAACACTACAGCTACAGAGAACCCTATCAAACCAAACATTCTGCATTATCAGTTACATTGGTATTTGAATTTTATTTTTCAGCCTCTTTTTGACCTCTTTCATATTTTCTTGTTTTCTACCTGCCTATTGCAGTGGAGGAAAAATGGAAAGTTGTTATTGATAGCTACTATGAGACCTGTTTAGTAAGTCTTTTGACTTGATCTCTTTTTCTAGGGACATACAAAATATAATACCTATTTAAAAACTAACTGCTCCCAGCACTTGAAAATTTCACCCAGGAGAACAGCCAAAAATATGAAGCCTGAGGGGAACACTATACTGGAGGATGGCAGCTAGAATTTAGATAAAATTTCCAAAAATAGTTTAGCAATGAAAAATTCCAGTGATTTTCAGAAAGACTCAGAATTCCAGATCCCATTTTCATTAATTATTCAGAATAATTTAAAAATCTACATATATTCTGAAAACAGAGCTGACCCTGATTACCACAGCCTTTTAAAGTACGTATCAGCATTCTGAACAACCTCTGGAGTTGCAGGAAGGGGCAAGAGCAAGCACATAGCAGTTGTACAATTTATTCTCACAGCTCACGGGACATTAGCTTTGGATGCTCAGAGAACAGGGGGAAGCCAAAAGCATTTTTTTCATCTTTATCAAAAAACCCAGGGCAGCACAGATGAACTCAAAGAGTGTTTTTGGGAATGTGTCACCTTCTGTCTGCTCTACATGCATCATCACCTTCAGATGCCTAAAAGATTTCAGTTAATGCTACACATGATGGCTCATTGCCTACCAGCTGGTTATTATTATCAGCTTCTAGCCCAGTTCTGAATAAAATGAGTGCATTACTTTTGACCTAAGAGGAACTGTATGGCTCAGTTTGAGCTTATTGCAAACACCAGCTCCTTTCCCTGTGGAATAATACAGTTGAGATCAGCTGGAACACTAAATTATAGGAGCTCTCCAGTTTACTGGAATAAGAAGGACAACAAACTACTCAGAATTTCAAAAAACTGAGATCAACTTCTTATTCCTGATTTATCTTTCAGAATTTAAATGCAATCTCCTAGCCCTTTCTCTTCCCTCATTTTATCCAGGGATGCAGGTAGGCTGAAAATAGAGTGAAGGTTTGGGAGCTAGAGAGAGACAGGCAGACAGACTGAGCAGGTTTAATATTTAAACTTGCCTATTGACTCAAAAAAAATGAGGTTATGTTAGAAAAAATTCTCTTTGTAGTTGCAGATATGTACATAGATGAAAAATAAATCATCTCGCACCCATGCCCTATGGCAATGAGCTGCATTTATTAAACGAGGAGCCGTGCCACGCAGTCTGGAGTGAAGCAACAAACAACTGTTTATTCTCTTTTGGCTACAATCAACAACTGTCTTGGCCAGACCATCTTTCTAAAAAGCTCCTGGCCATTGTCAGTAAGAATCTTGTCAGACAGATCTGTTCTGATATAAATTAAAGTAAGTCATGCTACTTACTTGTTGCAACACATTATGACACCTCTTCAATTCTGGTTTGTCAACTGAGGGTGCTTTACTCACAGTCCAAGTACCCATCTCAAAGGGAAAAGCACTTTGACAGAACAAAACTTTGTAACTGTAAAAAACCCTAAACCTGTATCAAATCAAAGCAACAAACAAAACAAACAAAACAAGGTATTGGACAACAAACTTTGTCTAAAACATATTAACATATAAAAGGTAACAACATAATCTTCAATGCAAACAATTTAACCAATGCAATTCAACAAGCAAAATACACCCGGTATTTTGGGTAAAAGATGTATTCTTCTACAGCATCAGTGCTCAACCAATCCATTGAGCAACAACACAAAGAGCATTATGCAACCTCATCAATAACTCGACAGCACAAGGTCATTGCTTATGCACGATAATCAAACACACGGTAATACAGCCAACTGTAATATCCATTTCAGTAAACAAACATCTAGTAGACAAATATAAACCATGTTAGATGACTTATATATAAAAAACTTTTCAGTAGCTACACGACAACCATGTAGCAGCCCTTTTACAGTCATTGGAAAAGGGATATAGTTTAGTTGTAAGGGACCAACTAAATATCCACCAAAACAGCAGTGTGTGCACACACCAACTGCACAGCAAACATGGGTAAGGAGGATAAATAGAGGCTCATCCAAAAATAATGGTTGATTAACACTAGTGCCCAAAGGCCCCTATTAGGATTAGGATCTGATTGTCCCAGCTGGATCAAATTTTTTTATTATGTAAGAGAGATTGTCCCTGTACTTGGGATTTGACAATACCATATTTATTTTGGAAATATTATGCCTATGTCCAGAAAATGCCAAAATGCTGAGAGGTTTTTGATCCTGCTTTTGCAACATGCTAAGCTTTCCACCTCTGTACTTTCAATCAGGAGAGTTTTGTACAAAGCATCTAAAAGGACAGGCAAAGAGAAGTGGAAAGTGGAAAATGCTCTTTCCTCCAGTCCCCTACAACATCGATCTATTCCTGAAAATACCATCCAGTTACAGGGTCAGTACAGAGTTGTAGAGTTCCTGAGATAAGCCAAGTCATGCATAAGCACAGTGTTTGGGGAAAGTTTTTCACTGCAAGTGAACAAAACTTCAAATCTACTGAAGCACAGAATCTTCCAGGTTGAAAGGGATCTCTTGAGAGCACTTAGTCAAAACCCCATCTGGACACGGTCCTGCACAACGTGCTCTAGCTGACCCTGCTGAGCTGTGGGGCTGGACTATCTCAAAGAATGGCTGAAGTCTAATCAAAGTCTTAGAGTAAGTTTGGCTCCCTCTGAGTTTCAGGAATGACTGACATATTTTCTTAGGAGACAGTCAGCTCAGTTTGGTGCTATTGTTTCTGTCAGTTCAAACTAACAGCTCTGCAGCAGTATATTCTGCTTATCTTCCCAACAGAAGGGCTGACTAATTATTTTTAAGTAGCTCTCTGGGTTTTTAGAAAAGCTGAAATCAGCAAAATCTTAACAACTGGAGTAGTCTGTACCCTTAAAACATACGAATATTGTATTCTCTGGCCATAACCTTCTGTCATCTGGTATGGGAACAGTGTCCTAGGCTGACACATAAAAGACAGCTAACTAAAATGCCACAGTATTCTCTTCCTGTTGCCAATTCATATCTAAAAGCTGAGAGAAAAATACACTCCTGGTGACAGCTTTGAAACAAGTCAATGTGTGACAGTAATCAGTTCTCTTCTGTCAAGTTGGATTCCAGGAAAAAGAATAGTTTTTTTTAGGCTATGTGCCAATATTGTCAAGGAATAAGAACAAAGGCATAAAGTAGTACTTGGCTAAATCCCTCAAAAGTAAAGACTATGGGCTGTCAGTGAAGAGGAGAGCTGGCTACCTGAGAAAAGGACAATTCTGGTAGATTGCAAAGTCAAGTTGCAATGGCTGACTCAAAGAAGGGCTCAGAAATAGTGAGAAGAAGCAATAGAAGAGGACATGTCTGTACAACAGGTTTGTGGACTTTTTGCACGATGACAGAAACAGAAAATAAAGATTTACTAATGCAAAAATGAGAAGAAATCAAATTACATGGTGAGAATCAGAGGGCTTCACATCAACTACAAGGATATGATAAAAATCAAACAAAGAACCATTGGTAATGTCAGTGCAATCTGCTGGAGTGAGGGACCAATGAAGGGTAGTGTTTATGAGGGAAAAATGAGGGTTCAGAGCCTTATCACATCAGGGAACAAAAATCAAACAAATGTGAGACTACACAACATATATTCCCACCCCAGTGAGGGAAACACCTCTCCTTTCCTTCTGTCTCAGAGCTCTTTGCTTTTGACAAATCACAAGAGCAAAAAATCTGAAATTAGAGAGTAGAAAATCTGATATGAACTTCTGGAGTGACAACATCACTGAGAAAAAATGGTCATTTCCTTTCTCAGTCCCTAACTGAAGGTCTGTCTGTCCTCCTTCACAACAGAAGCAAAACATTTCAACAATACTGAAGAAGCTGTTTTGCAAACCCAGAGAGAGGAATGCGAAAACCACATCTATAAAGCAAATAAGCCTTGACTGGCTGTAATTGGTAAGATGCAGCCTAAGAGACACCTAGGTAGTATCACAGAAAAGCTGGGGCTCAAAGAGACCTCTGGAGATCATCTAGTCCAACCTCCCTGCCAGGCTGTTTTGTCTATTTCCTCAGCTTCTCCACTTTACATTTAAAACCCAATACTTCCCTTTGCTTTGATTCACCTTTAACTTTAGCCACCATGACGTAGCTGTTAGCCTTGCTGTCTCCTATGTCACTTCACATGTAGACAGAAGGTGTAATCCATATCCTTAGCACAAAATTTTAAAAGATATTTAAAAATTAAGATGAAACTTCCTCCTTTTGGTTATGTGAAAGTCACCAAGAACAAATGCTTCAGGTAGCCTTTCTTAACAATGAAAAGTGTGGGTTCAGTAGTTAAATAATACCCTGCCTCTGGCCAAAGTTGGTTAAGAAATTTCGACACTGTAAATTAGAATAGAGAACAAAACCTGATTTAATATATAAAATAACTCTCTCCACATGCCCCAAGCCCTTCCAAAGCTCACTAGACTTCACAATTTCATAATGCTGGGCCAACTAAAGGGAATAGCAAGGTGTAGAAAAGGCAAAGGAATGATGTATTTAAAGAAGAGAAATCTTTATTGCAGAAAAAAAAAAAAAAAGGTTGTCCAAACATGGATTTACTGCCCTTGCCACCTGCCCTTCCTCTTTTGTCTTTGAATTCACTCAGCAAATCTCTGAACAAAGCACTGACTAAAGACTTACCATACATGAGTCAAGCTTTCAGCAGCATTTGTAGATTTATGTAAGTTCTTGCCATGGTTTTACTGCTGAATTCCTGCTGAGCAGTGTTTGCTACGTAATTAACATAATACTCATAATACTCATCAACTAACTGGACAGAGCAGATCTTGGGCTTTGACCTTGATCCTAAACTTATTGGAAACAAATCTTAGCAGAAGTGGAATCTTGCCAGCAACTACAAGGCAATGTCAGTTGTCTCCAGCCCTCCAAATTTCACACCTGAGGCGAAAGGATTCCTGCTGAACCCGGGAGGATCTGGGTTCAAAACAGTGTTTGCACCGTGCATCACTCGTGAGGCTCTGGGTTCAAAACAGTGTTTGCACCGTGCATCACTCGTGATTCAAGTGCTTTTAATCTCTCCTGTCTAGAGACCAATTCTAATCATTTGCACTGCACAGATTCTCTGACATGGCTATGCAAACACGATAGAGCTGAGCCTCAACGCACTCGGTATTTTCTTGAAAAGAAAAAGCAAACAAACAAACCCGGAAAAGTTTGCTGAAAGTAACCAAATAAAGTAGTCTGAATGAGATCAAAACAAGACGTAAGTTAAGTCAACTCTAGGCTCCTTCTCTAAATGCTTGAGTGTCACAACTGAGACAGCCAGAAAGAAATCCCCGTCATTTAAATCACATGGTTTACGGGGCTGGGGCTCCAAGAACATCATGACATTCGTAACGAGGACTCGGCAAGGATCGCCCGTTTCTCGCTGGAGTCACTCAGCACCTCGCTGTCACGTCCCTGTTCCCACACTGCAGCCAGAGCACAACGCCAGCAAGTTCTGCAGCCGTCCTGAACTCCTGCAGCCGCTACATCGCTCCAGCGAACAGCTCCCGACCGGCTGCCGCCTCCCGCATGTCCCGGCCGGGCACCGGCTGCCAGGCAGCGGTTCGCAGGTGCGAGGAGTCCTGGGCACGGCGCTGCCCTGCGGGGGGGACGGCGCTCGCCGGGGCTACCCGCGCCCGAGGTGCCGCACTCGGCCCC
>VXAZ01004837.1:1356688-1444736 GCA_013399875.1 Gymnorhina tibicen | reverse complement strand
GTGAGTATCGGCGCCGGGCGCCCGCGGGGCCCCGCGCGGTGCCGAGCACCCCGCCCGGGCTCTCCGCGGCGCGGGAGCCCGCGGGGCGGGCGGGGGTCCCCGACCTGAGGGCGGTCACGGAGGAGCCGCGCTGGGGTTCTGCGGTGCCCGCAGGGGGAGCGGCGGAGCGGAGCCGCTGACGGGCGCGGAGGGGCTCCGGGCATTCGCGTGCGGCTGCGGAAGGGCGGGCGACGCGCTGCACCTGCCAGGAGGCGGTCGGTCACCCGCCGGGGCTTTGCCCCTACGCCTAAAGCAGGAATTAGAAGGCTTTTCTTACAATAGAAAGAAAAAATAGACTTTGTCATCTGAATTTGCTCTAACAGCTGGTTTTCATGCCGTAGCATCTCAAGAGAGTCGGTAAGTTAATTAGTGCTTAATGATACCTTTAAGGATGTTGTGCTTAAATCACTTCGACGCGTGTCCGCTACCTAGTAAATCAGATTGCTTCACGATGAAAGAAAAACCTAAAAATCACTGTAGTTCTGTTATCCTGGCTCCACCAAACGCGCATTTATAGCGGTCATGAACAACCGATTAGGGCAAAACTTCCTGCAAGACGGAAATGGATGCCCAGATAGCAGGAGCCTACCGGAGATGCAAGATGTGGTTAAGCATAATTTTCAACAATCACAAGTAAATTGCATTTTGAGGGTAGCAGGCAGACAGAAGTATTATAGAAATCGTACCATTTAAGACTATCATAGATAAAAAGCATATGTTGTCAATTATTACAATTCGTTTTGGTTTAGTTGCTCCCAGTGCAATGTTTAAATGAGTCGTAAAAAACCGATAGAAATAAAGTTTGGAGAATGCACAGCCTTAAAAGGAAGATGGTGAAACGACGTATAGCTACCTGAATACATAAGAGGAACTACTTGGGGGAGCGAGGGACAAAGACACCTGAGTGAGTGATAATTACTTGCAGGAGAAATTGCTTCTACTTACTAGAAGGAAACAAAAAGCTTTAAAGCAATCCCTTAGAGAGACTGGATTGAGTAGTGTTTCATATCAGTAAATATTTACTGACCAAAGCTTAATAATGCTTTTGTACTTTGATCTGAATTGCCTGATCTAGAAATAGTCCTTCCCAATTTTTCCCTTGGCATTTCAGGGTGAAATGAAAAGGATTTAGCTTTTTATTTTTTGTTATTAATCATGGCTGGTAATTTTTTATGCATTTTTTACACAATGAATAACAAAAAGATTATACAAACTTTAGTATTTTATGGGAAGTCACAGTCTGAAAGAGAGAGGGATGCAGATTTTAAGGCAAGAGAGACTTCTGGGTTATCTGATATGACATCTTGTATTTCACACTCTACAAAAATTGGGTAGAATGCAATCTTAACCCCAGGATAAACAGATATTCCAACAAAACCGTTTTAAAGGTATCAAGAATTGGACAAGCTGCTGCTTTCTTTGGTTATAGTCTTGTTCTCATTGTTACAAATTTACCTCCTCATAAGCCTACAGCCATCTTCTAACTCCACATGATTATTGCTAAGCTTTTCATCACTGTATGAAGGAACTGAGGAAACCAATCCTGCTCCATTCCAGAGCTCTGCCATCTGGTCATCTCTTCACCTCTGCTATAGGCCTATTAACCCAGATAAAATTGCCTATTTCTGTAGCAAGGCCAAGGACTAATCTTCTTCATGTGAGCAACGTACCTCTCTCACCTTCCTGAAGAGTGATTCTCTTCCCGGAGCTTAAGCAGGTCAGACTTCCCCTACACCAAGAACTACCGTTCTCTCTTTCATCTCTTTTATCTCCTGAGGCTGATTGTTGACAGCTGCTTGTTAATTGCTAATCAAGGTAACCCTTTCTTTGCTGAAACTTTAATTATAAGCTTTCTGTCTGTGAATAAGGATCACAGGACTCCAGGAAAGGTGACCAGAACAGCAAGTAGTTTATTCAGGTCATTCCTGTCTTTATCAGGAAATCTTGTTAAAAAAAGCACATCTGGGAAGCCATGGGACAGATAACTTGTCATCATAAACCTTCAGCTCATTATGCCCACCACGCAATATTTAGGCAACTTTTAATTGAGATTTAGTTACAGCAGCTGTTGAGAATTACAAACTTTGAATGTTAGCATTTCGGAGTTAGCTTTACTGACCTCACCAAAGAAAGTTTCCACTGTCAAACTGTTACAAATCAAAGGTATTTTTCATTTTCCTTACAGAATCACTTCAGGCATTAACCTGTTTCTGTGGCTGTTTAGGTCTTATCTTAGTCACCTGCACACATCTTCCCAAATGACGCCACAGCTCTGCCCGCTTGCTGACTATCACACACTACCAGCACTCCCAGAGTTCAGCAAAAACTCAGGGTACACATTAATTCCTGCTCAGTACCTTCCCTTCCTTTGGCTTCCATAGCTGAAGGCAAAAGCATAAGCCCTGGGTTGAGAGGCCAGCAGGTCACTGCAGAGCAGAGCAGGCAAGTGGCCTTCAGGCTTCCACTGAGAATTTAGCATTTCCAGCAGCAGCTCCTTGCAGTGAACACTTAGCCTGGGGGTCAGATGAGCAGCTGCAGAGAACTGCGCAGAACTGGTAGCTGCCACTTTTCCTTCAAGCAGCTAAAAGACATTTTTGATGCATGTTGCAGCTGGGGAGCTGGAAATGTGATCTATAAGGATTTATTGTTTGGGTTTTTTGTTTGTTTGTGGTGGCTGATTTTGGTTTGGTGGGGTTTTTTATGGTGGAGGAAAAACACCCCCACATTAAAATCTTAAATATACCAGCTTGCGCTTTGCCTCTTCAGGTGAGAGACAGGAAGAAAAATGCTTGAACTTTTTACATATGAGGCAAGAACTTCCTTGTTTCTGGCCCGTGTTATTGACTATCTGGGATGCTGCTGCACAGCTGCTTAAGGAAATACAACCACCCCCTTCAGAAAAACTGCAATTTCTCTGCTCAAGCTTATGACACCAAATCTATAAACATATGCAGTTTTTGGCCAATTTTGTATGGGAAAGAAATACTGGCTGCCAAGTAAAAGTCTTCCAACATGTCTTTTGGACTGGCACCTGCTTTCCACACACCTTTTGTGTAAATACTAGAAAGAAATGGAGGAATTAACAGTGTTCTTCAATTCAGAATTGGAAACAGCACTGGAGTTTAGAAGCAACATTAGACTGAACAGTAATTCAGAAAAATTAAAATGCCTGTACACTCAACAGAGATGAGAAGTAGCAGGTTTTATGTTTTAAAAAGTGAAAAGACAAGCCCAAAGAAAGTCTGGCTATTTCTGAGAACTTGCTCTGCATGTAATACAAAAAGTGTTGTATCACCAACACAAAATGATCTTTGCTACAGCTCAGAAATACCTGGTGTGACACATAGTGCACAAAGAATGGCTAGGAAAAGCCTTTCTGGTTTTACAGGACCCTGATGGAAACCAAGCACTGTTTACATTTGATGAATGTGCTAGGGCTGACCACAGATGTAAAGAGCTAAGTTAAGATATTTAAAGCTGAGAAGAGATCCAAAAGCTGTGGCTGTATCAGAGCTTCCTTACAGGCAGCAGGCGTGTGGCACACGCTCAGTGCCACTGGAACTTACACTGTAACACTGTCACAGACAGAGCTGACAGCTGCTCTTGAGGTCCAGCAAAGCAGCCTGGATCTTGTATAACAGAGAAAACAGATTTGGTGGCTTTGTACTAAGATGCTTTCAGGAATGAGTGAAATAAAACTTTGATCCTTTAAGGAGACAAGATTACAGGCAAAGACTCCACAACAGCCACGGGACTAAATTACAGAACATATGTAATAACATAACAATTAATTTGAATAAATTATTAAAGAAAAATAGAATGCCAACAAAAATAAAATAAACAAACAAAGGCAGTACATAAACAAAAATCAATACTAAAAATTTATTCTGAAAAATTGTCAGCAATGAGTGAAATGATATAAGTGAAGAAGAGCAATGGGTAGTGTTTGGCGAGACTGACCACATAGACCACATCTTACGGGTCTGTTCTCCATATTTTTCCACCTTTATGAGTAAAGGCAAACCAAATGTATTACAAATCTTATTTAAATAAAAGAGAGCAAACAAATCCCCTGAACAAGTGTGCAGTGTCAGAACTCCCATTATCAGGACACTACATGCATTAGAGCAGCAGCTGGTGTTGTGTATGAGGATGAAATTTGTTTTTCTGCACTCACGCAGAACCAGTACTGCAGCCCAACCAGAGGAATCAGTTTAATACATGCTGGGTATGCTTTCTATTTGCAAATTAGCAGATGAATTGACCAGATATTAAGAGTGGAGCAGCCAGAAAATTTATCTGAAAAGTTGCAATATTCACTAACTTCTTCCAGTGTTAGTTTGAGTGTCAGTGGTGGAAATTCCTGAAATGACATGCTGTGCCCTGTTTTCATGGGCAATTACTTTAAGCAGTTCACTAAGCTGGCTAACCTGTGTTCTTAAACATAGACAAAATTCTCAGAGATGTTTTCCTTCAGTGAGGTCAGGAGAGAAAAAAATCCACTAAAACCTGAAGGAACCTAAATTGTCAACGGTCATTAAGTCTGTGCATGAGGAATCTGATCCCTTGAGGAACAGGACTGTGGTTGAAGGGAAGAGGGAGATTTGTAGAAGTAGTGAAGAAGTTAACTGTAGAATTTCCATGCTTTGTTACACTAACCCACTTGCACATTACAGTGACAAAACCATAGTGCTTATGTCCAGGCTTGGCACCTCCAATTCTTCCTTTATTTAACCAATCCCATCTGTTTTGAATTCTTTAATCCTGCCTACCCTAGCCTCCCACATGAATTTCTCACTGTTTTCCTGAAAACATCCATTAATCTCCTCCTTCAGCTCCGGCTCTAATCCCATGTATCCCTTCTCCCCTTTGTGACTGCAGTAATTGAAGTAGTGTCAGTCACTCTGATCACAGTCTGCCTATGAGTACCAACCCTTCTCCTCCCTCATTCAGTCCTCTCCTTCTCCAGACATATTTCCCCTAGGACAGACTTGCGAAATACTAACAACTATCAGTGATAATTTGAAACATCCATATTTTGTTGCTGAGCTGTTCATTTTGTATATGATTTAGGCTGTGACCTCCTCCCAGCAATCCTTGTAGGCACACTCACTAATTCATCAGGGTTTTGTCATCTCCTTCCTCAGCCCTGTATGAATCACTTTAGTCTTTCTTGTTACGTGTGGTTGGTTCAGCTACTACCTGAGAAGGAGGGAGGCAGGCACAGACGCATGGGAACCTATACCTGCACTGTGGATAATGAACCCTGGTCACTTCTCATGCAGCTGTCATTGCCTAAACTTGGGCATAGGAACACCCTCTAAAGAACAGTATGTTAAGCCATGATTGGCACCTGAACAGTCAGAGGTCCCCGATGCAGACAGCAGTGTGGTGTGCCAGAGGTGCTGATGAGCAGGAGCAGGCTGAGAGGGAGGCAGAGAGAGCTCCCTCCTTTGAGGATACCTACCTGGGATGGCAGGGCTCCCAGCAGTGCTCCCTCCAGGCTCACTGCTCTGTATTACACTCACTGCAGCTGCTCTCAGACACAGTATTGACTTATTTCGGTGGAGAAACAGCTTCAACATGAAGGACCAGGAATGCAAGCACTAAGAGCCATGTAGTTGTGAGCATTTACTCAGAAGTGCAGCAGACAGCCTTAGTTTTTTCTCAGAAGAAGGAAAATTAATTAAACTTCTACATCAAAACAATAGCTTTAATTACCAACTCACCGGATAAAATGCAGCAGCAGCTCCTCTTCTCCTGGTGTGTTGTACAGGCTCCTGGCTGTGCTCTCTGGGGAGAAGCAGGAAGGGGAAGCCTGCCTGGCACTCATGGGGATAGGGCACTTTGAAAAACTTCACATCTCTCAGGATCTCAGTGTCAGAAACTCATGGGGGTTGTTTCCCAATCTTTTAACAACCTCTTTGCTTATCAGTGGATTCAATAGTGCTTCAGACTGCACGTACAGTACAGCTTCCCTTCCTCCTCCTCCTTCCTTCACTGAAACAGATGGAAAAAACCATACTGCATATTTCTTGTTTTCTTTTAACCAGAACTACAGAGTTAGCATGTGCAGCATTAATTCTATGATGTCTGGGATTTATTTGCTGCCCAGGGTGAATTTTAAAACTTCTTTTTTTAGTCTTGTCAGCCTTTGGATTGTTTTCATTAATCTCTTTAGTTTCCCTCAGTAATTTTCTTCACTTCAAGAGTTGCCTGGTTGTTATTAAATATCTGGCTACTGCAAGTGCCCATGACACACAGTAGGTAGGTGGTTTTTATCAAAGTTACGTTTCCTCTTGGTTGTGGCATCACAATTTGTTCTATATCTAATTATTCTTGAGTGCTGTAAGAAAGTTTCATTTGTACATCTTGATCACATTTAATTTATTGCTGAAAGAAAAAGTTCTTTTCTAAAACTGCTACCACAGAACTTGATGCTGCAGTACATGTTTCATGGCTAGTGAAATTCAGAACTGGTCAACAAGTCCTGTATAAACCTCAGTAGTCACTTTTAAGACTGGAACTGACCCTTCACGCACTGTCCTGAGCTGGCTCCCATGCACTTGCAATAACTATCTTCCAGGTATTATGGGAGCTTTCTGCTTTCTGGAAAAGTTTTGATCTTTTACATGAATTGCTGAAAAACTGAAATTCATTGAATGAATACATTTTTGTGGTGTAGTTAAAATTTCTTAAACAGAAAGATGCACAGAATTCCATAGGACTTGTATTTTCTTTCAGCAGTGAAAAACTTCTGTGGTCCTCATGCAGCCCCTGTGAGACTGCGTGGTTATCAGAATTTTGTATACAGGCATTCCATCAGCAGTGGAGCTGTTCATTACATGCAGTGGCTCTTCAGAATATTAAAGGGAATAAGAAAGGGTGTCTTCTCTGTTTTCAGAACTGTGTTTAAATTAGGTCCCAGTCTGTTTCCCCTAAGACTCATTTATAACCATCTATGCTGTTTCAATTTGAAAAGGGAAGAGATCAAATCAGCAGGGTTATGTTTCAACAACATACTTATAGATTGTTCCTCTTCTATGTTGTCAGGGCAATGTCCTCCTTCTCAGTGAAAAATGTGTATTACCATTGTAGACATCTAATAAAAATGAACAGGTCATTTATTTTTAAAAGGAAAAGATTTGCGTGCTGTGGTGTTGAAATGAAAACCCATTATCCTCACATAAATTCTGGAATAAGACCTTCCCCTCAACTGGAATAAAAAAAAATTGCTTCTTGAATATGTAAAAATACAGAAGTAGTAGCACAGCTATTAGGGAGCTTAGTTAAATGACCACATTGTATCTGCCAAGACCTTCAAACCTAAACATAATACATGCCATAAATTCAGTGAAAACCAATGGTCACATTATCCACATTCCCAATGGTAGCATACATGACCTGTATCAGCGTTTGTGTGATGTAATTTAAATGCTAGTATAGCTACCAAACACAGAGTTTTGGTACTTTTACAAGTATACCCATACTTCTCAGATTTTGGAAGTGAGTGCATTATGGAACAGTGCATCTGACTATAAGAGAGAGGTGTCTTTTGGTATTGGCAACAGTAGCAGATTTTTATTTCATACAAGAAAAATTAATTCCGAGGTAAGTACGTATTTGTTGAGTGCAACGGGTGATTTTCTGATTCAGAGGGCAAGGCTTTTAAGGCATCACATATTAGAAAAATAATTAACTACTGAAAAAAATAGTGACAGGCCATAAACAAATAATATAACTACAAATACTAGTCCAAGTCCAGTAATGAAACAAAGAGGCTGTAGGGCCAGGTTTGCTTTGCATGGATTGCTTTCGGATACACAGAACCAGAGCTCTGTGTTAACTGTGTTTTTCTGTAGCTGCAGTTGTTACCGTGACCCCCACTAACAAAACAATAGTACTTTGGCAAAACCTGGGTTTAAGTGTGTACTTCTTTGTTTTGTTCCTCTGAATTGAAAGAGCTTAGACTTCGTAGTGTTGATCAGAGTAAAATTTAAACACACCCAAAGACATGAAACAAGAGGCGACCTCTACTCTTAATGAAGTTAATAGGCAGAGCTGGTTTATATTTTTTTTTCATTAGGTGTAAGTGTAGGAATACTCATTTGGCAAGACTCACAGAATCACGCTGCAGGCAGTGATAAGGTTGTCTGGGAGCTTAATCTGGGCTCAGTCGGTGGTGCAGATGGTCCTGCTGGACCTTGTACATCCCAGTGAGAACAAGTTAACCATGTCAAGGCCAGGTATCACAACAGTTTCGTACTTAATCTGAAGTCCATTGCAAAGCAGTGGCAGTTTATCTACGTCATGCCACCAAGGAAAAAATCAGATTAATTAAATTAATAACACATTGACCTGATTCACTGTTAGACTCCCAGAGATCACGTCCCATGTTCATTATATCGAGTATGAAAGGCTGTAGATTTTAGGGGGTAGAAAGAAGCATTCATCTTGCCAAAAAATCTCAGTCATAGTTTCTTGGACTGAAATCTCATGCTTTTTTAAAGCTGGTATAAGTGCGGAAAAAGTTGTGAATGTCGCTTTCACCTACCACTCAATTCTGTTAATCACATTATAGTCCACGGAAAAAAGAGTTTCACAAATTGAAGCAAGTTACACCAATGCTGGTGTTTGCAGTATCTTGACAGAATTGCACAAAAGCATGTTTTATCATACTAAAAGCCAAGTTGTTTAGGGGCAGCTTCATTTTGTTCACATCTCTGCCAACGTTATCATGCTTTTTAAGAAAACCATGCTTTTAAGCAAATGAGTTTCGAGATTTCTTTTTTCTGTCTTATCACAGATTGTATTCATTAACATATTAACACAGCATCAAAATTGATAAGATTTATGTTTCTTTGGGATATTATTAGCAAATCAGAATTGTACAAGAATATTTCAAGCATGTAAAATATGTTAAAATAGGTTTGTTGTGAATAAGGAATGACAGAATGTATTCTTTGGCATTAAAATAAGCAGAATGTACCCTGACATTTTAACTAGATAGTTGATGAATGTAACTCCAGGTGGTCATAGAAACAATACTGGATTGAAGAGAATAGGAAATTTCTGACTATTTCAGATGAAAACACGTTTTTTTAGACTATTGTTTTACTTTTCTAGTATCATTAGTCAAGGTAAAAACATATTTCTTTTTGAACTCTATTAGAATCCTAAGCAATGTTTTGGAAGGTTTAGCAGGAATCTAAACCAACTTGGCTTTCTTTCAGATTGAAAGGGCTGGGAAACAGAATGGAGTTGAAGAAATAGATACCTTTTCTACAAATAATACGTTTACTGGATAGGTACTTTTGAAAGTACTTTAGGTACTGTTAAGGTAAAATATTTACCATAATCAAATGGAGTTGAGTAGGGACCAGTATCACAACTATATAGTGTCATTTTGACCAGTTATTTTTTAACATACAGATATATTGGTATAGCTGCCTGACCAAAGAAACGAATTATAATAGGCTGCAAATTGCCTTCATTTTACACCTGTAGAAATTATGTTACAATTGGGCAGTGTTATTACTGAGAACAAAGGAAGAAGAGCAGACTCTCCTTGGAAGAATATCAACCAAATCTCCCGGCATTGCTCACAGCAGCAAAATCTTTGTTCTCTTGTGGTTGAATAGAAGAGACAAATTCAAGCATTTGGGTTCAAAACACCTGCTTAAATCTGTTCTGCCAAACAGGAGATCAAAATGTCTTTGGTGGCTTCCAAAATACCTGCAAGCCACCGTTGTGTTGAGGGTGAGCCTAATCTGACTGTTTCACTTGAAGCTCTCCCTCCTTCAAGACTGAGAACATCCACACAGACTAAGCTGGTTATTTCCTGGTGGGAGAGATCGTTCTGCAGTGTCACTGTCCCTGTGTTGTAAAAGGTGTGGCATAATAGTGGTTCAGCCAGTGCATGCCTTACCGATTCCTGATAACCTCACCCTATTTTTCTCCCTCTACTCTGATTGACTTAGATGTCAGAAATGCTCCTCCCTTCCCCCCCCAANAAAAAAAAAAAAAAAAAAAAAAAGAAAGAAAAAAAAAGGGAAAAGAGAAGTTGTCCTGCTATGCTGATTAGTTCTGTGGCTTACTGGTGGCTGGGGAGTCTTCAGGCATTTGAAATAAATATTTTGTTATAATTTCTTGTAGTATTCAGAGACGTATGGAAAGGTGCATCTTCAGCAATGCTACACTGAAGTAAATTCTCATGATTTATAATAAAGAACACTGTACAGTGTGACACTATGGCCACTTGGCTTGTCATACATATACTTTTCTTTCTCCAAGACCTCAAGCTGTTCCATAATTCAAATTCTCTGTTGAAAAATCTGGTTTTCCAATATCAGTAGTCCCTTTTCACTAATAGCTTTGCCCTTTACCTTTTTTTTAAGTATCTGAAAGTGATTCTGCAACAGTGGGAAATTCCCAAGCTTCTACCTTAAATATCTGTATTTAGGTTCAGACAGGTCACCCCTTTCTTAATCTCGTAATTCCAAAGACAGATATATAATTTCTGTGGAGAGCTGGTACGAAGAATTTCAGAAAGTCTGCTGAACATTAGAAAAGTGCCTTTCAAAAGATGAAAGTGATGTTCACCTTCTGATCACGCACATCATTCTGACTACCTACCACATTTCAATTATGCTTGTACAGTCTATTTGATTTGTAATCAATCTAAAAAGGAAAACACACGAACAGCTAGCAAGTTTTGATTAGCTACACGCATTTTCTATTCAAATAAAATCATGACATATGCCTTTACTTCTAAGTTATGAACATCTTTGTCACATTACTCTTCCCTTCAGAAATATTCAGTATCTGTCTTAAATACAATCACTGAAAAGCTTTTGTATATTAAATTTGAGATCTTTAAAGGGGTAGCTTTTAAAAAAGGTTGTCAGATAGTGAAATACTTCATTGCATGTGCTGGGCTTTGAGGCTTGTTTTGTCAGTATCTGACTGTTGTTGCTCTGATGCTCTGAATGAGAATCACGTTTGTTGATGACAAAAGCTGGCTGAGAAGCTTGACTGTGATGTTTGGCTATATAGTATAAACAGGATGCCAAAAATACTTAACGAAAGAGTTAAGGCAAGATTTACATCCTCCACATAAAAACACTGGTGTCTTCCTATGTCGTGTTGCACTGGTTGTCCTGAAGTGCCCAGCTGACAGTTTGTGCACAGCAAAAGGATGAGAGGAGCAGGCAGCGAACACAAATTGTTAGATACAAGAAACATATAAAACAGACTGAAAAATTACCCAGTGGTTTATGGCACGAAACCCTAATTTGCAACGTCTTTGATTTCATCTTGAAAAGTGCTGAGAATTTCCATTTCTAGTTGAAATCTGTGGGAGCTGCTTGCACGTTTGTCATGTATTTAATTTGGACCAAATTTCACCAGTTTCCAGCTGTGTCACAATGTTTTTTACATTCTTTTTAAAGGAGGATCAGATAACATCATACATTTGGACTATTACATTGTGCTGCACTAACAACATGATCTATTTTAAGAATAGGCATTGCCATCAAAAATGCAGTAATAGTATAAATTTCTTAATAAATGCACAGCCATGAACATTTTTGCTAGAGTAGAAAAACAATTATTTCCTCTTTTGTCCTCATTTCCACAGCATGAGGACCAGTACTGTTGTACAGTACACCTACATATTCTAAGTGAATAAGGAATTTTTTGTGGGACATCTTTTTAAGAATATTTCAGATTTTACGTTGTTTTTTGCTGACTTAGTAGGCTTAAATAGTAGCAAGTCTATTGCTTTGCTGTGGAGAATATGAAACTGCCTTATTCTGATGTTTCTGTAATACCTGTGCCTGTATCTCTCTAAAATCATCTTCCTGATCAGCACTGCTCACCTAAGTTATATGTATACAGACTAATTGCTCAAAGAATCCTTCCTTTAACAAGATTTCTTATCTTTCCTGCAGTCAAACCCTCAGCAGAGCCTTAGTTTCCCACTGGCTGGCACTCCAGACCTGAGTACAGACTCCTTGCTTTTGGGGCAGAAAAGCAGTCTGAGTTGTCTTTCAGTCCATCTCCATAAGGTAAAGTCCTTTGGCCTTCCCTGAATTTAAGGGGCTGTTCCTTAATCTTTCCTGAATTCAATCATTCTTCTTCATCAGACCTTTCCTGGTTCCTAGCTGTTGATCCAGGGCATCTTTTTATACCTTCTAAGACACCCTCCACCTCAGGAACTCTGCAGAAGTTCCTGTTACCTGGGAATTGTTGTAAGCATTTCCCACCAGAAGAGATCTCACAGTTCCACCTGTGCTTTTCTGTAGTCTCCTCTGACTAAGGTCCAAACCTCTTCTTTCTAGGTTTTCTTAGCAAGTAGCCATTCTACCAGCATGACAAAGCTCCATCTAGAATTGTCCTAAGCCACGTCAAACCCAGGGATAGGTGGGGAAAAGGCACGATGCCTATCAGCTGGGTGCAAGAGCCAGTTTATACTGGGTTGACTCTCTGTCAGTAAACTACTGAAATACAGTTAACCATCAAAACCCACCAACCCAATCACCTGTCATTCAGCTCCTGAGTGCCAACTCTTTGATTTGATTGTCAGCTCTCTGAACTGAATATATCCTGCCATAGCTATTGAATGTGGAGGAGTTTGTCAGACTTGTACATAAAGCCTTGTTATTTTACTCTTAGTAATTCAATCAGTAAACTCAGGAAGGAAAGAATATTTCTAAGTAGATCATAAATAATGTAGTTCTGTTTACATTTATTCTTCAGTAAAACTTGTCTGTTCTTTTATAATATTTTAAAAACACTATTTGAAAGAAGGCTGATGATTGCTACTGCTTACAGAGACTTTTAGATTTATTTATTGGTTTATTTTGGAGCAGAATAAAGGTCATTCAGGGCTCTTTGGGCATTCTGAGGCATACCCAGCATGGGTTGTCTCTTCTCTGCTTCTGTTTTTCATCAGCATGTAGCTAAAGACCTGGTCTTTTGGCAGCTTTATCAGTGACAAAAATGAAATGTAAATCAAGAGTGCCCAATAGACACTATGAAATGAGCAATCTGAATATAAAGCATTTAAACTTCTAGTCTTTTTAGTGTACTGATCTGTAAAACCCAATCCTATACCTGTTAGACTGCATAGACAATGAAGGGAAGTATTTAGTATTTTAGTTTCCAGTGAAGCCAATAGCAGCCATGGGAGACTGAGACAAGTCTATGAATGCCTTACAAGATGAGATCCTGATATTGCCAGTGATTATATTCTGCACATGGGTTCCAAATCCATAACAAAATCAGAAAGACATTTGTTTGAGGTATTTATAGAGCGTCTGTTTGACTAACCATCTGTGCTCTGATTGAAGTATACACATGGTCCAGACTGAATAAAAACCATTTATATGGATTGGAATAGTAACTTTGACACTGTTACATCTAAAGATTTTGCTCCTAGTGACTTTGCTGACCTGTTTACTTGCAAAGGTAAATTTTAAAACTGTAAAATCTGAAAGGTAGCATGAGGAAAGAGTATGACTAGTCTGTCCACTTCAAAAACGCTTTGAAGTTAAGAGATGCTGTTTGAACACTGCATGCCTTTCAAAACTGCTTCTTGCTTAGGGTCTGGATTAAGCTGGCTGCCTTCCTCAGTTGCTGAGTAGCTTTTGGGTTTATTTGTGAGGGTAAAAGTAAGAAGATGCAAAGGTATTTTGTTCTGCTTTCACTTCTCTCATATTTCTGTTTCAAAATGAGATTCATCCCTTTTTTGTTGTTCATGATGTTTACTACAAATATTAGCAGAATACCAGAAAGGTAGCTCACTATAGCTTGGCATTAATTGCACTGAGAAACCTCACTGTGTTTATTCAGTTTGCTTCCTTCAAGATTAATTTTTTCATGGATCAGTGTATTTTCTATGTTCGAAATGCCAAGATTAGGAGTCATACTGAAAGGAGGAAAAGCAGAAGGCTGTAATATGATTGATTCAAAAAATACATATGGTCACTTACTATTTATTGAGATTGCTCCTTAGGAATGATTATTGAACAGCAAGTTTTGGGAAGCTGGTTATGCTTTTTCAAGATGGTAGGAAACTGAAGTTTCTGATATTGTTTCACAAGATTAATTTTCTTTAGTGGTAACCTGGGGAATTCTTTATATTACCTCATCTTAGTTGATGTAGCACCATCTGCCACATCTGCAAAGAAGATAATTATTTTTAGGAGCATCTGTGGGTTTTTTGATTAAGTCTTGAGTCATCGAGGTCAGTATTTTTGAATTATTCAGCATAGGAAAGATGAAGCAATTGGTTTGTATTTTGGACAGTAATACACAATGCGTTATTATTACAGTTAGTGACATAAACTTCATAGCTATTTACTACTGTCCTCTAATTTCCAGGAAACTTGTTTTTATTCTTTGTGAGTGCATATAGCTTGTAGGAAAAAAATTACCAGTTAAAATTCATGAATCAGTAAGGCAGCACCTGGTGGCGAATGAGTGTGGAGACTTCTCTGTTAATAGAAATACTAAAGTGAAAATGGTGTGCTTAACACCAAGTCGTAGGTCCAGGTTCCCAACTTCAGTTTCAAAAGCTGAATTATAGATTAGGATCTTTCACACCAAAAGAAAACTCCCAAAATGAGCCATCCCTTAACAGAGATTGCTTGCTATGCCTGTGGCTTTTTGTTATACCTCCAAGTCAGATGAGCACATCTAATTCAGATCAGCATTCTCTATCACATACTAAAAAAAGGGAGCCGAGCAAACTTCAGAACTGAGACCTGAAAACTTCAACAGCTCTCTTTGTCTTGTAGTGAAAAGACTCCAATCTGTGCCAGATGTCTTGAAAGTCCAGCACTTTGTGTAAGCTCGATGTGAAGCAACGAGCATAGTACGTGAATGCAGAGCTATCACTTGATGATGAGCTGGCTACATCTCTGCAGGAGTTTCTTTCAGCTTCCTGCTATTGAGGAACTAATGAGAGCAGGAGGCTTCTCAAAGACAGAATAGTTTTTCCCTGGAGACTTAATGAAAAATAGGTTTATATTACTGCCTTTGCTACAGAGCAAGGGTGGCAGAGCTGTGTGGCCTGAGGAGGGTCTCTAGAGAAAACACCTGTTGAAAATGAAAGCTTAGAAAGGGTACCCATGGGTTAAAGAGAAGAGGAAACTTTGCCCTAACTGAGAGCTGAGATAATTGAAAAAGAGATGTTGAAAACCAAATCCCTGTTCCATGCTGGAAGAAAGACCTGTGCCGCTGAAGGCATCCCTGCAGGACCCCATACACTGCACCTCCCTGAGTTATGGAAGACTCGCGTTTGTGGCATTGGATTCCCAGCCTGAAGAAGCACAGCTGAGTGCTCATTTTCCCATCAGTTGGCATGCACTGCTACAAATCTCTTTTGTGTGACACCTAGAGGGGCTCATGTACCTGACTGATCAGCAAGAGTGGCCAGGGGGATTCCCCTGTGCTTCTTTTAGAAATTGTGTACTCGTATACTCAATAAAGAAAAGGCCATGGAGTCTAAAACTGAATGTAGCTCTCCTATTTTAACACTTCTTTGTTAAAACTTTTCTGCTTTTCAGTGCCTGAACCCTGACTGGTTGAAGCTGTTTGCAAGCAGTGGGAGCCCAGAGTTCTGTCCCGGGCACAATTCAGGAGTTGACCTGCAGTGCAGCATGAGAATAGGGGTTCTGCTCTGCAGTTAAACAACAGGAAACCTGAACCTAAGACAAAAAAAAAGCTCTGAAAGTGTTAGAGATACTTGTAAATGCATTGTCCCTTGTCCTGCGAAACACAGTTGCTGATTTTTCCTGTGCTCCAAGTAATCAGCTGGATGTGAAATACGACTCAGAGGACTGGGATAGGTGACAGGAGGATTCAGGTTTACCAAATTTTGGGAACACCAAAGGCAGTTGGGTTTCCTGTTTGAACTTGAGTCTGACTTGGAGCCTTGTCTCATTTAAAACATTTAATGGCATTCTACATTTCTTTCAGCCATCATGTACTTTTAACAAGGTTTTCGATATTTACAAATGAAAAGTAGGTGTATTTTGAAAAGAACACAGATTTTAAAGGATTAAGAAGCTTTTACAGATCATTTCACTTTCCGCATGACTTGGAGGAGAGCTTTACTTCTGTATGAGAGATGTCATGTTCTACCCCTTGCTGAAATACTGTCCAGAGATAGCACGGATTTGTTGATACTCCAGAATGTGACTCTTCAACTACATTTTCCAGCTATGCTTTAATGTGCTATTCTACTTACACTCTTTAATTAAGTTCCAAAGAAGGCCTTCAGGTAGTCAGCTTGTTATCTTTGTTGCTGTTCGACTCAGCAGCACTTGATGCACTGAAGTTCAGTTCCCTGCACACTGTGGAACTGAGAGCAAATAGTTGTTAGCAGCCCATCAGCTCCCTGTAGGGCGAAGCAGTGGCAGAGCCACTCAGTCTTTCTCTCAGTGAAGAGCAAGAGAAAACAACAGGCCTTGTACTTCAACCTGCAGGTCAGCCTTGATCTGTAATTTTCTATTAGATGGCAGAAGTGATGCATCTTATAAAAAGAGACAGTGCACAGCTTCTGTGGGGAGTAGTGAGTTTTACTTTGTACAGAGGCTGCATCTCAATGTGGATTTATCAAGGCAACTTATAAAAGATTTAACCCTCTGAATATGAGGTTCCTACTTTAAATAAAGATAGAATGCCAGAATTGACTTAATGAGTTTAATTTCCCTCATTCTGTTAAAGAACTCAGTATAAGGCCTATAAAATGCTATTTTGCTTTGTGAAATGCCTGAGAAGTTACTGCCCAGAAATCTTACTGTGTATCTATATCATCTGAGCAACAAAGCAGAATTTTGTAACCAGGCAAAAGTCTTTTTTCTAAGTACAAATGATGCTGGTATCTTCCAGAGTATTAAGTGGTAACACGCTTTTCAAGTGAAGTCAGTTAACCCTCTGGTCTCACTTGTGCATCTGTACTCAATCGTCCCATGTGATTCATGATGCTTCCCCCCAGCTAGCAATTAATAAGTGCTAAATTAGTTTTATATTTTTTGTTCACTCTTCTAATTCTGGCACATCTAGATAAGTTTTTTAAATTATTGTGGAATAGCACCACACACGTCAGCAGAATTCTCATTGACAAAGTTCCTTACCAGTGGGAATGCATATATTCATAGCTAGTCCTAAGCAGTATCAAGTGAAAGGTACAAGCATGAATCTTTGAGGAAAAGGTAGCCTTAGTCAGGCTTGGCTGTGGATTTTGGAAAAAAAAAGTGAAAGTGGCCTCCTCCTAACATACTGGTTTACACTCCAGTAAAGGGGACTGAGGAAAATGGACTTAAGGTTTGAGCATAGCAGGAAGTTGCACATGGTCTGTTACCCCACTGGAACCGATGAGAGACTATTAGTCAAGCCATGGTAACCTGGTCACTCTTTATGGTCCATCACAACATGTTCCACATATTCTCATAGGTGACTTGGAATAATTGAAAGCACTCTAAAGACCCAATCTGAGAAGCAGAACACGATCATGTCAAATACTTTTTCCCTAGTATGTTTCTGGATAAATAGTCCTTTAGCACATGTGGCCTTTAACTGTGATCATGTCATGACCAGAAGGAGAAGCTTCATTAATCTTGGACCAGTGTGATTATTACACAACGGAAGATCTTAGAAGACTGGCCGGAACTACTCCAAAAGTATGAGGGTTGGTTCTTGCTGTGTATGCAAATAACTTGGCTGGGGGAACTTGTTTCTATGGTTTTGTACTTCACATCTGCACAGTCCCAAAGTAAACATATTTGTTATATGCCACTGACTCACAGAATATGTGCACAGCTTACCTTTGCTCCAAACCTACAGTATATCGAGCTGTTCCACCTGGGTTACAGAATACTACCTCTCCTGTTCTGTTTTTTTACTTTTCAATCACTACCCCTTTACTTCCATCCTGGCAGGTAAAAATGCAGCAAATATTTCTGTTGTTTACCAAGCTGAATTAATGCAGCAAGTATTTCATTTGCTGCTTCAAGCTGCCTGCTTATGAAAACAAGCTAGTAACACTTTTTACAGTGGCATTCAGGACAGATAGGTCTGGTTATAGGCAGTTTATGCTTTCCTCTTGTCTTCAAAAGACATCAGTCTGCTATTTTATATCCCAAGTGTGTAGCTCAGGATAGTCTTCCAAAAAGGGAAAATTAGCACTAAATAGACTGGTAACATCAGCAAGGAGCATGGACAGCTTCTTGTATTCTAAGTTACATCTCTTTACTGACCTGTGTTTTGGTATTACTTGAGTTATTTATGTAGCTGAGTCACTGGAAAGGTTTTTGGGGGCTTGTTTCTTTTTTGTTCTTCAGCAACTTTGGATCTCCACTGATGCATGAAGTCCCAGAGCGCCAAGGCAGCAGCACAGACAGTTCTGCAAGCAGTTTGGGAAGCTCTGTCACAGCATGTAAGAAGGTAACTTTTAAGTTTGTTATATTGGAAGTCCAGTATATATATATATATAGCTTTGCTTTTTAGCTTTCAGCTTTAGTGAGCAATACAAAATTTAAGTGATACTTAGAAAAGGTTTGATACAGAAAAATAACTTAGTGGGGCTGTTATGGTATCTTGCAATTTTTGTCTGCGTGGTCTATACTTGTCTGGTCCCAAAATACGTTATACATATATAGGAGATAAACTCCCACTGAACATTTCTAATTTACCTCATTATCTGATACTTCATTATATGAAATAAAAGCAGTGCATAACATGAATACCTTCAGGACTGCTCTTCAAAAATGGCAAGTTTCTGGGACCCAGACAGAGCTTTGCTTCTCTCAGGTCAATGCAATGGAGGGTCCTTCATGAAAAGCTTTGACTGGAATGGTTTCTACAACAGGAGGTGGTATAGACTGCTGTTATTATTTCCTAAAACCAGGTTCATACATACTAATTTAATTTAGAGCATGCAGGGGAAAAAGAGTGACACCTGTGTGCGTATGTATGTCATTAGGAGGGGTTAGATGTCATTTTATGCTTGTAGCTAATTTCAGAACAACTGATAATACAGAGGTGAAGACCTTTTATTCCTCCTGCCTAGGACCTTGTTATGGCAGTACAGTCTGAGGGAAGGGGGCACTACCAGAGGCTGTTGAGGACAGGCTGTCTGTCACCGCTCACTTTGCAACAAACCTCAGAGCTCTACTGTCTCCCACAGGCATAATTCTAGAGCTGAAAAGATAACATTTGTTTTAAACCTTCACAGTTGATTCAGTCTTCCTGTAATTCTGACTTTTAATAATGTTTTCCTTTTGGGTTTGGAGTTTTTTGTTTGTCTTATGTAAGAAGAGAGAAGGATAAAACATGTAGTTGCTAAAGATTTGTTTTCCTTATCCTGAAAAGCACACACAGAAATTTTGTTAGATACAGTATCATTGATGTAAAAATAGAACTCGATAAGACAGATGTGTATGCTGGGACTGGGCTTCTCCTCCTTACATCCTCCAACTAAAAGATAAAAGTGTATTTCATTTGATCAAAGGGTTCATTTGCAAAGTAACACTTGGTTTTTAAAAGTGCTGCTGACTGTAATTGGAATTCTCATAGACAGAACATCTACTGTATAGGAAAACATCTTAAATCTTCATTTAATCTCAGAGTTGTTTACTATATGTAAGAGTGAAGGACAGTGGCACAGCACTAAGTGCCACCACCGCCTTTACAAATGCTCCTACTTGGTCACGTTCAGAAGCATCACTCTCTAATTGTAAAGGGTAGCCTGTATCTCATGGTTGAGAGCTGTTTCACCTGTCCTATCCCATACATTTGAGCTGTTCATTGTAACACGGGTCAATTTTATGATTGTCAGCACACTAAAAGAAGTTATTCACTTCTGACCACACTTCTGACAAACAGCAGGATGTTTTGGGCTTCTTTACACCATTGTCAGAGAAGGTGTTTACCTATTGCTTGCGTGTGGAAAAAGATGAAGAATTCTCTTCTAGCCTCTGTTAGGTGATTTTTAAGTTAGATGTGTAATTGGTGGTGGAGTGAAATGCTGTGGGTTCCTGCTGCAAGGGAACGGTTTAACAGTTGATTTGCAAGTTTGAGTAGTTACATTTGGCATGAATGGCTCCTGTCAGGAACCATATGAAATGTAGCCTTTTACTACACAGACCAACCTAGATGTTCCCCTTGATATTTTATTCTGTATGTCCCACTTTCCTGTCTTTTTTTGGTGAGTAGTAATTAACCAAAGCAATTAAGATGTTCAGTCATGAAGATGCAGATGTTTCATTTGTGGAGCAGAGCCTTTTTAATGCTGTCTCGGTTATAGATATTTACTGTATTTTAATGTCTTGTGATCTAAATCAGGGAGCAGGAAGCTGTTACACTAAACTCATATGCAGTATTTTCCTCTGGGAAAGAGTGACTTTTCTAATCCACACTCTGCTAGAGGCTGATTTAGTTCATTGATTCACAACACACTGAGTAATGCTGACGGCTGAGTCTCTAGATGAGAGTGGAAAACTTTTTTTTAGAACCATGAATTACTGCTGATTTCACATCTAGTGCATGATGCAGATTCATCCTGAATTATTTTCTGAGTGTGATGATCCTGCTCCAAACCAGATATACAGCAGTATAGTGTGTGCAGCTGTCACATGAGTATGGTCAATGAATGAAATTCTGCTTTCAGTTGCTTTTCAGTTTTCAGCTGATAGCAAAAATCCTAACAATGTGTCAGTGGGATTTGCCCTGCACTTGCCTTAATTAAATAAGAATGAAGAGAAGTAGAAGACAGGAGGAAGAAATTTTGCCAAATGATACTGTTTGCCTTAAAAGCGCAGGACTGCAGACTGACAGCTGAAGGAGGAGAAGGTTAGTTTTCTTGTCATTTGGTACAGATCACCTCAGTATATTTTGAAAAAATGCTTAAATGCAAGAATGGCAATGGGAATGGGCTGGTAGAGATACAGACCCGAAGACTACCAGTTCTCGCATTGCTTTTGATTAATTAACTAGCTCTGTTAATTTGGATCAACTCCTTCAAGCTTACACACTTTCGACCATTGCAGTCATATATTACTTTACTATAAGGATTTCAGTATATTCCTTTAAAAGCACAAATATCCCATCAAGGTTTCATGCATATGCAAACTCCCACTTTATCTAAACACATGAACCTATTTAACAGGGAGAATTGCCTTACAATAGCAAGAGGCTGTAAGAAATATTCCATTTACTCTTACCATATGCATGTCTTTGACCACAATAATACTGTCTGTTACCAAAAAAATATGCCCAAAAGTTCACATGGCTTCTACAGATACATTTTTGCACAGCAGGTGTGTGTAACCCTATCTGTGATCAGCGTTGCAGGGTGGCCCAAATTATCCTTCTTCCACAGAAGTACTAATGGGAAAGCTCTGAGCAATATCATGTCTATAATGGCCCTAATGCAAGAACTTGTGTTTCGTAAGATGGAATTTAGACTGAACCAAAGTTTACCCCTCACTCCTGCCACCACTGACTCAAATGTCACCTCCATCTCCCGAGCACCACTCAGACCTGTGTAAAACCTGACCATGTGCAAGGAGGCCTCTGGCACACGTTCCTGCATTCCCTCATTCCCACAGCGCTGTCTTTTTGGAGTCATTCTGGAGCCTTTTCAGATGACTTTGGGCCAGCCTCTGTTCCTTAGATTGCTGACCTCTGCCAACTTCTGCTGTGTGGGCTCAAGTATATCTGGTTTTGTTTTTCTCACCTGTCTTTTTCAAATCCAAATTGCTGTAAATTATTCCCCCCAACCTCCAGTATTAAAAATGTTATGCCTATTCACCTTTCTTCGCATTTCTGGATACATCCTCAAGTGTGTGTGCAGAACTACTTATGCACAGGAGAGCAGAATTTCGCCCAGGGAAAAAATAATCCTACTCATGTTCTTCTACTTTAGGTTACTTAAAAATCACATGCCATCCAAAACTTCCATGCAATAATTTCTACCCTTGACTTCAAATTCTATTATGAAAAGCTGCATACAAAAAATTTAATCCATTATAAAGCCTTGGAACTCATAAAACCACCCTGGAGTGACTCAAGCTTGCCAACCGTGACCTGACCTGACCTGACCAAAACATTTGCTCAGGAGAGTTACTTCCTCTGCTGCTACTTTACCAGTATTTGCTTCCTCTGCAAGAAAGCAGAGGTAAACATCCTCTGAAAGAAAGGTAAAGCTACCAAGAGTCATTTAACATCCCACAGGAGACAAAGCAGGCGAAGTGTGGACTGCCCAACTCATTTCATGGGTTTATCATGTACGGTATAGATCTGCTGTGATCGAGCTGTTCTGAAATGCACACGAAGTCCTTCTGAGACAAAGACGAGCAGCACCAAGGATATCTGCACCTTGTTTCTGCATGATAAATTTCTGTCTATCACAGTTTCTCAGAAACTGTCTGAGTTTTGGGAAAGAAAGATCTAAAGTGATTAAGGCTCAAGACAAATTCATTGTTATCTTTAAGGAAATTAAACAAGATTGCTTGTTACAGCAAAAGCAGTTTGAGCTAAAGAGAACTGTTTCCTCTGTATGCAAAATTATGTTTTAACAGATAATTAGAACTTCAGCCCTTGAGGATGAGAATATCTAGAATCTGATTGAATCTGAAATCATATATATATGTGTGTGTGTGTATGTGTGCATTTTTCTATATGTTCAATTCTATATGCCTTCATAAAGCTTCAGAGGATGGTAATTTTTCAAAAAGAGGAAAAGAATGCTTAAATCTAGATTTTACCAACCAGTTCATAATGCTGCAAGATTTCCTTAAAAAACCCAAACCCACACAACAGTTTATTACACTAACAGGAAATTGTTTCTTTGGGATATGGAGTATATTATTTTGCCCATCTAGTCTAGGAGTTAGTTATGATGGCAGGAATCTTTTTGCACTGAGACAGGAGGTTATAAAATTTATTGAGTGCAGAGTCTCTGCACTGGTAAACAAGATTAGCTAGCAGCCCCCAAGAAGAGGCTGGTGTTCATGTGAAGCATTCATGAGCCTTTGGCGTTCTCAGAATGAAGTCTTTGGGCACAGTACTTTCTCTGAGCATTTTGTGAACCTTAAATTTGTATTCTAAAGCTCTTGGGAAGAAAACCGCTAGCAGGGCAGGGCTGTTCTACTGAGAAACAACCATAAAGGTGGAAAGTCTCCGTGGAGGGCACCAAAAAAGGGCACCAAAGCAGGCCAAGCTCAGGGGCTGTGGTGTTCTCCACTACCTCCTCATCCCTCTGCTGCTGACTTTTATTCAGAAATCAATATAATTATAATACAGGGAGTGAAATGTTAACTGTGTAACTGACTTTCTACCAGAAAGATAAAAATTACAGTGGGTGTTAGTCTGTGGCTGGTAATAAGCTTACTTCTTGATGCCCCCAAGTATTAGAAAACTGTCAACTGGCCAGATCAGCTTTCCAGAGTCATTCATCTTCCCCGAGAAGTGAGAAGGCCTCACAAGTTATTCTCACTTCTCTTCCTAATGAAGGGATCTAGGCTTAGAGATTAGGTGTTGTTGAAGCAGGACAAATGTGTGTCAATACAAAACATGCAGTCAGGTAAAGGAAAGTACTGTACATAGATTTTTTCCCCCAGGTATAGCAACAAATTTATATTTTTAAAGATCATTATTAAAATTAAAGTCTAAAAACTAGAGTACAGTCTATTTCCATGTAATACAAGAATTGCAAGAAGTACAAATAAAATACACATCTATTTCACAAACATACTTCTTAACACTGCTGCCTGGGGAACACGATAAGCCATAGAAAATACTCTGTAAGTAGCATCAATGGTGCAGCAATATTTTTCCTGCTGTTCCCTCGATGTTCTAGAGATACTGATGGTCCCTCTTTTTCATGGTAGAATATTACTACAGAGGCAGAAAGTAAAGAATTCCGTTTAATCTAAGCATCGGATTTGCCAACTGGCTTTGCCTCTTTGAAGTCTGCCCCTATCTGTAGCCCCACTTTGCCTTCGTTTGAGCGGAGGCTGTGGCTCGAGCTGTAGGGCTCAGCCAACACAGAGATTGAAGCCAAAGTTTTGGTCTCAGGGTGCTGACTGACCTCAGGACCCATTACAGAAAGTCCAAAGTATTTCAGCTCCTCAGAAAACAGAAAAACTTGTTTAAGAAGAAGGAATTTGGAGCCTTGAAAGTCCCAGAAATGAAGCTGCTGGCAGAATGAATAGTTCTGATCTACTGTGGAGAGAGATAGTCAGTCATGAAGGCTGTAAGTTTGTGTACTCTGGTGTAATTGAATAATTAGTTTTCCCAGCATCTCTGTTTATCACTTTAACACAGAACAAAACTCATAGCAGTATTTTCCAATAAAAATATTGGGTTTAGGCATTTCCTTCAAGTATCTGTCTCCAAGGACTCTCAGTTCTGAAAGAAAATAGGCTAATACTTTAGGGGATATATGAGTGATTTGACTTAAGGTCCAGTAACTGGATGGGTCCAAACCAAACCATCTTGTCCATCTTGCTCCCCCCACACTCCCAAATTTTGTCAGCAAAATTTCTGTTGAGTTACAGCAATAGGGTTCAGGCCCCCAAAGCACAATAGGGCTCAGAAAAATTTGTAGTTATTTTAACTATTTTTAATTATTTTAACAGGTTCTCTGCAGTAACAGTCTGCTAGAATCAACAGACTACTGGCTGCAGAATCAGAGGACACCATGCCAAATTGGCTTTCTAGAAGACAAGTCGGAAAGCAACTGTGCTTCAGTAAGTACTCACTGCCATCTCCTCTGGAGAAAAGTTCCTTGAAGTTATTTGGGTAGCGTGGGGGGCTGACAACAGTAAATTTTAAACTAAAAAAGTCTGTAATTTCCAGCTTTCTTTTAAAAGCAAATATATAAACTAAAAATACAGATTTCTACACAGAGCACATTAATAAAGATTACTGCAGAGATTTCCCTACATCTGGCTTTCAGACTTTGGTGGCTCTCTGTACTTTTTTATGTTCATAATCTGCAACTCACAAGAGAGAAGAATAAACCAAAGAGAAAATTATTCCAAACCATGACTTGTTAAGTGACAGGTTGGAAAGAGCAGATGTTTAAAAGGCTGCTCAATCTTCATGAAGGCAGAGAGACGCAATTAAAGAGAAAAAGCTCTTTCCATATTAGATGAGGGGAAGCTGCTGAAGAACTCAAACAGAATTATTCTGCACTTGAAATTAAATTTAAATCTCATTATTGTGGGTTATAATGCAGTTAAGATCAGCTTTTGTTTAACAATGTGCATGAAGAAATAGGAGTTATGTTGCTTTACAAACTGTCTATGTGAAACTGGATGGAAATACATTGCTATGGTTTTAATAGTTTATTACTTGATGAAGGACTCAGAAGAGCAGATCTTTACTCAGAATCCTATTTGAATGCTATTCCCTGGTCTCAGTGAGCAAAGAAGGGCTTTAGAAAAGATCAGCTTTATCTCAGGTAAAAGGTTTCCAGCACTGCTTGTGCTGCACACAACCTAAAGACCAGCTGAGGGCTCTCGGGGAGTCTGCTGCGATTCCCTCAAGGACACGGCCATTCAGCTCCAGCTGATGAACCCAGGCTGCTGCTGCCAGGAAACTGAATCTCCATCCCCTGGAGGCAATGGCCAGAGGCTTTGGGTCCTGCCTGGGGTGGTGCACAGTGCCTGAGAGCAGCAGGAGAGACACGGCAGCGTCACTGCGGTCTGAAATTTAGGAATATGGTCAGAGGTGATTGGGCTCAATTCAGTCATACTGAGCACTGGTCTATCAGTTTCCACAAGACAGAGTAAGCAAAATACACAACCCAATCCCAGTGTGCAAGTGAGCAACCTCACAAGGTGAGAACCTGAACACATGCTTAACCAAAGCAGGTTCATCAGGCAGATAATCAGTGGTATCCTTGTTGTTTGATATGGGAAGGGATTACTTTTAATGCAAAACATATTGACCACAGTCACCTAATTTTACTATTTAGTATTTAATATCCTAAAAAAAAGTCTCATTTTCTCAGAGGAAATCATTACCTCGAATAATAATATAAAAATTAATTATTCCTTGCTTTTTGACCTGTTAAGCTTTGACTTTTTGCTTAATTTTCCAGAGACTCTTAGAAGAAATTGTATCTATCTCTGATAGGTTGGACATACCAAGCAAAGATAACTTGTTACATTTTAAGAGTATGTCATTGCTACCCTCCTTATTTCAGGCAACATTTTCTGATTTTGCCATGCTGTCTACTTTAAAAGGTTAAACTACCTCAAAGACTTTTTTCTCTACACTAGTATTATAAGTTGTTTTTTTTTCCTTTTCAGAGGATATTTGTCTAATTGCTAAACATTTCATTAAATTATTTCAATTAACAATGGTACTGTTTAGCAGCAGTTTACCACTGAGATTAGAATACATAGTTTCTTGCTAATATAATCAGGTAGTATTTTAAAAGTAGTTTAATTATGGAAGTGTTGTTTTGTTTGTTTCTACTGAATGAGAACTTAATTGAAATCCACCTAATAGAAAAAAATACATGGATTTGTGAGACGTAATCACACATAAACTCCACATAGTGATTTATAAATGCAGTTAAAATTTCTGTAGTATGACATTCTTCTTACCCCATGGAGAGACCTCATAAAATACATGTAGTTTCACATAAAAATACATACTTTTGCTTACTCCACTATTGCCAGCTTTCTTTCTCTGGACCTACAACAAATGTTTCCTGCTTTGGACATGCTTTTAAGAAGACCTTATTTGAAAAGAAAAAACTGATAGATACTTTGTCCCTACTTTCTCTCCAAAGATCTAGATCTGGATTAATTACCAGTGCTGAATGTTTGTGGTTGGCTTATGTTAGTACAAGTTAAGAAATTTAAATTTTTGCCCAATTAGATGATTTGTAGTTTCTTCTAGCATCGGACTCTCCTAAAGCACGATCTCTTCATCTCGCACACAGAAATGTCAATTATGACTTTATCTTAGCAATTGCTAAGATTTAACACTTTTCTTCACAATGCTTTTACAGCATCTCCGTGATTAAGGTGGTATTGCCACAGTGCTAAAGATGTATCTTAATTGTCTTTTAGGAATTCTTAATGAAAATACTCATGAAACTATTATTGAGGGAAAAAGTAGGACACAAAACTAAATGTAGGGAAAAAAAAGTGGTGGTATAGTCCTGCAAGATATTTGGCATTCATTTGGTTCAAGATGCCTATATTATAAGTGAATTTTCCAGAAACTCTCTGGCCTTTCATGCTCCAGGCCAGCAACGTGTAGAAAAGCCATTAGAAATTATATTTGCACTGAAAAAAAACCCTAATTCTCTCAAAGTGGACCCAGGCTCCAATGATTTCCCCACAAAATCATCATGCCCCATCACTCTTTGCATGACCATCTTATCCCAACACAGAGGCTGGGAGACAGACATTCCCACTCCACACAGCCTAACAAGGAATTGTCCTGGAGAACCACTGATGTAGGAAGGTAGACCCTTCCCTTCCCAGTGTACCTTTGTGTGAGGGGCAGTGGATTTCCAGACTGGCAGAAGTCCTGCAAACTTCTTGTCAAATATCCTGGAGAAGCAGAAACATGAACTTTACACCCCTAAATGGCAGTGATAGGTATGGAAGTTGGAAAATACCTGCCTTTCAATTAAAACAAAGCACTAAGAAACAGTTCTCATTTCTTACTTTAGCATAACAAGATAACACTTTTTAAAGAGTCAGGATGTGACAAGGGCTCATTTTAAATTGTTTTATATCGCCTTAAAAGCTGAGAAAAAAACTGGCTTTGCAGGCAGATGGATGAGAGAACAGTTTCCATAAAGTGTTAAAGGTTTTGAAACATTCTTGAAATAGTCCAGCAACTTTTCCATTTGCAGGTGTTCCTACTCTGTGATTACATAAATGCTCACTCCAGAATGCCCCATCCAGGGATGTGTGAAATGCAGGCTGTATGCACAGACATAGGCAGTTGTATATTGGTAGGTCCAGCCCAAGGGAGCAGCAGGAACACATGGCCAGAGCAGAGGGAAAGCACAAGGACAGCAGCCCAAACTGCTCAAATTCAGTCATGGTAAAACACCCTCTCCTCTAATTGTCAGCTGCTTTTCTGTGCTCCCTGTGCCTTTGGCACTTTTTCTGGAAGTGGTCTGATGATGATGGTGGAAGCACAGAGGAAAGTGGAGAACAACATGACCGGGGGAGTGGGACAGCAGAGGCAGCAACAACCACTGAGTGGGCTTATGCCACATGGAAAAACCCTAATCCATCTGGAGCAAAGAAGGAGGAAGAATTACAGTTTAGGGTTTTAATCTGGTTAGTTGAGTGCAGGAGAACATACCCAGTCTAGGAGACAGACTTGAGCTTTTCAAAGAAGGGAAGCAGTGCTTACATTAGTGAAGCGACAAATGAGAGAGAAACCAGATCGTTACCAAAGCAAACAGGTGATGTGATGATGGATCACATTGTCTGTGATCTCTCTGTTAACTGACATAGTGAAGAATGTAATTTTGCTATCATAGCAGCTGGATTTTCAGAGCTGGCTGCTTGCCTTGCAACTGCATGGCTTTGCTGTCCTAAGCAGGTATTTCAGCATTATCACTTTCATTGCAGTTTAACCATCAAGCTTTTAAACATCTTCAGGAGGAGGTTAAGGATTCCATTATGTACTAATTTGAGCTGGTCAAATCAGGACTTCTGTGATCTCACCTCCTCCTCCAGCTCCTGCTTCATCTCATTTACTGCCCTGGCATTTGTACAAATGTGCAGTAAATCAATTCAGAGAGAAAAGTAACTATGAAATTAAGAAATTAGTTTTTCTAGCCAATTCTTCCCTGAATCATCTCACCATATTGTCACATAAATGCCAGTACTCACTCAAGGGATGGAACAAAAACATCCAGGAAACAGTTCCCACAAATTAATTCAAACTACATGATAACATATGCAGAAAGGAAAAATCCTTGGCAAGGTGTATTTTGAGGGAAAAAAGGACAGCAGCTTTCACTTGAATTAAAGTAGATTATGAGTGATTTTCATTCTTTTCTTCACCCAAGTCTTTTTAAAGATATAGCACTACGTATCTTTGGATGTTTAGGTACAAATATATGGATTCATATTTTACATCAGTCTTTGGCACTAGATTACTTGCAGGTAACTTGCTGACAATAGTGCAGACACCTTGTCAGGGACATTTTCTATCCCTCAGATACAGGCAGGGCCCCTGTATCCAATATGTTCTTCAGAGTGTCCAGAGAATGAGAGCATGCCCTCTGCGTGAAGGTGTAGCTCTTCTTAGAGGAGCTCAGAAAGAAGGATTATTCCCAGGACTGGTAGTAGTCAGCAAAGCTCTTTACACAGGCAAATACACAAGTGCAATCTTGAATCCCAAAGGAGGAGATTTTTGTTTGTTGACTTTTTTTAAGACAAAGCTATGTGTGTCCCTGAGTAGTGACCACGCACAGCTGAAACAGGTGCTTTGTTTTATTGTGTTTGAATGAAGTTTTACATCTTCTAGCAAATATAACAAAGCCCTATTTTTCTGCGTAAAACCACCAGACCTACGTACTAAGACCTTTTCCCTCCCTCATGAGATTGCTTGCACACCTCAGCACTATGTCATAGACAGGGAATTACAAGGGTGTTTATTTTACCTTTCACTCCATAATTACTCAACCATCTTCAGGAACAGCACTGTCTGTTTCAGAAATCAAAATCCATCCGTTGCTTTCCAGATCTAAACCATAATTACTGGAGATATTTTTAGGTTTAAGTCTCATCTTCCTATTCAGCTTGACGATACCTTAATTACATCCTGACAAGGTGCAGGAATCAGCAGCGGCAGGCTAAATTGTGGCATTGAGTTGTAGTCCTTTCTCAGGCATGCGTGGGCGTTCATGCTGCTGTGGTAAGGAATTGTACCTTGCAGAGAGCCCGTCTCTGGCTTGCACAGGGAAATAAAAACCCTCCTCTTCACCAATTGCTCTCTGCCTTATGGAGCCCAGTGCAGACAGACTGAGCACTTGCTTAAAAGGACTGAGGATCCTTTTCAGGACCACTGAAAGGATTACTTGTATAATCTGTACAATATGGTTCACTTTCTGCTCTAGTACATACTTGGCTCTGAAAAATATATCTTCACATATGAGCTAATGTTAAGACAGAATTTAAATATGCCTTTAAAGGGTTGTATTTCCACATTTTCAGTGCCACATGCATATCATACAGCAGTCAAAACCTGCCTCATTAATTTCAGAGTGTGAAAGATTGACAATGGATTTTCTTCTCTTTCCTGTCACTTCAGACTTGGGACACTCTTTAATCTTCTGTCTAGATCTGCCATCTTCTTGCCTCCGTGACAGTCTCATACTGCAGTGGTTTTCTGTCTGTGCTTAAGAGAAGCGGATGCTTAACCTTACTCTGACAAAGCTATAAATAAATGCTGGGAGGATCAAGCATGGCATTGCAGCTGTATCCTCTCCAGCATTCCACTCTGGCATATTCTCAGTGCCTCCATGGCCTGCTTTATCAAGAAATGGTGTTCTTGTGCTACCTCCAGAGTGGACATCTGTGACTGCTGCTGCTGTTAGAACCACAGGCTCCCTATAACATGAATTGCAGGCTGAGGTTCACAGAAATTTGTTAAACATTAAGTGTACAGGGCACTGGAGAGAGTAGATGGTGCATGTGGCATAAATATTTATTGGAATATTTTCTCTAACTCATAAGTGGCAATTAATTACATCAAACCCAAAGGAATAAGCTTTAGTGGGAAGAAAATATTCACAGCTGGTTTTGAAGCAATGGATTATGAAGAGATAACTCAGGAAGATTCATTAATGCAGTCCAGCCATTAAGATAGGGATAGTCTCTAAAATATCAAGAACCATAAATCCACCAAGTCATTTGAGATAAGCACCTTCTGAAGAATAATTTGGACTAAATTTCAGCCACATTACTGTAAAAATGCTGGAAGGAGAGCAGTATAACACATCCTTCTGACAACATACAAGGTGTACCTAAAAGGGAATTGTGGCTGGGCTGGGGAGACAAGGGAAAGTCATGTCAGGACCTTATTTAGGTGAACTTGAGTGACTCAGAGGAGACGCACTGAGTTGCCTGCTTTTGGAAACACTCCATTAGGGCCTACAAGAAGAGTGGTTGGAAACCTCATCTCATGTTAGGTAGCAGCTGTGCAGCTCACAGGAGAGATTTTTACATGGAAACTGAAAGGAGTAATGTGGCTTTTGTGGCCGTCCCAATGAAAATATAGGGCAAGAATAGGAAAAAGACTTCCTCCACTCATAGCTAGAGATGGAAATTGCCTCTCTCTAATCATGCAAAGGACCACACAACAGAAGAAAGGCTTGGACTTGATTTCAAGGTGATGTTTCCCCAACCTGCCTTGCATCCTGTTGTAATCTTGGGCAGAGAAGCTGTCAGTAGAGTGCCATTGTCCTGGCTTTGACACAAATCGATTTTCTGATGGTAGCCTGATCTGATTTTGGTGAGATAAGGAAGGTACCACTGTATACCACTGAGGGATACCTGTCATGAAGCCTTTTGAGTTATTTGTAGTGCAGAAGATGTGCCTGAGCTGCTTTATACTCTGAGGTTACCACTGTGTGCTGGGCTGGAGGTAATTTTCTTCACAGTGGCTGGTGTGGGGCTGTGTTCTGGATTTGTGCTGAACACAGGGTTGATAATACAGAGAGGCTTTTTCTATTCCTGAGCAGGCTTGCACAGAATCAAGGCTTTTTCCCTTGTACTGGCCCCATCAGTGAATTCACTGGGGTGCACAGCAAGCTGGGACAGCAGACCCCAGCTGGCCTGAGGAATGTTCCATAGATGTGACATTGTGCTCAGCCTATAAAGCAGGGGGGACAAGGAGAAAAGGGGGGACAGAAATCCTCCCACCTGTATAATACTGCTGCCTCACATTTTCATTCATGTAAATCCTTTTGCAAGCAGCCACAGGGCATATCTAGTACTTCCAAACTAATATTTTAATTTCTACATTTCACAGCTGGTTCCTCTGCCAGAATCATTTTGGCAAGCATGGAAATTAATGCAAGACAAGCATTGCATCCAAATGCTAATGGATGATTAGCTCTGTCTTCCAGAAACATTTTTTTTTAAATTCTGAGTCACTATCAGGCTATTTTGAACACCTCACATAAGACATATTCCAGCTCAAGACGCTTTTTAACCATTTAAATGCAAAACGTCAGATTTTACTGTGCATGGAGGAGAGAGCTACATCTCTTACACCATTCCCAGTCTTCTATCTACTAAAAATTTGCACTCTGCATATTAGTGATAACTGCTAATGACTCCAAAAAGAAGTGATGAGAGCCAATGGCAGTGAAAATAAGTTACCAGAATTTGTTCAGTGGAAGAAAGGAAATAGTAATCTAAAAACAAATGCCTTCAACAGAAAAGCAACAACTGGTAATTTTCAGTTTCCTTATTTCATATAGTATTGCAGATCTTCACAAGAAGATGTCCATCCTTAAAGCACTATATACTATATACACTATATCCTTCTTCAGTAGATACTTGTCTGTATGCTCATGAAAAGGAAACGCTTGGAAATTACCCGATTTCATTCTTCCATCCCAAGAGACAGCACACCAATTCAGTAGCAAAGCATGAAACAAAATCCAGCCTGCTTCCCAAAACTACTCCAAGGTGGAGTAATAGGAGGCAAAATAATGGTAATGATAAAAAAAAAAAGTGGGAGAAAACGTGTTCCTCTGAAGGAACACTCTGAAGAATATTACCTGAAACCCACACATTTCAGATAGTAGTTCGTTAATGGTTGAGAACTCCCTTTCCCAGAAATCATAGGACAGTGTCTCTTCCATTACATGCTTTATAATTAAGGTGTCACAAGCCTCACTGCCCTGCATGAAGGCATTTTAAAGCCTACTATAAAACCAGAAGGAAGATGAATGAATGTGACACGTTGGGCATTATGAAACCGTATGCAAAAGAAAGCCATGTGTGCACACTCCTGCTTGAGATAATCCTCATTTCCTCTTCATTAGTGTCTGTGTGTGACTGCACAGTTATATCTTTAAATAGCTGAGAAATCTGTGAGTGGGCCTGAGTGGGTGCAGGAACTGTGTGCCCCCAGGCAGGGTGTCTAGTTGCCTCTGCTCCAGCTGAGGCTGCTGCTGGCTGTGGCAGCAGAGCTCCTCTTAAGTGAAATGAGCAGTTGTTTATCACACAGATAAACACAGAAGCCCCATGATAGTGTGAGAACTTGAAGAATGTACGAGTGTGGAAGTTCTGCACAGCTTTGTGCTCTTAGCATGGAACCTTAGTTTGCACTGTAGGTTGCACCTAACTGCAGCTGGGTGTTTGCCACAGGTATTCTCTTCTCCAGAGAGCTTCTCTCAGAGCCTTGTGTAGACAAAGGGTGCGTCCACGTGCCTTGAGAACTGAAGGATGTGCTACAGCTGTCCATCCAACATCCGTAAGTTAGAGAACAGACAGAAGGCACACCACACATTTCAGCGTCACTGAAATTACCAAAAACACCACTCCTTGTAGTATTGCAGGAACCAGCTCAGGCTGAGATTTCCAGCTCCTTTTCCAAAAAGATCCAATCCAGTCATCAAGCAGATGCCAAGATTTCTCATCTCTTTCATCCTCTGCGAAGAGACTGGGAACTACAGAAGCCCTGGCTTTAATCATCACTGTAGGAGTTCCCAGGCCGCTCTCTGTGATATGAGTCTGGACCTACAGATTTAAGATGGCCATGAAGAAAGCAGATGTTGTCTGCTTTCTTCAAGGTAGAAGCTTGTCTAGGGAAAGAAGATCAGACCAGATAACCTTTCTGATTCCCAGCTTTACTATTTCAGATACAGGAAACTGAAAGCTAGGAGATTCTTATTTTATTCCAGGGTTTGTTCTAACCCCTCAGAGGTGTTACTCAGGTATTTTTTTCTCCAACCGTGTATGCAACTAAGTATTTGGAACAAACAACTACTTTTTTTAAATTGCAGAGCTTAAAAATGGTAATGATAAAGTTAATAATCCAGCTGACTCATGGACAGATCTTTATTTCTGTCAGCTGCCAAGTAATTTAGTAGAAAAACATCTATGATTTCAGCAGCTCTATGATCTGGCTCTCAGAATGCAGAGCTTCTGAGGATGGATGAGTCTGCAGAAGTACAGGTACTTCTGCCTGACACACAGGGATTAGGGATGGATTCCATGATGTGATGGCCACTTCCTCTAGACTGCAGCAGATATTTAACTGAGATACTCCATGCTCTTTTTAACTGACGGTATGCAAATGTTGGTAGTCATATTTTTTAGGTAATTTCTTTTAAGTGTATGGGAAGAATTAGTATCAAATCCACCAAAATGAGTTTTCCCAGTTGAAATCACTTTATGTACTATGAGGAGTTTAAAGAACTTCCCCGTTTGCTTCTTAAACAGTATAGCTGGGTAAGCGAAGTCCTTCCAGATCCACACATCTACCCTGCACCCTTTTTTAAAATTTCCCTCAAAGTGCTTAAAGGACTCTGTGAGAGGAAATTATTTAGCTTTACTATTTCATTTTGGATTCTGGAACTCAGTAAAACAGACCTCAACTGGGGAAAGACCTAAATCTGCCCAAAAATACATCTAATTAGGCAAAACATTGTCCCTGCAGCTATGGGTTTGTGTGAATAAAAGTAGTTTGACAAACAAGTTGAATTAGATTTAAACTAGTTTGATTAATTTTTTTTTAAGACTCAAGAGAGTACCTAGGATTACAGCCTCAGTAAAGATGCATAATTAGAGTTTCTGGTTCCTGTTTGCCAACAGAAATAGTTCCAGGCTCCAGTGCAATAGTCACTTTTGACCTTACTGGATGATACCTGTCTAATTTGACAATAGGCCAGAGGTTCCAGAGCTAAAGTTCCTACAAGTTTCATGAATACAAACATAACTGGGAAGTTGTAAGAGTGTGAACTCAAACCTTCCTTACACAACAGAGAAACCAGACAGAGCCACACTTTATTAAACTCTACTGAGGGGAAAGCGGCAGTCAGAGCTTACACCTCAACCTGCTGAAAAGTTAACCTTAAGATGTTGATACACAGATAAGCAGACTTCTCTAATCTCAGCACTCACACAGCCAGTCAGTCAGCCAGCTGTTTTCCAGACTGATTCATAAGCACAAGAACCCGTACTGTTCCTTCTTTTTCAAGTAATCTTGCTGCCTCAGAGCTCTACCTATTTATAACCTGTCTAACAGCTGGGGCAGAGCTGCGCAATTTGTACAGCATGCATGAGCAGACAGATGCTGTGCAAGCCTACTGCAGCAGAAACAGAGGTCAGTCTCAAAAGGTTTGGTTAAAAATGACTGAAACCATCAGTGTCACCAAACTGTATCCATCACAAAGCTGTAATTTCTGTTGCTTGTAACAGTGGTCAGCACTAGCTGGGTATTTTGAGTGCTGAATGCAAATTCTGTGAAAGAAAGGATGAAACACTCATTTTCAAGGGGAGAAAACATGATGCTCTTGGTTTAAAAATTTCATTTTACAACCCAGGAAGCAAGAAGAAGGACTGGAGCCAGGATGGGCCTGGTGAAGAAAAGGAAGAGCTGAGGAAATTATCCTGATCAGTTAGATTTTACAATCCTAATTTCTTAAGGTCTATAATGGTGCATATTTATCATATGGCTGAGCTCAATCAAAACCCATTATCAGACCTGTGTGCTTCCTTCCTTAATTCTCACCCCATTCTCTGAAAAGCAGAGAGAACTTACAGAGTCATCTGCTTTTAGTAAAGACTTTTTTAATCAGAGAAGAAAAGGGGCCTGTTTTTCATCTAGAGACAACAGTTTCTGATCCACTGGATACAGTTCTGAAATCCCTTCACAGAAAGCTTTGAGTAGAGATTTATCAGGAAGAGTTTCATAAGGTGTGACAACCATGGAGCTGCTGGTTTTTCCTGCTGCCCTGCAAAGTGCCACCCTCCCATTCCTTCTTCCCCCACTGCAGTCCAGAGCAAAAGGCACCTAGGCCTGGGAGACTGCAAAACACAACAGACCTGCCCCACTGTGTGAAAAACAGAACAAAAATGAGATACGTGGTCTGAGCTATTACACATACTAACATTTTACTTAAAAAGATGGGGGAGGGGAACATATTGGGTACTACAATGAAGTGATAAGCACCGTTGGCATAGTAGAGGCAAGTAAGAAAGAACTAGCTCAGTTTAAAAAACCAAAACTGAATACACTGTTCCAGATACTGGTGTTTCAGCTTGTGATCTGACAGCCTGTATCTAGCTGTGTAGTGCACAGTTGACTCTTTCTATCTGCTGATAGACACACACCTTGGTAATACCTGCAGAGACCTGCAGCAGGTTGAACTTGAGTCTGATCATTCTGTCATAGTCACTGCTATGGAGTATGTTCACTTGACATCTTTAGCAAAATCATTTGCATTTTTTAATTAGGCTTAGCCACATTTACTTCCTTGTCTTTCCCAAGTACTGAAAAATCCTGTAGAGCACCACAGAACAGTTTGCTGTGCACAGATAAGCAGAATGGATTTAAGTACTTATAACGCTTTAATCTCATTTTGTGCTTCTACACGACATACAAATGTCTTTGAGAAAAATAATTGATTTGTATAGTAGTTTAGAGCAATGCTGTACCAAAAAAGTATCTAGGTGTGTTAAAGAAAAGAGTAAGCAAATAATCAACTGTCCCAGAAATCTGAGCATTCATTTAGTAATGTAGCATCAATGTTCTCTTCTCTGTAAATCAAACATCATCATAATTTCCTGCTTCAGTTGCTTACAGGATTAAAGAATTCATCTGTTTGGCTTTGTAGACTGCAGGCAGTTATATTTCTTGGCTTACCAAAACTAGCCTGGGCAGAGACTGCCAAGACAATCAGAACTTGGGGCTGCAGGGAGTCAGTCTTTCATCTTGGTTTCATTGTTAAATAGCTTGTTTTTCCAAACCATTGAATATTTTATCTTTTTTGGTGCATTTGGGACATTGTTCTTAGTCAGTGATGGTTTCAGTCATTTTAAACAAAACCTTCTGGGACTGACCTCTGTTTTGCTGAGTCTGGCCTATAGTTAACCACAACAGTTAAAACTTTATTGCATCATTGCATTTTGTTAATTTGAAGTTTCAACCATTTCTGTGACATCTTTTCCCTGGAGTGTCTAGAATTTGAAAGTAGTGTTTTATAAAGTTTTATCTTTGTCTTTCTGGAGCACTGATGTATTGTTCCAGACTGGGCTTGTATTTCAGTAACAGGCCCGCCCTGCTGAGCAGGAGGTCAGAGGATGCAGGAAAAGGATAAGGTGCAGCACTGGCTTCTGAGCAACCCACAAACTGATTTCAGGTTACTACTTATTATTTTGCTCATGAACAAATCCTCCTTTAAAATACCACCTCCTGCAACAGTCTGATGGAACCATAATTTTTCCATACTAACAATTTTCAAATACAGGAAATGGGAAAAGTCAAGATTAATTTGAACAAAGCTAAATGATGGTATCAATTATGGTTTATTGGTTTATATTTATCATTTTTTTATTTGGACTGGCCTTGAAATCAGATCTATTAACTGTCACAGTGATATTATCTAGTCCTTTGAGATTCTACTTAACATTTAAATGGATATGGAAAGAAAAAAAAAATAAGCATAATAAGACCTATATAAAAATAAAGAAGATTAATGCAGGCATATAAGGTTTTACAGAAATGTACATTGACTCTGTAGTCTTGCATAAGCAGTTATACTTTCTATTCATTCTGCAGTAAAAACTCCTTTTGATGCCAGCCTATAAATTAAAGTGGTGACAGAGAAAAAAAAATAACTTTGTAATGGTAATGAGAGACAAGCAAAGGGTAGAAATATTAGGCTGGATATAGCTCCTGGCCTTGATGTGTGCAAAGTGATTTCTGTGAAGGAAGTTTTACACCCAACACGTGCATATTCACCGGGGCAGTCACAGAGTGGTTGATAGCAAGATTCCCATCAAATGCAATGAATTTGCCCAAGAGCCCAAATGTCTAAAGATGCAATGTAGGGAGACTTGTACTTTCCAAAGCCTGAATCACAGGGAAAACCTGACAGCAGCTTTTCAGCACGAGTCAGAACTATATTGCAGAATTTATACTGAGACTTGCAGACATACAAGCCTCAAGTATCAGTTATGAAAGTTTTCTTTTAGTAAATAACTGTGGTGAAGTGACCAAAGTCACAAGCTTCCAAAAAAACTTTGCAATCAGCCTCCTTTCACACAAGTTCTACCAGACCTAGATGATAAAAAAAATTCCTAGGATCTTCAAAATTATTAGCTAATGGATAATCTTATGTGACATTTTAGAACATTCATTTAGAAATCATCATGTCACAGCTATTTGTTTTTATCTTTCTAAAAAACAACAAAAAAAGGTACTTGAAATTCTTATTGGGATTAATGGGATTACAAGACTTAAGAAATTGCGATTTTAAAGAACAGAGAGGTCAGTGATTAGAGGACCTTACAGACAGTAAATAGATATCTATATATATACACATTTATATCTATATATCACAAGAAGTCCAAGTGTTTTTATTTAGCCATCACATTAGCATAAATAAGACAAGTGAAAATAAATGCAAAGTTCTCTTGGGAAGCTTTGCAGATCAGCCTTTTGCTAACCATCAGAACAAATGCTCCTGTCACACAAACTGGCTGTATGGATACGATCTGCTAGAAAAGGCATTTTATGCCATCCTAATATAAGTCAAAAATATATGAGTGATTCTGGTCATTTTCAAAGAGACAACGCTCACAGCAAATTTCTGGACAAAGTCTGGCACGTTGCCACCCCTTTGATATTTTCTGTGGGTTACAGTTTACTTTGGCGCAGAAGTACGGGGTAAAACAATATTTTTTCCTCGGGCTTTCGCTGACTCCAGCTCCTGAGGGAGCCCATCGCGCAGCTGTAGGTTCTCTGAAATAGTCACCATTCCAGCCAGCAATGCCTTGGAGCAGCTCTATTCTCTTATTGTGCTGTGGGGAAATTACAGTGATCTAATCTTTCTAAGGCCAGGAGACTCAGACTTAGGTCTAATAGAAGTTTAGAGCAACTGTACTGTTTTTCTACTTTGCAGAGATGAAATTAGGATGACAATAGGCTCAGAATTCCAAAACTGCCATCCTATCAGAGTTATTGCTAAGAGCAGAAATTAATGTGGTCAAAGATTCCATTAAATCCTTAAAACAGCTGTCATAACAATCACAATTGATGTAAAATTCAGTCACCCTCTTCACAAACTGTACCTTCACGTCCTACATTTAAAAAGGGATAAAGTGTTTAGATAGTGTATGAGAAACAACACATACCCTGAGAATAAACAATACCTGCCCAAAATACGGAGAGGAAACAACATGGAAGTAAAATGCCAAGCCTTTAGTATTTCAAAGGATAATGCTAAATAATAATCAGAACATTACTGCATTTGTGTAAGATGCATGTCACTCACAAACAACGAGGCAAGATGCAAAGAAGCACAGTGAGGTGCATTTTAATTTAAAAGTGACATTGGGAGAGCTCCATACCTGGTGACCCAAACCAGGACAGAGAGAACACATGTGTCTGTCCTGACGTACAGCTACCTTCTGCTCCTGCCACTGGGTTCTGGTCAGCAACAGATGGTAACATTTAAAGGGAACAAAACCACTACTGAGGGCATGGGGGAAGCTCTGACTGTGAGGAGCAGCACAGTTTGATCCTGCCTTTCCTGCTGTGGAGCTGCACTTGCTGCTGCAGTTCTCTGTCCTTGAGGACTGCATTCCTACCAGCACTTCACTGGTTTTTTATATAAAACTGCCTTCAGTCCTGGGCTCAGCAGTTGCTCACCTTCTCATGTCCCACAGCTGTATCCTGCACATCCTCAGGTTTAGGCATTTAAACTATTTTAACTTGGCACCAAGGAGCTGCCTACTCAGAACTACTTTCTCCTGAGATCTCTCCTGGGGCTAATTACCTTTTTCACTTCTGTTTGTAGGAAATGAAACATGAGTTTTATGGGTAGATTACAGAGCAGTCCCAAACCAGTTGTTTCCTCTGTCTCCTGGGCTGTCTGAATTGGCACCTGGCATGAGTTTGACTCAGTGATGTGTCGGGAAGAGGATGGGAAAAGCAGAACAGCACAGACCTGGGAGATAAAGACTCTATAAGCTCATTTTCTAGACAGCATTTACATCCTGACATACCAGCCAGGAGAGCACAGAACACAGAGAGTTCTACGCAGTTCTGCTGCAAATCCAAACACATACACAGACTTTTAGCCTCTGCTGAGGTGTGTGGCACCAAACCCAGCCTGCTGGTGACACCTAGGCCAAGCTGAGGATAGATGGATGGGTACAGTGGTGGAATTACAGCAGTTTGTGTCACCTGGATATATAGTCCTGCTACGATTTTGATACTGTCTTTACCATGTTGTCATAATCCAGCAATTGATGATTTAGAAACTAAGAAACAGTGTTTAGGAATGTCCTTTAGGTTTCAAAGTCATAGGCTTGAATGCTAGAAAATGGCAGATACACAGTACTCTGATTCTTCATAATTTTCCCCCTTTTTGCAGGCTTCCTGTTCACTGAATCAGGCAGCAGTACTGCATTGCATAAATGTGGGCATATAAGGTAAAATTCAGGTTGCACAAGCCATCTGTATATAGTTCTCATTTTCGAGTCTTGTCTCTTCAGTTTAACTTCCTTTCTTTTAAAATAGATACTGAAATTTTTTGGGAGGATGGTATAATGTAGATGTATNAGGGGGGGGGGGGAAGCCCACCTCCTGCAGCACTTCAAGCAAGTGTTGACCACAGTCCTTCACACAACAGAACACAGGACTGTGGCTTGCACTTTGCCTACCAGGTTAACTATATCCTGAGGCCATTTTTCAGCGAGGAAAATATACTGTGTGTACATCATATCCTTAAATACTTTATAAAAATAATTGCTTATTATATAGTTCTTTTAAGAAGTGAGGTGTCTACATAATTTCTACACCAGAGCAGAAGAGCAGATTGCAGAACTTCACTGATCTAGAGAATTTACCCCATGCACCTCTTACCAGTCATAGAAATGATCATGCAAAATAGGGGGAAAAAAGCGAAAAAATATTTCTCTATTTGCCTTTTATATGATCCTGGAAAGTAAAGACTTCTTCAAGAGCTCAGCAAGTTGGTGATGATACCCTGCCTGGTACTATCCTAGTAGAAATGCTTGGAGAGTTTGATGAGAGGAGGGTTGGGGGTCAGCCCAAGTCTGTGCTATTCATGTACAAGAATCTGCATAGTGCAAGAGTTGCTATTTACAGAGTGCCTGTACATTAAATGGTTTAGAGACATGTAGCAGCCTGCTTTGTTGTACATTTAAGTGCAGTTGTGCACGTTCACCGAAAGAACAGCACTTTTCTCTCTCAAGCAAATGGGATTTCTAAACTTGGAAACGCTACTCAACAAAAAGTAGATACTGGCATCTACCTGGGAAGTTGTGGGTGACTATCTCACTGTGTAAAGCCTGAATTTGGCTGGTGGGTTGTTTCCTTTTTGTATTAGGCAACACCATTTAAATTTTGTTGTTTTCTCCCTCCAAAATAAGTATTTCCTGAGACAGAAAAAAAAAGAAACTATCTTGAAGTTTCTGCATGGTTTCCAAACAGTAGATCAGTGTAAGTGGAAAGCAGACACTTTGGAACTGAAAAGGTTTTTGTGGGAAGTCAAGGATGTGAAGCATAAAGTGGCTGGGAAAGGGCTGACATTTAAAGATACTGTGTTGAGGAGAAGGTTGGGTTACAGCTAAATTAGGCTGTATCTGATACAAAGGAAAAAACCCCAGAATTAAATTGAGGTTAGCAAAGCCTGACCTGACCTTGGCTCTTTCTTCATAATCTATGCAGCATTTTCATCCTAAATATTATTAATTCTTCTCTAGTGTTGTTTTGCCTTGTTTCGATGGAGGTGTCCCTAATAATTACTAGAAGTTAATCAAGCAATGCAAGCTAATGAGAGCTTAAAACGTGTGTTACGTAAGCAGAAAACAGTGAGAGATTTTTCATAATAGATCATTTTCTCTTTGAGCACCACTGGTGAAGCATCTCCAACAAAAATACGCTCACAGTGAACTTCCTAGAAGAAAGCAGTAGTGCAGAGCATGCCAGGATGGAACTGTAGAGTTAATTTATAGTTACAGTACCTCCCCATCTAGTCCTGCCTCCCGCTCACAGCAAAGGGTAAATGAGTTCTTCAGTGTCCTTCACCACTGTCAAACTGTTGTTGTTTAAAAACTGGCTATAATTAAAACTGCAAAACCCACAGAACAGGAAATGCTAAAAGACTGCATTGGCAGTGTAATAAATCAATGCCAATGGAATTTGACAAGTGTATTTGGAAACGGGATTCAGTACTGCCACAGGTTTTATAGTGCCAGTTCATTAGGTTCTGAAAATCAATTTAAGGGGAAAAAAATGGAAAGAAAGAGAACGTGACTTAAAATACTAGATATTCCTGCTTATACTGAGTCTTCTTCTACTGCGGTATTAGTGAGTTATATGCATGCACACCACCTGAACCAGAGATGATTGTTCTGGCTGCTCGGAGAGGGCCTGGCTTCAGGATGGCAGTCGGTGTCACTGGTAGCAGTGCCAGTGTTCATCACAGCAAAGTCATGAGCCACCATCCCAGCATGGAGGCAGCAAAGGGCAAACCCAGGTTTATCACAGAATCAGGTGTTTGGCTGGAAGGCCCAAAGACACAACTGCTCCTGTGCAGCTTTTTCACAGCACTCCTCAGTAACAGCCCTACCCTCGCCATGGGGTGGCCGTGCTGGAGGGAACTCGAAACTGGGCCCACACCTTCCCACTCTCCTACCCTGGTGCCAAATTACTGGTCCCCTAAGCAAACACACCTCCATGCACCTGCAGACTCATACTGTTGTGGGAAAGTCCACGTGCAATCAAGAGTGTAATTTTCTAATGCTTTTTAGTGCCTATTGTTGATATGTGAAATGTCTACATGTGAAAACCCAGTAGAAAGTAAGAGAAGTGTTTGTCTAATCAACTGTGGCATGTTTAGGACATTACATAACCACCATACTGTGTTACTAGAGGGTATTTTTACTATTTTGTAGCTTAGAAATTTTTATAATTCTCTTAAAAGTTCAGCAGATGACAGTGGCATATCCTGATTGTTGTCATTATCAGGCACAGAAATATTTTTGCTAAAATGGTAAAAGGGCTGGAAAATATGTTTGTGAGTTCATGTAAAGATGACATTAAACTATGTAAAAGGGCAAAAAGCTTTCTTCTTCACTGGGTGTTTTTTTGGTTTATAATGGGAGCACTGGCTGGATCTTTCCATCTGCTGTGCTGGCTGTTACTGCAGATGGTCATAATCTGTACATATGGCATGTGCATATATCAGCTGAAATCAGGGTTGTCTTGGTGTAAAAGCAGGCACACAACAGGAGCTCGGGTGCCTAACACAGCAGTGTTGGCGAAGGGGATAATTTAGAGCATTTTCATTTCCTATGGGATATTTACATAGAATTAGGGAAAGAAGCATTTCCTCTTTGCTGAAAAAGAAGCAATAAAAAATCACTCAGCTCTTTTATGTTAAATTTTAGATCTGCAGTTTATTTGGAATCAGGTGTTGGCTTTAGCTGAGCCTTGAATCTGTTAGGTTTTGGTTTAAATGAGGACAACACCAAACTCATAAACTTCACAGTCAGCCTAGCTTTGGAGTCCCCGCTTCTAACTCAGAGCTGGAGGAGGGATTTTCTCATTAGAAAATGGCCTTCCAGTAAGTATATAATAAAATAAAAGTCTTCAGAAATTAAATGGTCTTTAGATCTAAAGTTTCTGTTTAAGTCAATCTCATGTCCATTAAATAGTCGCCGAAACTCATAATAATCAAAGAAGGGGCAAAACCCCTTGTTGTTAAAAGCAGAACTTCCTGGTGAATCAGGTGCTCACCAGGCAGTTAAGCTGTTCTGTACCTGTGCTGGTGCCCAGTTAGCAGTGCTGAAAACTTCTGGTTGAACACTGGCTCACGAACCAAGGTTAAAAAATTACTTTCATAAAGTTTTAAACTTCTACATAGACATAGCAAAATACTCCAATATTTATGTGGTGTGCAGAAAAACTCTAAAAGCAACTCACAATTGCACTTATGAAACATGTAGCAACAAATGCCTGAAAAAAAGTCATTGGAAAAGCAAGACATGAAATTTATCTGATACAAAATCAAATGTATTTTTAGCATTTCCTCTACCTTTATGAATATCCTCTGTATTACAGATTATTTGCAACATTTTCTCATTCATCAGACAAGCCAATTGTCTGTCCAGATAAAGTCATGACTCTTACTCCTTTTTTCCTCATTTCTTAACATATGCTCCACTGTTCTCTTTTGCTAACCTTTCTACCTTGCTTGTACTGGGAAAAGGCTTCACAGATTCAGCTACAAGGCTAGAAAATGAAAATATACTGACTTTAAAAGGGTTGCTGTCACTCTAATACAACTTTGTAAGGTGCTGTTTCTTTTTCTCTCTCATTGCAGGTTTGTTTTGTGAATTTAGATGCCAACAGAGATGATTGCAGTGATGAGGAAGTGAAACAGGTAACTGCTTAGTCTTAAAAGCATGCACAGTGGATCTAGTCAGGCACACTAGGACTCTCCAGTAAAAATATAGATTAAAATTCTGTGAACAAATCAAAGCCAACCCTAGATTTTTAACCCTTACAGAGAGCAACGTGTAAGGAATGTGAAACTGTCTCAACACTGGACCATGTTACATAGTATTTCTTATTCCCATCCCAGGAATCTGTAATGGATTGTTGCAGTCTGAATTCACAGCAGTTACATGAGTAGATTTCTTGCTTTTATCAGAGAAGTGAACATGGACATGTCATACCTCCATTTTTTTTAATTTGGCATAATACTACATAAATAGAGTTTCTAGTGTCATGCTATGCCACCCGTTTCTGATTCCTTTCTCTACTGCCAAAAAGCCTTTGAAAACCTTCCACTCATCTAGGTCTTGTTCAGCTGAGCCTTCCTCAGTCAAACTCCACATAGGTAGATTATGTGGTCTTGAGGAGGGGGTTTAGATAAAACAGAACTAAAGGTGTGTTTTAGCTGTTTAACTGAAAGTTATGAGGGTAGGAAAAAAGGGATTTAAAGAAAGTTTAAAAAAACCTTGGTTATTATACAAATGCTGAGACAAACTGCATCATGATACGGTATCTAAAACACATACCATTCCAAAAAAAAAGCAGAAGTCAGATTTTAAAGATATGGCCTGATGTCAGTTTTGTGCTTACATCTTCCTTTATCAGTTCCTTTTCATCATCCTGGCTTGGTGCCCATGTTTGACACACGAGTACAGAAGCAATATGTAGTGAGTGAACACAGGTAGGATCTCCTGACAGTACCCAGGGAGTTCCTTGGTTAAAGCATTACAGTTCACTTCCTGAAAACACTTTTAGCTCCTAGAACAACCAGTGCTGGGACCTTGAAGCCTCCTGCAAGTCATTCATTAGCAGGAACAGTTTTTCTCTGCTGTTTTCTGCATTCTGGATCTGTGAAAATTCAGTTGTCAAAAATAAATGTGGCATCTTGCAGCAAAATGATTTTTCTATTGAATCAGCAGGTTAACTGTGCAGAACAGTTTGAGAGGTTTTACTTTACTGAAGTCACAGAAGCACTGGTTGTTTTCTAATAAGCAGTGGTTTTATTGTTGTTTAGAGTGTTTGTTGAGGAACAGAAAATATAAGAGGAAACACCAAAAGTTTCTCCCTCAGTCTTAGAACTATAGACATCTGTTCTCAGTTTTCAGTGTAGGTAATAAAACTCCCTGCTAGCACTCCCTCATTCCCATTTTTGTGTATAATAAGCAGGTTTTGTAAATTAGCATTGAGTGGTGTGGAATTTTATACAACACATTGGTGTGGTGAAAACATTCCTTAGAAGAATTTTGAAGATGCTAGCACAGCTGTTGATCATATGAAATATATAACTATTTACTAATAGGTACTGTTAGGATTTTGTTTTACTAATTGAACCTTGGAATGGGTTAAATTGGGGGTTTTGTGTAAAATAATTATGTTTCCAGACTTCTTTTTCTGAACAAAAGGTAGAGAAGTGAAGTAAAAGATATATTAAATGCTATAACTTCCTACCTAAGAAATCTGATAAAATGTGTCAATTGGGCAGTAGAAAAAGAGAGATACTTCAGGAACTGTTTGTGATAACAGAAAGGTTATAATTTGAAAAAAAAAAAGGATGAGAACTTTTTTATGCTACAGCGAAACATCAGACTGAATTGAAGCACTGAATTCAGTTATGTCCCATAAACTCCCTCATCTGAAGATCACTCCACTGAAAAGTAAACTGTTCCCCAATATTGATTTAGCTTTTCTAAGCCAGAAAGTTTTATTATATCTAATTCAATCCAAGGAAAAATAACAGTATTGCAAGCTTAATATTTTGAGGATGAAAATGAAAAAAAGTGAAGTATAGTTGCCTTGGTTAGTAACTAAAGCAGATGGCTGGGTGCCCAAGATCTGCACTCCCTGAAGGGCTCTGCCACACGTTCTGCACTACCACATGGGCCGTGGTAGTGCAGAAAATGGAGGTGGTGTTTACTCTGCTCCTGCTGTTAGGGGTCAGCCTTGGTTCTCTGTTCACAGAACAAGCACACCGAGATCCTTGGCAGAGAGAACTGCACTCTCAGAGTAGGTATTGTCTTTTTGGCCTGGCCTTTCTACACAAAGGAGTACAAATGTCCCCTGCACGTGCTGGGGGCAGTACAGATCTCCTGTGTAGCATCACCGATGCTGTGACTGTTACTGCTTTTACCTCTAACAAATACATAACACGTGGGGAGCGACTGTATCATTACAAATGGAAGGTTATGAATGTATGCAGTGTAACAGCAAAGAAAGGCGTATTTCATGCATCTGCAATATTTCTGTTGCTCCATGTTTAGCATTGCATCGATTTGGTCGTCAGTTCCCAGGTAACTTCCACTGGTTTGTTGCCAGTCACGTGTCTGGAGGAAAACAGGAAGATTTGCCCTGTTCTCATTACCATACCTACTGAAGCTTTTCTGTCTCAGAGCATAAGAGAGACACTGTATTCAGAGTCTCTAAGGAACTCACAATGTAATAGGAAGCATTTAGATGCAGCAGTCCAATCAAGCTATTTAGCGCGTGACAATGTGAGGGATGGCAGATTGTCCTGCTGGACACTTGAGCAAAAGTTTATACTGCCATTCTTGCCTTGTCTGGTGTCTCAAAAGAAAGAATGTGCATTTTAATGCTGCCAGTTCTATTCTTAATCTACTTCAAGTAATACTTTCAAGTGAGCTTTCTAAATGGATGCCTATAAGTGATACTGCCTTTTAATATTTTTGAGTATAAGTGTGCAACTCAGACTTCATTACCTGAGAGCAAAATCTCTCTTTCGTACTACAGAAGCTGATCAGCGTCTCGCCCAATCTCCCCAAGCTCATCAGTTCAATGAACGTACAGCCACCAAAGGAAAACGAAATAGTCCTGCTGAGTGGGTTAACATCAGGAAACCTTCAGGCTGATTATGAAGTTCCCCAGGTAGGAGTCAAACTCATCTTTAAGACCACGTCATGCCTGTGAAGGATGGAATTTGGAAAATGGGAAAAAGGAATCTGAAAGCAAAGACCTAAGATCAGTTTGAGATGAGTGGAAGTTTGCAAACATACAAACAGATTTTTGTCAGACAGATTTAAGTGTGTGGTGCACGGTCAGGGGACACGCTCCATGTACACAAAGATAGCTAAGAGATCCTGCTATTCCCTCTGGATCCTGCAGATGTCTGGGTTGCAGCTGGTAATGCTTTAAGCCACATTAGCACTTGATCCTTCAGGGGAAGCAGGCCCAAGTCTGATTCAATTTCATAGCAGCTATCTAATCTATCTTTTCTGTTTTAACACACTAATTTATTTGGTTTTCTGTTCAGACACATTTTTTAGGGTGAAAGGAAGAGCAGGCTAATAAACATGTTAATCCAGCATAAGACTCATCCTACTCTCTTTATTAGTAGATACTTGCTGTGCATTCACAGTCAAAGACAAAAGGTCCAGGATGGGGTCACCTTATGTTAGATACTGTGCAAATGCCCAGGGAGTCCAGGGCACCTTTTGCAGAGCCTAAAACTTCCACCTCTGTCCAATCCAAAGTTGGTCCCACCCAAGCTGGCTCTTTCCTGGGAGCCTGGAGTTCAAAGCACAAGATCACAAGCTGCAAAAGCTTGGCTTTGGTTCAGGGTACATCCATACAACAAGCACAGTCCCATGCAGAGACATCGACTTAGCTCTGTTGTTGTATAAATGTCCAACGGTTTTAATATCAGTAAGATGAGAATAACAAGAGTTCCTTCCTCTCAGATTCTGTCCAACTTTCAACTTAATTGTACAGCTTCTCTAGGTGAGGCAGTTTTATATAAGCTCAGCACATTGTGCACTGGAGCCCCATTTCCAGTGGGAGGTTGTATCAGCCTGAAATAATGGGGCTTTGGACAAAGAGGGAATGAGGGAATGAGCAGCAAAGAAACAAAACATTATTTAAAAATGTTCTGCTGGAACATCTAAAGGTGACCTGCTCTTCACAATTGTATCAGCCGGTATTTACAGGGCTGCCTTCAAACAAGCATTGCAAAAGAAATTATCCTGGAAAAGAATTCATGCCCACAAACAATCCCCTCAGAGAGGTAGTACTGGGTAGTATGAGGCCATTAATAGCAGCATGTCAGACGACTAACATCAAATAAGTCTGTCATTAAAATAAGAATTTGATTGAAAACAAACAACTTGGCAATTCCAACAAAATTGCCAAGTATCCCCTGTGATACAGCTGGGTTCTCTACTAAAACACTTGTATAACAAAAGCTGTCAGTCCAAGAAGTCTTATTTTGGCATACATGTAACTGCACACTGTTACTAACATTGAAATGACAAATCATATTGCATCTTTGCAACAGAACATTCCCAAGATATTTATAGAGAGGGAAGCTTAAAATAAATGTTATTTTTTAATTAAATAACTGAGATTCTTTTCCCCTCTAGTGTCCTTGGCTGGCAGATGTCTGCTTGGTTCAGTGTGCAAGGGGGGACAGGAGAAACAGCGCAAGCTGCATCATTTTTGAAATAAACAAGTTTCTGATTGGACTTGAGCTCGTTCAGGAGAGGCAGCTGCAGATAGAAACCCGTGTCCTGAAGCCTGAGGATGACACGAACTGCTCCGTGTCCTCAATAGAAGAAGATTTCCTCACAGCCTCCGAGCACCTCGAGGATGACAACGAGGCTGATGAATATAAAGCTGGTAAAAGCAGGGGGACTAATTCTGCTGTTGTTCATACTGCACAACAGTTATAGCAATGCTCACAGAAATTGCAGTCATGCATATGTGATTTAGAAAACGGACAGCCATTCATCTTTTTAAATTTTTGTTCAAAGACAAGGTACTTGTCTGTGCAGTGCTTTTACAGAGCAGTAATGTAGTACACAGTTGTGCAGCTCTTTTCTTATAGAAGTCACAAGTCACTCTGAAAAAAACTAATTTTTATTTTTCTTAATAGGTCATGAAAAATTAAATGTTTCAGAAGCATCTTCAGATGTCAAAAAAAATAAAGGAAAGGGATTTGAAAATATCCACTATAGAAAAGCCAGGTTGCCGTTCATTCTTGAAGGGAACTGCATTAATAAAGAGCATGCAGCTGCTCAGGTCTCTGAAACTGTGAATGTTGTGGCTGAAGATGGCATCTCTCAACCTGAAGATAAGTCAGACCAGGAAATACTGTGCCCGAAGGAGTTAGCTGAAAAAGGTACTTCATCATTCAGTGCTACTAATTTGACTAGTGAGGTTGAAAACTCGGCACTTGAGTTAGAAGATGTATCTGTAACCAAAATGGCTAAAGAGGAGCTGGAGCCTCTGGGTGACCCAAAAACAAAACACAGCAGCAAGACAGAGGGGGAACATGGTGCAGGTATCAGGAAAACTCATCCTCCCTCACAAAATGAGCAGGTGACCACAGGTCAGTATGCCACGAATTTAGCAGAATCTGTTCTGCAGGATGCATTCATTAGACTGTCACAATCCCGACCCAGTTTCAGTGAGGAGGCTGCAGTCAGCATCTCTGTAGGAAGCTCCTGTAAGTCAGAAGATGTATCTACTTCCCGATCGTGGAATGAACTGCCAAAGATTGTCATAGTGCAAAGTCCGGACAGTTCTGAGAATGTACCTGACTGGCCAGGGTCTGCCTTACCCAGCCTGAGCCACTGGGCTGAGGCAGAAAGCTCTGCTGAAGTTGCAGATTACTTTGATGAAGAACATGCAAATGGACATGACCAAAGTGCACTGGAAGTGGCTCTGGCTTGTGCAGCCACTGTCATTGGAACCATTTCCAGTCCCCAGGCTGCAGAAAAATTCTGCCGGGACCAAGAAGTGAAAGAGTCTAGAAGTGGAGCGGCTGCTAATGAAGAGGTGCACACAGCATCCTCACAGCTCCTTGACGACTGTGCTGGCACGGAATACTCGTTCCCATCTGCGCTCTGTGGCATGACTCAAGTAGCAAGTGCTGTAGCCATCTGTGGCCTGGGGGAAACGAAGGAGGAGAAGTACCCTGCAACTTCCAGTGGACTTCTGTCTGCTGCTCAGGCCTCTGCAGCCATTACTCTGCATTGTAGCATAGCTGTAGGAAGCAACATGGAGAAGCTGAACGAGAGCATTGCAGAGGCACTTCTCAAAGAGGCATCAGTAATTCTGACCAAACCCAACACATACAAAAATGTAGGGCATTTTATGGAATCCATAAATGGGAAAATCATTGAAACAGCAGCAAGACCACGTATTCCACGTGCTGATGGAGTAATCAGGGATGAACTTGCGCAAAACTTATCCAGTATTATTCTACGACATTCTATGGAAGAGGTTAGGAAGAAGAGACAGCTACACCCCCATTCAGAGAACGGCTCAAGTACACAAGACATTTTCACAGAGACCGCAAATGAGTTGCTTTTTAATATAATATATTTCACTTGCAAGAAGATGAACGACATAAGGCAAGTTGAAGAGTGTTCTCCTCTCTTTTCCGAGGGCACAAAAGCAGAGAAAGTAACAAGAGCAGAAGGATGGCCAACACTGGCAACAGCAGGTGAAACTTCACACAGCCCACTTGATCACTCTGCTGCTAAGCCATTTGGTACATCCTACAGCACCAGTACTGGCAAAGATCTTGAAAAGGTCACAAGCACTTGGAAGAGTAATATCAAAGATGTAAATAGCAATGAAGGTTCCACACTGAATTCAGAACCAAGCGGAGATACAGGGCATAACGCACTTGGTGGAAAAACATCTCCCAAGAAGAGATACCTGAAAAGAGCTGCAAGAGACTGTTACAAATCCCCAAATCAGAGTAACGGTCATCATCAGAAGAAAGACTACAGATCATTTTCAGACAGAGAAAATACCTTTGCAAACAGTGAATGCAGGCACGGTGTTCAAGAGCAGCTGTCTTCCAGTGCCACCATAAATAAAGAAAACCAAGCCAAGATTAAGTGTGATTCTGTGCTAAATAATGATGTTCAACTTAACTTGTCTTTGTTAGGAAACCATGTCTTGCTTCCTTCTCAGCCTGTGCTGCAGGTGAAAAATTCAAGGGACAAATATTGTATAACAGATTTTGCAGAAGAATTGGCAGAAACAGTTGTCTCTATGGCAACAGAAATAGCTGCCATTTGTCTAGAAAATTCAAATGGCAAGCAACCGTGGTTCTGTGCATGGAAGAGAGGCAATGAATATCTGGTGACCCAGAGTTTATCATGTAGAACCATGAAAAGGAAGAAGGAAACCCATACCAATGGTTCTGTGGTTCGGAAGCACAGGGCACCTCGACTTAGTGAGATCAAAAGAAAAACAGATGAGCATCCTGAGCTAAAGGAAAGATTGATGAATCGGGTAGTAGATGAATCTATAAACCTTGAGGACACACCAGATTCAGTCAATCTCTTTGCAAATGAAGTGGCTGCCAAGATCATGAACCTCACCGAACTCTCCATGGTTGATAGCATCTGGCAAGGTCCAAACCACCCCAGGAACAGACTGCACTGTGAAAGATGGAGCCGAGCCAAGGCCTCAAGCTGTGAGAGCATACCGGAGGAGGACTCAGATTCCAAAGCCTCTTTCAATACCCTAGGCTTAATGAACAGCTTTGGTCACTCTCTGAGCCAGACGAGTTCTGTCTCAAAGCAGTCTAGTTGTGAAAGCATTACAGATGAATTTTCAAGATTTATGGTGAACCAGATGGAAAATGAAGGAAGAGGTTTTGATTTATTACTGGATTACTATGCAGGAAAAAATGCGAACAACATCTTAACTTCTGCCTTGCAACAGGTAGCCAAGAAAAATGGCCATCTTAATGTAAGACCAACTTGCCCATCCAAACAGTCCAGCACAGAAAGTATAACAGAAGAATTTTATAGGTATATGCTAAGAGAAATCGAAAAGGAAAATAAAGATAATCCACCTTCCTCTCAGAATTCAAGGGACTGGTGTGGCAGTTTGCTGGCACCCTCTCTACGGTCACCTTTCTGCTTCAGACAGTCGTCGATGCCCGACAGCAGATCCTCAGGGTCTAGGCTTACAGTGAACGTCCCAATTAAAGCAAATTCCTTAGATGGGTTCGCCCACCATCGCCAAGATTCCTTAAGTGTACAGCCCGTCAGTACCGTGGCTTCTGCGGGGCTCTGCAAGTCTGACTCGTGCCTGTACCAGAGAGGCAAGACAGACCAGATCACAGATATGCTGATCCACGAGACGTGGGCCAGTTCCATCGAATCGCTCATGCGCAAGAACAAAATCATCGCAGATGAGGCAGAGGCTGCAGAGGCAGACCAGTTTTACAGTGATTCTCCACCACACGTGGAACAATATGCAAAAAGACTGGCTGCAAATATTGTTGAAAGTGGTAAAAGTTTAATTGTTGTCCAGCAGGATTCCTTTGATTATACAAGCCGGGAATATGTGCTGGAAAGCAAACATCCCCAAAGCACAACTCAGATACAGTCAAAACCCAAAATGGAAGAAGTAAATTTGGATGAGAAAAAAGAGCCTGTGAAGAGCCCTGGAAGCCTCCCTGCAGGACAGCACAGGGAAGTGCCTTTAATTCAGATAGAAACTGATCAACGAGATGAGCCAGATAAAGACTCAGAGTCCTTAACTTCATGTGGCCCATCTGGAAAGGGGCATCAAAGCAAAGAAAAGCTTTCAGAAGCTTTGGATGGGAAACACATGGTTTCCAGCTCCCCAGTAAATAGGTAAGTGACAAAACAGCAAATCAGCACATTGCTTTGGTCTTTGGCTTATTTTCCCAGTAAAAGTTATTTTGATAAAGGAAGAAGAGAAGAGTGGTACTTTCAAAGAAGTAAGCAGGCTAAGTTTTGAACGCAGGTTTCTCTTGGCATAAAATCACCCAATCGTGTGTCACAGTGCTACTTTTCTGGAGAAAACTTACATTGACTATGACATTATGGTTTTAAGATTTAAATCTAATACTGCACAGACAAGTTCTCTCTTGACAGATATTTAAGTCTCCCATAATCAAGACAGGAAAGATGGGCAAAAGCTTAAACTTCCATTTAGTGCAGGCTGATATCTGAACTAAAAAACAGATAAATAAAAATAGATAAATAAAAAAAATGTTATGCTAGTGTATAACAGAAGATAGCAGGATTTGAGCAGGAACCTGTAGTTCTCTGTTATGCTCATTGCAAGTAACATTTTGTGTACCTGGAAGCAAGACCAGACTTCTGAGAGCTTGAAGTTCAACTTTGTATTTACAGTCTGGAGCTACAAGTAATAAAAATTCTTTAGTGAAGGAAATAAAAGAATAAAAGTAGCCTTCAACTCTTTTCGTTCAAGATTTCTCTGGCAGAATTTAGATAGGGAAAAGAAGAGCATTTTGTTTTAATGCTGTTTCATGGAGTTTACATCACAGCTTACCACCCTCTCCTTACAGCTGCACTCCTTTTGTTAAGAAATCTGCAGCTTGCTTTGGTTAAGGTAAAGTGTGAGCCCAGTATGAGAGTGCAGTGCAAACGGACAGGATTGCTGTGGGTGCTCTGAGGTTAAGGGAATGCTTCTCTCAAGGCATTGCCTCTTTATCACTGAACTTCATTGTACCTGTTACTTTAATGGTATCTAAACTGCCAGTCTCTTGGAGCACTGCAGCACCCCATTATCTTAGAGTGGCAGAAAGAGTGCAGGTGCTAGTGTTAGAAACCATTTTGTAGCTCATTTTATTCTAGGCAGTGCTCTGTTTTGGCATTTGACAAAGCTCTGCTTGAAGTGAGAAAGCAGAAGTGCTTTCTCACTTGAAGTGAGGAAGTGCATAGACTGTAAGTACTTTCCTGTGTATGGCAGCAATTAGGTGGATAATTACCGTGGTGTCACTAGTCTTTCATACTGACTCTCCCCCACTAACCTTCCTCTTCCTTAAAATGCAACCTGCTTTTAGTAAGATAAATTTAGAAATCCACCTATTTGGAACCTTGACTGTTTGAAAATTAAGTTATTTTTGCAGTTTATGAGCCCTTTATGAATCTTTGCCTTTGAAGCAGAGTTCCCAACGTGTCTATGACACATTTAAAGCAATAGTATTGGTAGGGCAGAAGTAGTAACCAGAGGCTACACCTGCATGAGCCTCTTGACTCAGCAATGCTGTGCAGTTCTGGTTCAACTTGCTGCTGTTTCTGTGCATTGGCCACACTTGCAGCATGAAATGCAGAATTCTTCCAAAGCAATCTCAAATAGAGCTGCCTAAGTGCACTCCAGATGTGCTCATGCTATGCTGGGAAGGCAAAGCCTCCAGTGGTTCTTCACACAGATCTGAAGCATTTGTGGCATGGCTGTCTGGACTAAGTCTAGGCTGAAGTGAAAACCTAAAAATATATATAATGTAGCTATAAAAACATCAGTAGAAATTGCTTTGATCCACTCCTACTGCATGAATTACTTGCTAGTTCAGATACAGGCACCTAGGACTCCAGGCAAAATATCAAGCAGACAGAGTCAATTAGGGGGAAAAAAAAGCCATGCAGGCCTTCAGCGATGAAAAAAACCTGTTTCTTGTACGTAGGCAGTGCAACAGAGCCAGTCCTGTCACAGTTACACAGAAACTGTTCCAAGTGACTGTTCACAAGTGGGGAACTGTCAGTTCAAAGCACTGCTGATGTGAGATGTAATTGCATAATGAATCAAACAAAACCCAAAATGCCAAGAAACATCACCCACACAAATCTCTTGTGTTTTGGACCAGGTTTCAGGAGCTACCTGTCCTGTACTAAGAACCTGAATAAGAACCCCTACCCTGCGGCCTGGCTGCTCAGTGCCCACGTGTCAGAGAGGGCAGGGCAGAGTTCTGGGCCCGAGGGCTCATGGGTGACAGGCACAAGGGTTTGGCAGAGCTGACTGCCAGGGCCATCGGAGCCCCAGGCAAGCAAGTCCGTTCTCCCTGCACAGGCCGCATCTCTCTCTGTCACCCGGCATTAATGCAACAACTTCTGAGAGTGAGAGCTTGGCAAAAAGAGATATCCACACTGACATTGTCTCAGTAGATGCCTAATCAAGGTAATTACTCAGGAGCAATAGAATTTCTGGTGTGATCTCCTGCTCTAACTGAAGGCAGATGCCTCAACCATAACTACAGAAAAAGGTCTGAAGGCGAGAACTTCTCCTGCAGAGGGTTGTCAGTACAGAGCATAGCATTGCTTTAATCCCTAAATTGCAAATGCAGACTATCCAGTGAATATAACAAAACTACAGTTGTGGTTGTTATTCTGGCACTACAGTGATATAATTATGGGGGGGATTGATTATTATTTAATTTTCTTTGTATCAAAAGCCCAGTTGAGCTCTAAAAACTTAGCAAAAACATAGGGGTGGGGTTTTTTTGTTTCTTGTGTGTGTTGGTGGGAGCATGTGTACATATGTACGAAATACACTCATGTGTAACATATGTCAAGTGTGCAGAATTAGAAAGCATTTTTCCCTTAACCCTGTACTTTCTAAATTCAGTCTGGGCTCTATCTTCAGTCTGGTTTCTGACTTGCAATATTTTGTCCTTCTTCAGCCTAAGAAGTGAAGATCCTAAGGACATGGCAGGCTCAGAGTCATTAGTGATGCACAACCCACAATGCTTTCCTACTTTCACTTCTTCTGGATCTACAGTTCTAACAAAATGGAAAACCCTGTCAAGAAACTTATTCACCATTAGCAGGACAGGGATTTAGCAGCAATATCTATTTCCAAGAAATGCTGTCACTCTGGACTAACGTATATTCAACCACTGACTGACTGAAGTGCATTAAGCAATAAACCTTTACAGCGATCAGGTTTTTTATACTTGTTAAATCTTTTTTTACAAGCTAAAACTTTTCTATGCATACTTAAATCTAGGGTTTGTGTTTATTTATAGCAGTCATAAGAAAGTCCTTCTTTAAGAGCATCTCAGACCATATGTTCTATTGGACTGTATGTATAAATCATAAGCTTGTCCAGTCTTTTGCATCTCTCTAATTCTGCAGCTTGGTTGACTTTAATGAGCAGCATTGCCTGAAGATTGGTGGCACCAGTTTGTTTGCCTGTATTACAATATCAATGTGCCTTCCCTTTCACCCTGCCAGCAACAGTCCTCAGAGCAGATCGGATGCTGAAATCATAGGAGAGACGAAAACAGCTGAAGAATTTCCAACCCATCTGAGCAGCAGTGAAGAAAGCACTGGCAGCTGGTCCCAGCTTGCCAACGATGAGGACAATCCTGATGACACAAGCAGCTACTTGCAGCTCAGCGAGCGCTCCCTGAGGTACCCGCGTTGTCTCTTCTCACTGTACAATGGGTCTGTCCACCCAGCCAGTGATTTGCCTACCCTGCATCAGCAGTGAGAGGCAACAGCTCAAGATTTACTCAGAATACTGTAAAGAATGTCTAATGGCAGACTTTCTCTCTTTATTTTTTAATAAGGGGAAAAAAACTGCCCACTTTCTAATTCTCAGCCAGGTCTTTTTACTATTGGTGAGTAGCTTGATTCAGACAAAGAAAAAACCTCCTGACACCACTCAAGTGTCTCAGTCCTACAGCAAAAAGGCCATTGGACAAGTTAATTGCTACAGTCTTTCTGTTGATTTATTTGCTGCTGTTTGCATAATGTTTATTTTGGCACCTCCTTAGCCAAGATTGATGAGGCTGCCATTCCCACCAGAAATCCATGCACTGAGAACAAAGATTGAGCCCTGATCTGCTTAGACTGGCACAGAGGTGCAGATTAACAGAGGATGACCAATTTTTCCCTGAGTAGACATAAATTCAAGAGCTCCTACTGCTATATGCTGATTTTGTTCCAATTCAAGTCAGGACAAACGTTTGAAAACGTTACTTAGTCCGTGGAGTTCATACAGAGCAATGGCAGTTTGACTTTCAGCCCTTTCACAGCATCAAATTGAGTAAGGTTTTCCCTTCACATGCTCTTAGACTATGTTTTAAAATATTATCAAGTAATTACACCTTTCTCTTGAGTATTAAGATGACAAGGAGGGAAGACATTATGGTAATGAAGCAGGGAAAAAAAAAAAGAGTCAGTGTCAGAGAGCACTGTTGGCTGGCTGAAATTACTGAACAAAACATGGCTGTCAGTGCAGCTGAACATTCATCCCGTTATTACAGCATCAACCGTTAACAAAGTCCTTGGTCTGAGAGAGCTGAAATATTGTGCCTTTAGCTCTGCACTGGAACAGAAATTGCTACAGCAAGTCTGAATGCCTGGCATGCTGACAATGTCTCAGAACACCCTGATGGGGAAAGGAACTGTCTAATCAGTCCTTCTAATGTAGAGGAAATACTATTAGTTGGTTTTCCAGTAAAAATTAAGTGATTCAACATGACTTGCTACACAGAATTTGTTCATGGTAATTGACTTGCAGCCAGCAAATTCACAACCTGTCCATGAGACTGTTACAGTATCTGCATAAACATTCACTGTCACATTTATAATGATGTTATAAAGTGAACTGGTACTATTTTTTCCAAATATTCTCAAACATGCTACTTCATCCTTGTGAAGAAGCCAAACAATACTTCTGTGTATTTGTGGTCCCAACGAGCATTGGGTTTAATTAAAATCTCAGTCTTTCAGAGTAGTCAGAAACATGAAAGGCCATCTCTGTACCTGTGGGTTCCATCAAATCCCAAATAGTATTTGGGGTATGATGTAATACACTGAAACTGCTGCTGGTTACCAGCGTGGACTCACCCTACAGGTAAGTGTATGATGGGCAGCCAGTGCCTTGCTAGAGCTCCCCATGTTCAGAGGTAGCTGGATCTCTGCAGGTTTCTTGCAGGACATCTCTGGACCTGCTAATCCTTCTTTTCAAGGACTCACACAGACTCACTTTTTGTTTGAGGCCAAGTGTTCACTGCATAAGCCATTCACAAGAAGAGAGTCCACTTTTTTTCCCCTCCAATTTACAGCATCACTTGATGCATTGATGCACTCGATACATGCACCATCTAGAACTATTTTAATAAAAGCCTCATTACTTTGATCAGACTAGTGTGCTTCATTCAGGGAACCACTTGCTGAGCACAACTGATTTTATGGAACAGGGTTCCTCCCCACTTTGTTTTGTACAGAAATAAATTTTTAAAAGATGTATGGAGACATGTTCAGCACAGCTTGGCACTAATACTTAAACTTTTGCTTTGTCAGCAATGGCAACAGCAGTACAACTAGCAGTCTTGGCATTATGGACCTGGAAATTTATCAGGAGAACGTGCCATCTTCTCCTATGATTAAGTAAGTAGTCACTGAAGTGAGACTTGATGTTTAGTCCAATTTTAACTGCAAATCGTTCACGCCACTAAAACCGTGCCAAGCCCTGCTTTGCACCTGCTGCTGTGCCCGCCCATGGTTTCAGAAAAAAGCACATGCAGGTGTCTGTGCAGAGTGAGGGCACCAGACAGTGAAAGATTACAGGAAAAACCACTCAGGTGGGTCTCTCGAGAACATGGATCCATCAACCATGCTGTCTAAAAGACAGTTCTCTGCAGTTTCAGTTTTCTGTCATATGAACCTTCTTCTCTGACTAACTTCAAATATTATCAAAACTCTACTGTAATACCAAGTAAGGTCAAGCAAATAACAATCAGTTAAAAGCAACTTAAAAAAACCCAATAGCATTCTTTCCAGTAATAATAACAATAATAATTTGGCCCGCAGTACATTTTACCTGTTGTTTCTGGGACTGTTTCTACTGAACCTGCAATTCAGTTATGAGAGATGTGTGAGTACATCCTGCCTAAAGATCCTGGTAGGACCTTCCAGCTGGTGAATGTCATTATGCAGCCAGGGCACACCCACTGCACAAATGTATGGACTGTACATCACATACTGAACAGGGAACTTCCTGAAGTCAGTGACATCAGAAAATTGTCACGGCAAAATGCAGACATTGCAAATTCAGCATTTCCACCCGGGTTATGAGACTTGCTGTCTCTTACCATAATGTCGTTTGCTTGTCATTATGTGAACGGTAAAGATACACAGATCCTGGTGAAGCATAATACACGACATAACTAACACAAGTACTTCATCCTACTACAGAAAAATGCTGCAATTCAGTTTTTCCTGATTTACCGATTAAATCATGAAATATATTCAGCATTTTATTGTTTCATCCCATGTAACCTTTTTCTTGCAGTTTTCTAGGACTTGCATTGAGGGAGAAGTTTATTCATCATGAAGCAATGTTGTAGACTGTTCCTAAATATGACTAATAAGCTTTGTTGTTGTTTGTTTCTAAGTGAATTAGTAGAAGAAAAGGTTTTCCTTAAAGAACAGACAGAAAACACAGAGGGTAAGTTGAACCATATCAATTAAAACATATAGTTTGAAGATAACACAAGTAATTGCACAGTAACTGGTGGGATTATTCTTCCAGAAAGTACTTCTGAGCTTTCAGTGGGAACAGCCAACTGTCAAAAGGACCTCCTGGTGATAAACTTTGATCTGGAACCAGAGTGCCCTGACGTGGAGCTGCGAGCCACCCTGCAGTGGATAGCAGCTTCTGAACTTGGAATTCCAACCATCTATTTTAAGAAATCTCAGGAAAACAGAATTGAAAAGGTAGTGTTTACAGAATTAGGCATACTATTAATGTGTACATAACTGTGGCAGTTATGATTTATTGAAGTTACTGAGCTTAAAAGCAGATGCAAAAACATCTTCGTTACAGCAAGATGGCAATACTACTGTTTAATATTAGAGAAAGGAATGAGAGGACAGGTGTGTCAGAACTTAAGGTATGTGAAATAAGTAGTAGATTGTCTATGGCACAAGAAAATGTCGCCATGAGACCTTCTCCAAAGTCTCTATAGCATCCTTTGATGAATCTGTTCACTTTCTCATATTAATGATACATTAAATATCAATGCCCAAGGCAGAATTATTTATGTGGCAGAGTCCTTTATGTGGCTACATTTGAAAGGCTGCCCATGGTTTACATGGAGTTTAAGTACAAAGCTTTAAAAAATAAAAACAAAAACCACTTGTGTGTGTGCATCACATGTACAAAGTTCTGCTACTTGGTCACTATAGTGTGAGACATTGTTTGGATGTAAGATTTTCAGTCCTTATGCTGGTTCTGCCTTGCCTGTAGCACTGATTAGGGCAGCCTCAGGTCGGTCTGAACTTGTGCCCAGCTGTTCATAAATTGCTCCAGCTGGGGATACAGCTTTTGAAGGCAGAAGTCTCTGTGCAGAGAGAAGTGGACAGACACAGATCACTGAGAAACCTTCCGAGGTGTTAGTCCAAGCCAGAGCCAAGAGCAACACTGAAGTCCTAAACAGCCACAAGGAGTGCAGACTCTTTCTATTCTGAATGATCAATTGGTGCTCCTTTGTAGACACCACCAAATACCAACCACAGCATTTCAGGAAAGACCAAGAGATCCATTTTCGAGATCAGCGAGAGCAGCTTAAGCTTTAAGGCTTAAAAACATGTTAGTATTTAAGTCAATTAATGAAAAAAGTATTACAAATCAGTATTTTGGTCTCTTATGGGAAGATCATTTTGAGTAGCAGAGATATTGTTTGATTTTCTTGAGTACATGCATTTGGGAATCGTAAACATAATTTAAAATTCATTCAACAGCAACAGTCCAAATTGCATCTAATTAAAGAAACAGCTGTCAGCTTTACCCATGTGCTTTGGCAAACAGTTAATTCAATTGCAAAAATACACTAGAGAATAATGAAGCACATCCTGCCTACAACAGCATTCTTGGAAATCACGTGCCTATTAAATATCATTAAAATACATATTAAAAGTTTAGGCTTCAGTATGTAAATGGCAAACAGCTACACTGACTAGAGACACGATCTTTTCTTGTGTTATTTAAAACTGGAAACATAGAAGGAGCAAACTAATGATTGTGAAATTCAAAGAAGTGAAAACTTGGATTTCCATTTATGCGCTTCAGAAAAAAGAAGGACCAGATGGATGACCCTGTGAAACCCATTTTTAAATACAAAGTGGACAAAACTCAGGATTTTTTTACTGCTGCTTCAGAACATATATTTAACCTCTGGTTTCTCTGGAAATTTAAAAAAAAAATCAAACACATATCCTCTATGATTCAACAACAGCTGTCACAAATGTCTTGATGTGACAAAATTTTACACAAAATTCCTTCTCACCAGTACTATGTGAATATTTAAAATACTATGGGACGTATATATGGAAATATAGAAAATCAAATGTAAATTAAAATACAGCTAACAGTAATGAAAAAATATTTTTTTTAAGATGGATAGTCACACTTCCATTATTCTGACGGGTTGTTGATAACAAGGAAAATAGTGATCCTTTATCAAACTCAGTTTCTCTGTTCTTACTTTCATTGCAATAAATCAGAAATAATTGACAGAAGCAGTTAATTTAGAAAATGTCGTGAGAGCCCATCAGTCTTTGGGGAGCTATGGAACTTGAGAAATGAAGTTTTTATAAACAGAAAGAACGCTGATGCTGCTGTGCATTGAGTGGTGTCCACTCCCTCATACAGCTGTGCATTTACAAAGGGTGGGCTAACAAGACTTTGTGTGTATGTATTTCACAAAACCTTAGCAAATGTTTACCAGATCCCAAGTGTATTTCATTGTGGTTATTTTTATTCAGTTTCTAGATGTTGTGCAGTTAGTTCAGCGGAAGTCCTGGAAAGTGGGGGATATCTTCCAAGCCGTGGTGCAGTACTGCAAGCTCAGCGAGGAGGGCAGAGAGATGACACCCAGCCTGTTTGATTGGCTGCTTGAATTGGGTTAACATAAGTTTCACTGGTTCAGCATTTCTGTTTTATGCCAATTTAAATAAGCAGTGGTTTGTGTAACGCTCTGATTTCTGAACATCACTGAATAAAACATGCAAAGATGTACAAACTCTACAAGAACAGCACAAGTCCATTCCACAACTGACCCAGGAGCAAAATGAACCTGAATTTATTGTGTCTTTCTGTGTCATGAGGGACTCTTGACATGTTGTGCTATAGGATGCACTGTACTATGAGGGGATGGATTTTTAGCCTTCTGAATTATTGAACTACACAGTAAAGGCTTAATTATCTAATATATTGAATTTTCATCAATTTGATTAAGTCAGTCAGGTAAAATGGGATAGTACACTAACATTCAGTTTTAAAACAGCACGATATTTGTACAGTTTAACTGTTAGAAGCAGAGTATGTTTCAGAATGTCTGGAGACACCCTTGTCCCTAGATAAGTAATATTTATGGGGTTTTTTAATCCCCATAGTCTGCTAAGGGGTAAAAGCTTTTGAACACTAAACACCTTTGCAGTTAGACAGCACAATAAAAAGCTGCTGAAAACACATTTTCGTTTCTTCCCATGTGTTTATTTCTCTTCCATAGCTGTTCCTGATTCCTGCAATCTTCCCAAAGAAGTAACATCCAGTCTCTCAGTTACTACCCTTAAAAAACTGATTCCTTTTCCCTGGGAAGCAGTGCAGTTCAGTCTAGCTACACCTGGTAGATTCCTGCACACAGCTCTGTGGGCCAGGGCAGCAGTTCCGAAGCCCTGTCCTGCCCCGGCCCTGCCCTGCCATCTCGGATGAGTCATTTCACCTCTGTGCCTCAGTGTCCCTGCCTGGCCAAAGGGAATAATGATAGTACAATTGTTACCTAAGGTGCTTCTGTTGAAAGCACTATGTAACATTCTACGTATCAGTTAAAAGCAGTGAAAAAAGTACTATTTCAATTCTAGTGTAATTGAATAAATTGTTAATGAGGTGAAGAAATGTATATCTGAAAAGAGCACCATCTCATCCTAAAGATCTCAATTTTTTGTAACTTACAAGAAAGCAAAATGTTTGTTAAAATTTCAGCAGACATATGTATTCATTTTGGTATAACTGTTTGGACTATATGTGAGAGTTCACATTCCTACAACATTTCTATAGTTGTTTGATAAGATATGCTCTGCTGTCATCCTGTTGAGATGATCTGTTGGTATCATGCACTTAGTAATACATTCTCTCGACTCTGCCAAAGAGACTGGGTTTGAATTTAAAGGTAAAAATAACTTATGACATCACAGCTCTTCTGCAATTTGTTTTTTTGAAAATACTTTTCATCTCTTCTACTCAAATAGTGTAATAGAATACCTGCCTGCTATTCCCAAAAAAAGAATTTAAGAGAACTTTTATTTTCCATATAACAGTATATGCTTCTGTAATATTTCTTGAAAAAAAAACCTATCCTTTTGCACTAAATATTTTTGAAAATTTTGAAGTAGTTTTAAATAATTTATGAAAAAGAGCCATATTCTGTTTTATCTTTAAAACCATTATGAAACCTGCATGATTGCATCACTCGTTTGTTACAAAGTACAAATTGTTAGCGAATCAAAATCTAATGTGGAGCATTAAATAACACGAGTAATTCTCCATCTACTCTGCAGTATAAACAGAACAGGAGAGGTCGCTTTACAGTCAAAATAAAGGTCAATTTATTGCAAACACTGAACATAACTGTGCAGTCACTGGGCCAGTCCCTAAGAACTGCTGAACATCTGTAACTCCCACTAACATGAGTGGCAACTCTGAATGCTCAGCATTTCTGAGGCTGAGAGCTAATGAAAAGCACCAAGAATTATGGACTTAAAGTGCTTTGTTTGGTTAATAAATGGGCAAGTGTATTTATTTTTAAACCAAATACAGTTAGTTGTCAGTATACAATTTTTTGTTGTGATAGAATAAATGTTTACAAAGCACAAATATCATGACAGAGTTGTAACAGTGTGATGCAGTTTCTCTGTACAGTTGTTCTTAATGTTGTAATTTATTCAGAAATAAATTTATGTTAAAATGTGTGATCTCTTTGCCTTCCATGAATGAGCTATGGATTTTTTGACCTATTAAATATTTGCCTGCCATCCCTTGAGCTGCTCAAACTCTGCTTTCTCAATGATAAATCTGATCCATGGCTCTGACCAAAACAAGTCAGAGCAAGTTCCAGGTCTTACCTCAGTGCCAAAGCTACTCAGGGTTCCACAATTCCTTCAAGAGATAAAAGGCTAAACATTACATTCTTAGTATCAAAATAAAATAAAGAGAAATGATACATTGATGGCCCAGAATAACTCCTAACATAAATCTCTGTTAGCGCTCACTCTGGCTTTCAGTACCTGCCAAGGTGAGCAGGAGGGTGGGGAGACAGAAGTTCAGGAGCTTCCTCTCCTTGTGTGTTTGCAGAGGCATTTATGCCCTATTGCCTAGATACAACAGTATTTCTACTGCTACACAGAAAAGGAAACGGCCACTTTGCTGACTAAATCAGAAAAGGACTTGTCCATCCTTAATTTTCTTCATCTTTTGAAACGGCCACTTTGCTGACTAAATCAGAAAAGGACTTGTCCATCCTTAATTTTCTTCATCTTTTTTTAAAAAGTGGGCATTAAACACAACAAAATGAGAACAACATACTATGTACAGCCTTAGGTAAAAATCTCCCTCTACATGACCAAGATGCAGGTTTTTAAAAACATGGCGGGTGGCTGCTCACTATCTTGCACAATAAAAACCAGGACACAACAAATTAAATTCATACAAGCCAGATGCAAAGCAAACAAAAGGAGATGAGAAGTTATCAAATGAGAGGATACAAGACTTGTACACAGGTTCAAGTGGGAGCTGGAGAAGTTCTTGAAGGAGACGTCTCGGGAGATACCCTGGCCATCAGAGGCCACCCACGGCTGCAGTGCTCCCCTTCCTGAAGGTGGCTTCGAGGGAAGGTGCATTGCCACCCCAGGGTTGATTGTACCACCCACATAATGAAGAGCAAAATTTGGCCTGTAGATCTGCTATTCTTCAAAAAGCAATTCTACTGTATTTAGAATGCTGTATTTGAATTAGGTATTTAAAAACTTCATTTTTAGTTTTGTCGTGTTTAGGGTTCTTTTAATGTTGGGATTATTAGAAGTTGAAAAACTACAATCTGCCTCAATTTTTTCATACCTCTCAAGGTTTACATAGTGTCTTCAGGTAAATTAACCATTTTATTGTGGTCTATGATAAAAACAGTCACCTGTTAAATTCAGTAGATAACTTTTCTGAAGAGGCCAGTTTTACTGTTTCTCTTGCCCTTTTTCATGCTGAGCTGCACGACAGACATGCATAGGAATGTCACTGTGAATCCTGAACTCTAAATTTCAAAACATCAGAGGGGAAAAAACCCCACCAGTCCATTGAAATAAAGAACCCACATGACCTATTAAAATAGAACGAATTGCAGCTCAGAAGGAAAGCACATCCATACTAGCCAGTTTCAGAATTTGAGTCAGAGCCATTCCTAAGCCTTTGCCACATACGAGCAAACCTATAATGCCACTTATTTCAGTTTTTCCAACCCACTCTGAACCCAGTCATCACAAGGAACAGGCCCTCAGAAGGCAACTTGCAGTTGTGCAGCATTTAGCAGGACAGACAGCTACATTAGACAGCTGGACTATCAAACTAATTAAAACAATTTGCAGTGAAGACAGGTCTGGCTGATGGGTACTGTGTCCTCCCAGCTTCAGCTGAGAATCAGACAGCAAAGTGCAGCAAACTGGAAAATAGAAGCAGGGTATATTTCCACATCCTTTCACCAACTACCCAGGAGATGCAAGTGATCCCACTGAAGGAGACAAAAAAAGAAATTCACACAAAATGCCACTTTTAAAACATGAGTGGGTGTGAGTATTACTGTCATCACCTATTCAGAAAGAATTTGAATCTCACACGTCACAAGTCCAAGTACACATCGTGTGCTTACATGGAAATCCCCATCCTTGGGAAGTGTACGTTCTGTTCTAGAGCAGTTATATGAAACAAACTCCTTTCCCAGAAAAAAAGATTTGTATATTCACAGAGGTTTATCTTGAAAGGATTTCAAAGGTCTAAAAGACAGAAAGAATGCCTCAACTATGATTTCTACAGTGACAAGCCTTACAGAAGCACTTCAGGGCTCTCCTGAGGTAATCCCTTTCAATAAGGTCACAGGGAGCCCAGTGTCAGCATTTCAGGGTAATGCTGAAAGCCACAGTTCACTCTGATCACACAGTAATTAAAGTAGCACTTGAAGAATATAAGGTATGTGGATTAGAAAAGTACCAAGTAATAAAGTAATAACATACACATTGACCATTTTGGTTGAGGGACTAAAGCAGAATCAGAGAAAGGAATAAAGCTGCTGCCAGACCCACAGAATGGTTCCAGGAAGATACTTTTATGCAATGCATTCCTAACATGTACCTCTGTAATTTATTATATTAGGTGCAGAGAACCTAACATCAAAGCATTCACAGAGAGTATCTTAGAGTACTACTGAAGCTCTTAAAAGGTGCCAAGCCAGCATCCTTTCCAGCAGTGCTGTGAATCACACCAGATACGAAAATATTTCAAATTTGAGCAGGAAATTTGGACAACTTAGCCTGAAAAGTAGTTCTACACACGCAGGAATCTAGAAAGAATCAAAAATAGAACCCAGAAGGCCTCCCAGTCCAATACTTACTGTATGAAACCTCAACTCTCAATTTCTTGCAAAAATAGGACAAGAGCCCAAAGCCAAAAGCTATTACAGATGTTTGATTCACTAGCATAGTGTAAGAAAAAAATCATAAAGGAAAAGGCAACCAGAAGAAAACCAACCCAATCACAGTCCAAAGAATAACTTTTTTCTTTGTGATAGTTACACAGCAAGTCAAATTTCCGTTTTTAACTACGTAGCAGTAACTGCATACATCTTGTTATAGTAATTTCCCTCCATTTTTGTCCGCTGGAAATCCCCCAGATCACGGGTGCACATCAATCAAGGGATATTGGGCAATTCTAAACACAGAACAGCATTGCCCTTCCCACCCCTTTCAATTCCAATTTACTGATACACATTTTTGACATCAGAAGGTTTTGCACAAAAACCCAGGAAGCACCACAAGCATTAAAGAAACATTTTTATCAGCCACTTTGCCTATTCGTGAAAGTTTCATTTTAAATGATCTGCAGCACACTGCTTACTCCTCCCACAACACAACACTACTTGAAATAACCAGGAAATCTGCCAAGAGATGACAGGCACTTTTGTTTCTTCATTTGCACACAAGGATGCTGGCAAGCACTCAGAGGTAGTCACAACACATCAGCATTATTAACTTCCTCCTAAATTTAACTACATTTAGAAGTCAAGTCCACAATCACCCAGAGATACAGAATATAAACAAAATACCTCCAAGTTCATTCTCTGCTGTACACTCCCATTCTCCCTCTTTGCCTCTTCATCCTTCTTTCAAATCTGCTGGAAGAGACCAGTCAGTTCTGCTCTTTCACTAAGCCTGCAAAGAGCAACTGCACTTCCAGGTGCTCTCTTAGGACGTGGAGTGAGCTCTGCACAGGTGAAACCTATTGGCAGGTGCTGGGAGAGGTAAGCCCGGCTAAAAGCTCATTGTGTGCTGGTAAATAACTTGCAGGAGTTTCTCATCCACTTCTCAGTTTATGTCAGGATCCTTGGCTTCCAATCCTTCCTAAGCAGAGTTTCTTCATGCTGGACTTGATCTTTGGGCCAGGATTCCAAGTTGAAGTCACCACTGATATTAATTTTTTTTTTTACCTCAGTTCAAAATAGGAGAATGAGCACTGAGCAGAAAGGAATGGATTGAATGGAAAGATGTGGGCAAGTATGAGAGGGGAGTTTAACTACAGCATGCATGCAATGGTTAATAGCAAGGCAGCTCATATGTGGCTGCTGGTTTTCTCCAGAAGTATGAATGGGTGTTGTATTACAAAAAGCAAAACTGGCATTTTAACTCACTGTTTTATTACACACACACAAAAAAAAACCAAACCCAAAAAGTGCATACCAACACTCCTTACACAACTGAGATTACAATAATGCTCTATTTTTTTCTAATTAAAACAATTACAAGTTAAAAATTAGACATGAAGAAATGGAGCCATCCTATGCATTCATTCTCACTAATCATGATTTCTCTCAGGTGACTGAGGTAACAGACCGGATTCTTCTCAGTGCTACTCAGTGAAAAGGCAACATGCACAAATTGAAATACAAGAATCTATTCCATTTAAACAATAAGAGGGAAAAAACCCCTACTTTTTTCTTTACTATGCAAGTATTCAAATACTAAGCAGGTTGTTTAGAGAAACTGTGGAGTCTCCATCCTTGCAGATATTCAAACCCACATCAGTCCTGGGCAGCCTGCTTGGATGACAGGGTGCTGAGCAGGGCAGGCTGTTGTACTAGAAGATCTCCAGTGGTCCCTTCCAACTTCTGCAATTCTGTGATTGCCTATCTAAGTCAAACCTATCAAATCTAGGTAACTATTCTACTTCAAGAAAGAGATTAAAAGAAAAACACATCTGAAAGGCTGAGTTTATTGACTCTGAAACTCAAAGTAGGTAGGCATACATCAAACTGGATCCTTCCTTTTCTTCAGTCAGTGCCAGATTCTACAGGAGTTATCCTTGCTCCCTAGTAATAAACACACATTGTGAAGGAATCATTTAGCTGTATCACACAGCCTATCCATTTTTGTTAATACCTACATCAACCATGTACCCAGGAGACACATAAATATTTTTTTCTCCACAATTAGCAACAGGCAGCAGGATCTAGGGCAATATTTTTAGCTGAAATCATCCTGCATCCCCAGACTTCTTGTCTGAAATGAAGGAAATCTGACCAGAGTTCAGTACCAAATATACAAAAGATGTGCTACCATTTAAAAACCTTTGCCTTTCGTTCATCCACACCTCTCACATGGCAATGCATTGTGAGAAAATGACTTAGTCACTGCTTTGGTGCTACTATGTGCCCACTGGAGAGATGGGAGGGCGTGCCCATGCCTTTGCACAAATTTGTTTATTGCCATGTTCTCTTAAACCTCAGTTCTACAGTGAATTTCTAGATTTTCTTGACTATATTCTAAGTCACTGCTGGTACCTGCACTTGGCATACAGCCCCAGGAAAGTTTTCAGACTTTTAAAATCTTTTTAACAAGATTTCAGATGTCTCTCAAAAAAAAAAAAAAAGAAAAGAAAACCAGAATATATTAATTACCTGTAATTATTGTATCACCTTTGTAGTTAAAAGCACAGGAGAAGATCTCATCAGCATGACCCTCTAATATCTGAAGGCAGAGTCCAGTAGCAGCATCCCAGAGTCGAGCTGTTTTATCAGAACTGGCTGTTAGTATGCAATTGCCTTTAGGGTTGAAACACACCTTTAAAAAATACAGAAATTAGTTATGTTACTTAGCAAGTCAGTATGCCTAGAGAAAGAAGCATATCAAGTGATTGAAAGCTGAAAATAGAAAGCAGCAACTCTTGCATTCAGGTTTTTAGCTAAAATTAAGGATAGTATTCCACAAGAGTCATGCTGGCAAACTTCTGTGGCTGAAAAAAAAAAGTATTTACAACCGTCTAACCGTCTTATATACCATGACCTTACTACAGGATCATAACTTCCAAATATTGAGCCCCAAAATCACAACTGGTGGCAAATGTAGCAACTTTATTTAAATGTTATCATTATTCCAATGTAAAATTTATACGTATTTTATAGAGTTCTACATTAAATAACGTACATCTCTGTAGTACCAGAATTTGCACTGGAAGCAGTTAATTTTATAGGAAGTCTTCATAGTTGTTAAACATTCACTGCCCTAAATGCATGGGTTTCCAGATAATCAGGTACATTTTTCCAGCACTAACCAGAAAATACCTGTTTATTATATAATGCAAAATTGCTTAATCACTGAGGGCAAAATGTCTGTTCCCCAGAAATTCAATTTCCAATAATAACCTTCCTAAGTGGTCACATCTCCACAGAATATCTGCAGAAATACATGGCCTTTTCCACGTGCTCCCAGAGGAGCAGATTCTCTCTTCAGCACAGAAATCACGCTGGCACTAAGGCCCCGACGGAAGCTGTCTCTAACCCACCCTCTTGGCAGCAGGGGTTCAGACTGTCCTTAGTGGGTCTACACTGAGTGGGAAATATTGCAGTGACTTCAGCCAACTGAGGAAAGACCAAACTTTCTGAACTTAATATTCTCTCAGCGAAATGATTATAATAGACAAATCAATAGAATGAAACCACTTAAGTTTTGTTCATTAAGAACCATCCTAGATTCAAGATATTAATATTTCAACTTCAAACTACATCCAAAAAAGCAGTACAGACCTAACACACTAGCTTGGCAGCTAGGGAGAACTATCTATTTGAAAGAATAATGAAAAGCTGCAAGCAATAAATAACAAAGTTCGAAAAATATGTGGAAAGTTCGAAAAATGGTGGAAGCAACTAAATGTATTTGGAACAGAACCTTGGTGTTCAAAACTGAGCCAGGTGAGACTTCCAGCAAAGCACATGAACACACTCCTCATGACCAACTGATTCTTGAAACAGGCTTTGTACTTCCAAATCCCATATGCACTTTTGAAAATAAGACTCCACGTATTTTTCCACAGAAATACAGTTTTTCTGTTCCATTCCATAAATCAGGTGTGCAGAGAAATGAAAAAGAGTAAAGAGGAGCACATCTGGTAGAAGCAAGGGATAAGGGTAAAAGCCTTAGAGGCAACAGCCTTAAGATGTCAACAAGAGAGTAAAAACCTGGTGCTTATTCTGTCAGAGAATGTGGGACTCCAATGGCAGAATAACACAGGCACAGTTTAGGGCAGGTCAGACAGAAGCTCTATTAACAATGATCACATTGAAAGAACACTCAGAGAGCATCTCCCTCTCTGCTCCCCTTTCTTTACCAAGTGGGTGTGCAGACTCAACTGATAAACTGCTCCAGGAAAAGGAAAGAGTTAAGGAAAACCAGTCATTTCAATGGCAACAAAGCCAGGTGTCCATCCCTTTGGAGGGATGGACTTAAGTAGCTGCCATCATTCTAAGAAGTCAAATGGTAAATGACATGACAGCACCAAGAGGTGGCTCTTGGAACCTGCAGGAGTAGCACACCCGGTATTGTCTTAGCGCAGAAGTGGGGCACTGGTAAACAATCATTGTCTGATAGCTGTTAAAAGGAATGTTCTCTTAGTAAAGGTAACTTCTTAGCCAGACCTATCAATCTTTAATATTAATTATTTTACCACCACATTCTTTAACAGTATTCCTGTGTCATGGAATAACTGGTGGATTGGATATCACACATAGTCAAATGAAAAAAGGTTCAAACTACACACAACTTACCTTTGAAATTTCATCTTCATGCCCTTCTAGCTTTGCAATGCACTGTTTTGTTTCTGCATTATAGACTCTTGCTGACCCTGTTGCAGTAGGAGCCATATGTGATTGTTATGCTTAAGCATGCATTTCAGTAAGAACATTTCAATAAGGTCAGAAGGAACTCATCCTCCGGTTTAATTTCAAGACAAATAGAAGGCAATCATCACAGAGTTTCCTCCAAGAGTAATGTTAACAAGATCTGTAATCTGCTTGGAAAAGATTGACTTCCTTCCTGACCAGAAATAAGCTTCTCCTGGAAAATGTCTAAAATGTGAATACAAAGGTCCACATAGAACACAGATTACTGAAGCTTGTCATTTCAGAGTGCATGTACAATATATTTAGAAAGCTTTCATTATATTTCAGATATTAATTTTAATAACCTATTGATTATATTTGATTAGGTATTGATTAAATTTCAGGAAACTTTTTGCATTGTCTTTTGTCTTAATATAGCAAGTACAGGAAAACAAACCCAAATAGTCCTCCCCATCCAGTCTGGTATCCCGTTTCTGGAACTGCATATCTAAAACTAAAATGGTATTGTCATTATGCAGTATAATATAAATAACTTAGCAGGTGAATACAAAAAACTATTTTTTGTGATTCATTGACAAATAATAAACATTCAAAATTTCTGCATACCAATAACAAAACAAAATTGCTTCTTTCACTACCTCTTTATTGTGTATTCTCTTGCTTGTGCATTAGGAAAGCCTGCTAGCAAATCCACCAGTAAAGTTCCAACTACTTTTTTCATTTAAGCCTAAATCTGAGCCACCAAATCAAGCCCCTCAAAAGCTATTTACCTATACATTTAAAATATATTTCCAGCCACAAGTGAAGTATTTCCTTCCAAGTTTGAAGTTAAAGGGGAAAGACATGTTGAGTTGATGAAAGTACGAAAATAAGAACTTTTTCACAGGAGAAAACTTTTCAAGTTTAATGCCCCATTTCTGTAATGCAACAAACACTGCTTGTTCTATAGTTTTGAATCAAGTCCTCCTCTTCATCAAGCTACATTCAAAGCAGAGACAAAGGGAAAGGACAAAGGTGTTTCATCTACAGTTGCAGTTCTCCCAGCAGCGCCAGGCCCTTCACTCACCATCAGCAGAAGCAGTTGCAATGCGCTGCCCGGCGTAATCAAAGCACACATCCAGCACCTCCTTCCTGTGCCCTGCCAGCGTCGCTAGGTGTGTCCCGGTCACAGCATTCCACAGCTGCACAGACCAACAGGGGGCACTGGATTGCTTCTTTGGCCTAATTTACTTTATAGATACCTAGCTGATTGATAAAGCAACTCGTAGAGGCCCTTTCTGATGTCTGACATGTAATAACATGAAAGCTGAACATAAATCGGTGAGTCACTCTTTAGTTAAATTAAGCCCTATATATTTTTTAGATCAGTGTATTGATTAAACAAGATTTAACTGGACTTCTCTGAAATGAGTAATATCATAGGTTTTACATTTAGTTGTAAATTCTATAATTCATTATATGTACTGCTTTAAAACAATCCTCCTCAATTTAGAAAATATACATTTTATATGTCAAGAAGCTGTATTCACTACCTACTCAACCAGCTTACCATGCATGTTTTGTCCATTGATCCAGTGACAATGAGAGTACAGTCCCAGTTAAACTGGGCACTGCTAATCTCTCCTCGGTGGCCTATTAAAGTATGCAACAACCTACCAAAAAAAATTAAAAATAATCATTTACATTTATAGTGTGTGTTTTTATATACACATATAACTTATAAGTTTAGAAAATGGTAGAGTTAAGGTGTCAAGTCTTCACCATTAAAGCAATTAAATGGAGTGGTGCGGCTCATTTAGGATTCTATTACTATATCAATTCCATTTTCTATCTTTGGCAAAAAGAGGCAGTAAGGAATAAAATGGAAAATTCCTCCCTTCTCTTTCAAAAATATTTTAGCAAATGTATTTCCAGTGAAATGCGATGATTTTCAGTAGCGGAGACAGATTCCTTGTATTCATCTACAAGCTAAGCATACACAGCAAGTTCTTCCACACTACTCTCCCATTATCCTACTTCAATGAACTGTAAACAGTACATCTTTAGAACTCCATATAATCTAAACCTTTTAGCAAATCCACTGAAGATCAAGTGGAAGTTAATCAGGTACTTAATGTGAGCATGTTCCCAAATAACAGGCAAATGACAGCACAACTGAAATATGATTTCTAATCCTCGTTAATCCTGAACTTCTTGCTGCACAAGACTGGCAATACAAGTCCCAGTAAATTCTTGAGCTTTATCTGAATAGAGAGGTTACAATTAGCCAATACTGCTTCCTAAGAATTAATGGCCTATAAGGCAACAAAGCCTAAAAAAGATTAATTGAGATATACATGTATTAAAGGATTAGCAAACTGGGTTATTATCACTATGCTAATATCACTGCATCATTAATAGAAGCACACTGTAAATAACAGATAAACTAATGACTAGAAAAACAACTAAATGAGTTTAAGTGACTGAAATGTTTTTATTCATTGCACAAGATATATAAGATAATATATTAGTTATAGCTAAATTAATATATGTGCTAAATGAACAGCAAAGAAAATTTCCTGAGCATTTGAATTTCCTATTTGTTTATGATAACAGAAACTTGATTACATTCATAGCACTTTACAGAATTACTCCTTTTACCTTCTAACACTGTGAGGCCTACACTGTTGCAATTGTGTAGATCCTTTTACAGTAAAACCAAAAATCAACAAGCAGATAACAGAAGAAAACCTAACTTTATAAACATATTATTTGGCCATCAAGACTGCTGTTACTATAAATACCTAGTAATACCTAGAAAAAAGTTTTAATTTAAAAGTGGAAAGCTTAAACTTCCAATCTTCAAAAAGGCAGTGTGGGCTTCAAGCTTTGACATAAAGATCTGATCAATAAAGAGAATGTATAGCAATATGGAGAACATCTTACAGAAACCATTATCAGATACACAGAAATAACATAGAAGAGAAGCTTATGAAGTGCCATAAAACATTTCCATTTAAGTTATTTATTAAAAACAATCAATCAGCTTTAGTCATTACAGTATTTCCTTAGCCTTCCGTTTCCAAGTGAAACTTAATATATGGATGCTCTAGTATTTGACCATAATTGCAAATGAGAAACTGCTTCTCTCTCAGCGCCATGGTGTCCAGCAACCCTGACCCCAGGTACAGGTACAGGCTGGGGATTTGCCAAATGAAGCTCTGCAGACTGAACTACAGCTGAACTACACCCGACGGTATCTGCCATGGAAATACAGACCTGTATTACAAACCCTTTTTTTAATTCACCCTTTTTTTTTTCTTTTTAATCGTAGTATTTTATGAAGAAAATCTTGAACCTTGTTCAGATTTCTTGTCCGTACATCAGCTTCCCTCAGGGCAGTTCAGGGCACCTACCCAGAATAAAACTCAGGAACATATATGCTCACCAGGGTCAGCCAGCAAAATTAGAAGAAACTCAAATTTGGAAAGCTGTGCTTCTCTTGTATTTCATATGGTGAAAAACAACCACACAAAACCTCACCTGCAAGATTTTTGCAAATCCAGCTCAACATGTCTACAGCAAATTATGATTTATGCCGTCTTCCTGACTGCAAATTTCCATTATTCCTAAATGTATTCAAGTCCAAGTGCCATCTGAAAGGCTAACTGCTGGCCTTGGAACAGTTCTATTGCCCACTAACTAATCACCAGAGATGCCAGTGTTTAAATGAGAATCTCCTCCTTCATATTCCACTTCCTGGTATTGGCCCTGATGCGAATCCATATTGATTTCATAGAATGAAGAATGCAACATGAAAATCCCCAGACTTTGATTTCACTGTAGGCTCAGACAATAAGCTGGAAAAAGTTGGTTTCAAACAAAAATACTTGCAAGAACACCAAGCTGAATGAAGTTGAATCCAAAGGTCAATTTGCTGAATGAGTGTTGGTACTGAATAAGCTCAAACACTATAGGATCAAGCCTTAAATGATATACTATGTGTACACTACTTATAAATCACACAATTAGTCTCATTTTGATACATATTGTCTATTACCCCAGGATACCTCTATACACACACTTTCCTTTTATATATAAATTTTAGAGATATTCCCCTGGCTCTCACAAAAAGAAGACACGATCCCTGTAAACAAAATAGAATGGTTATCTTCATAAATTACCTTGTCAGTAGACAGGGTGATCATTTTACTATTCTACTTACACTGAGTTTCCCATTGAAAAAACAAGTGGATTTGTCAGTATTATACAAGTTCATATTTAGCTACTACATCATTATTCTTTAGCATCTCAATCAAGATATTTTGTTCTCTACAGTTGGAGGAGACACTTTTAAATTTATACTGACAAAGGATTGTGAGAAGGAAAAGTACACCATAACCAGACTAATTTTCTATAACATAAAATATACTTTCTTTATACTTAAACAGTCTAGAAATCGTAGACACCTTGCAAATCATGAGTTTCCATGTTGATAAAATATTTTTCTGTTTGGAGAATTCACCAGAAACAAGCACAGGATCTGTCCATTCTTTCTACCTCTTTAGTGCTCATAAGATAGAAATTTAAAACAAAGAACACATACAAAAGCATTTCATGAGCAGCATGCCTTTTCAAAAGAACAAAGAGAACAGGAGTAACAAATTACAAGATGAAGGAACGTATACTCTAAATGAAATACAAGCTCTGTAATGTGTAGCTCAACATTTTCTATGTAATTTGTCTTGAAATCATGCAAAGTAAAATATATTTCTTAGTGCTATAGTACCTGCCGGTGCCAACGTCCCATACTGCTACTGTATGGTCAAAGGAGCCAGTGATGATCCTGTCTCCAGTGGTATTGAAAGACAGAGCAATAATTTCTGCTGAGTGTCCCTGAGAGAATTTTTAAAAAGGAGTATGAGAATACAAATTATGACTTTTCCATTAATATAGTTTAATATGTAGTCTTTTTGCAGCAGCATAAGCCTTCCATAACTCATCACTATTTTATTTACTGTCTTGTCCGGTGTATCACAATTTGACAGAAAGATCTCCCTGACTGTGGCACAGTCAATATCCCAACAACTGCAAAAACTCAGGCACACCACTAAATCAGGAAGCTTATTCCCTACATATTACTTAGGATTTATGTGAGAGAAATGCACTGAAACAGCAGAGGCCAATCTGACCATGGGGAATGCCAGCAAGCCATGCAGAGCAGAGACATGACAACCTAGAGGTAACTGGATGGCTGTCCTCTGCTCATGTTTACAGGAAGAAGATCCATACAGAGGAGGTCACAATTGACAGCAGAGCAGCGGGTTTTAACAAGTGATGGAAGGCATTCTAATCTATAGCAGTAATGCCACTGCAATGAGAAAATCTGTCTTTTGATAAACAGGACTCATAAAATACCACAGTTTTCTCATTCCCTTCAAGTTTTCTTACTCTGCTTTGTAACTGAGGTCACTATGGGACCACCTGGTAAAAGAAACTCCAAGGTTTGCAAACAGTTGCAATGGTTACAGTGTTATTTATCTCAGCTGGAAAACTAAGACAGCAAGGAACACCTTTAAAAACATAAGGAATGCAAACATACACTTAAAGTGGCTACTTCTTCTCCTTTCTCTAGATCCCATAATTTGGCAGTGGTATCCATGCTTCCAGTTGCCAACAGTGTGCTCTGAGGATTAAATGATAAACATACCTGTAGCAAGAAACATTAGACAGAGAAAGTTTAAAGCAGTCTGTTTATATACATTTGCTAAAAAAATAAAACAAGGGTCAGGATTAATATTTTAATAAGGCAAAGGTCTGATAATATTTTATGGCATACAGAAAACTTGCAGAATTCTTCCAACAGCTCACTAGAAGAGCAACAAATCCTTACCACATAACTCTAGATAAGTACTCAAATCAAGTGGACTCCTTGCAAGCACATGCTTCGTTTTCTTTATTTCAACATTCTCTTTGAAATCCTCCAATTACTGTTGAGTCTGACAGTCCTCCCTAGCACTATCATTTGGTAGGCTTCCTCTCAAACCCAAACAGTTCTGTGTACCCACAAACACACTCTGTGCACTCTCACCCTATCAGGTGTCATTATCTATGTCATTTGCCAAGGGCATCGTCACAACATCATGTTTACGAAAAAGCAAGAACAAAAGCTCAATGACTACTTTAATTCATTTTTCACATTAAAAAATCATGTAGTCATCCTCCCATTCTCTGTAATCATTCAGTATGATTGCTCTGCAAATAAAGGATAGGGGGTGCTATGAAAAAAAGAAAACAGTAGCTCCATTTTTTCATACCGAGTAACTATGGGCATGTCCTCGCCAGCAATGTATCAGATGCAATAATGGCCTTTCACAAACAGGTCTGATTCAGAGAAACACATCTTTTTCTGCTGGCAATTATCTTCTACTAATTACTTGCTAGCACAACTCATAACACTCTGGGTCTAATCTAACCCCTACAGAAGTCAGAAAAAAATGGAGAGGCCTTTAAACATTTACCTGACTCATTTGTGGAAGCAAAATCACTTCAGCCTTTCTCAATAAGCAAACACTTTCTCCATTTTAAGGGGTAACTCTTTCAGAGTATCCAGAGAATCAAAAACACACTGAAACAAACCCCAATTCCAATATGGTAAACCACCAAATTTTCCTGCTCTAGTTAAGGCCTCTCAATCTACAATTAAATTCCAAATTTTTTTTTCAGAAACAATTTTCAGCAATATTTTACTGAACATCGATTGTATAGCTATTAAAAAAAAAATCCCCCAAAACACACTCATCATTGAAATTCAGAGTTTTAGTGTCTTTGCCCTGATCTTTTAAATCAAAATTTGTGCATAAAGGTACTTGCTGTCGCTGATAGGGGTCCTAGTGCATTGGAGAGGAAACCAAGCATTTTTAAGCTTAAACTGTTTTAATTTCATAGATCTTTGACATTTCAGCATCCCACATATTCCCAGTTAACACACTTTACATTTCAGAAATTCGTTCTTCTACAGCTCCAATCGGTTCTGTACACCAAGTACAGATCTCTGTGTGAAAGCCAACAACACAAGCAATGATGTTCTTGTGTATTTAGTTCTGCAAATAGGAGAGGCAATGCAAGATAGCTAGAAAAACATGTGATATGCAATCAAGCCAAAAGTATGTACAATAAACTCAAAATTCCGATTGCTATTGTATTTTTCAATGTTTTAACATTTACCAAACAAAGGAAATTGGAACAAAGTAAAAACAAAAATATAATTTCAAACTGTGTATGAGGGTTTATTCTATCTCAAGAACTGTCAGACTATCTTCCCTTGCAGTGCAGAAATGTTAACAAGATCTGGATGTATGAATAGATGTACCACAGTAACTGTGCCTTCCAGTGAGAGCTCACACAGAGTTGGAACTCGCAGTCATCAACAATGGTGTGAGGAAACAAAGGAGTAAGAAGCATTCATCACTACTCACTATTTCTGCACTATGTCCTCTGAAGGTATGATAACATTTTCCTGTTTCTGTACTCCACAGTTTGCAGGTTTTGTCAAAAGATCCGGTGGCAATCTTGTCACTAAATAGAAAAAACAATCCCATCATTTTTATTTAGGAAACCCTCTGACTCCAGAGACAGCAGAATCCAGAGAAACAACACCCAGCCTTGGAAGCTCCCATGCACTTTGGTGCTTGCTGCCACACTACGAGATCCTGCAGCAGGATTTCACAAACACAAGTTACAGCAAGGCAAAAAATTAGCAGATGCAATGAGTTTCTAAGAGAGCTACTGTGCCTATCTATAAGCACAGGAGTGTTCATCACTGGTGACTGACTTACTTTAGGGATGATGTTGTGCTGCACTTACAGATATATTAAGAAGTTATATCATTTCATCAGATAACATCTGTTTGTCAACAATTATAAATGCAGTTCATCCAAATTTCAAAAGTTGAGCTCTACTCCCACTGAAGTCAGTGGAAGTGTTGTGACCACCTGCAGTTAGCGCAAGACTAAAGTGAAGTGTCCAGAAAATGTACCAAGGGGTACTATATTGAAATCTAAAGATTAGCAGAAAAAAAGTTCTTTTTTAATCAAATTTTTAATGTTAAAGTAGTTCAAGGTTCTCATCAGGTTTTGTCCTGCTGTATGTTGCTTCTCCACTTTTATGTTACAGTCTAGTTATTGATCTTTGCACAGATTTTTGTCATTAGTTTCACCAAGCTCTATAAATGAACTTCATTAAGTGCTTTTCTAAAGTAAAGAACAGTATCAGAATATAAGATATTGACATAGCAGGGTCTAAGTTTTCCTTCTCATATAGAAGAAAGAGATGAAGTTTCAAATAATGTAAGAACAAATCTTTTAACATTTATTTCCTGATGTTAACTGTGTATTGTTCAACTGATTAATAGGACGTCTGACAGTAATGTGATTCAACAGAAAAATAGGAATTACTTTATCTTACTTTACAGAAAAACAAAATGGTTTTCTCACACATGACAGCTTCATCAGGAAGCCAACAAAAATGAAACTTCAGTAGCTAACATGTAATTCCCTTCACCTAACAGGTGGCAATTCCAACCTAGAGCAAACAGTTACTGGAGAAAACAAAAGGTGCAAAAATTAATATCTGACATTCACACAGCAGCACCTTGTGGATTTTACAAAAATTACTCAAAAGCTGTGACATTTCTAAATCATGTCCTAAATAATATTGAATGTGTAATGGCAAATGGAGAAATCCACTTCTTTCTCCTTAACTGAAGCAACACAGATTGCCATAAGTACTTGTATCTCACATCACATACAACTACATGGAGGCAGAAGAGAACGATCAACATTCAGAACACAATCTGTTCATGTAGATATTACTGAAATAAACTGTGTTTCAATATATTCAACTGACTCATTTACATTTTTTTCCAGACTGAATACCTAATTAAATTTTTGGTTAGAATTTCTAAATATTATTTTAAAAAATGATAGCAGAAAACATTTGAATGGATCTCTTGCACAAATAAAGACAGTGTCATCCCACAGTGATTAGCTATAGCTGAACTCAGCAAATTCAGAAGTTGAACTCTTTCAATTTGAAATAGTCTATTCTATGTTAGAGTATTTGCAAAATAACATTAGTAGCAATTATGAAGAATCTCAGAGGAAATTTATTTACCCATAGGGGTTATTGAAAGCTATTGCATAGACAACGTTTCTGTGTCCCTCCAGTGAACGCAGCTCTTCTCCCGATGCTGTATCCCATAGTTTGCAGGTTCTATCATAGCTTCCAGTGATAAAGCTAAAGCAAAGAGAAATTAATTTCTGAATACAGCAAATATCTTACTGGTCCCAATGCATAGCCAAATGATTTATTTCCACAGATTTCAGTTAGCATTGTCTCAGACCCTAAATCTCCTCTTTCTTTCAAAAATACAGATTAATGACCATAGAGGCTCCTTTTCTTCTTTCTTTTTAACATATTATTCATAAAACCACCTTTTTTCTAATCTTTAATGTATTTCAACTAGAAAGCATGCTGCTGCTTTCAAGACATGAAGGAAAAAATGATAAGACATATGTCAACAGTGAAATCAATTAACATGAAAGCTACACTTTCACTACAGTGAAACTCCCAAATGAGTTTATGTCAAAGACTCATTTAGTTTTAGCAATATTTAGTTTATTGCCACAAAGATGCTTCTCTCTGTAATATGGTAATTGTCAAAAGACCATGGCTGTGGAAGAAAAAAATTACATAAATTGAATCTCACCTGCTACTTTTTTGCATCTCCCATTGGTTTTCCCACAGAGGCCTGAAATATAATCCCCAGTTATGCCTGAAGCTGCTTATAAGCAGCAGAGCTGAATTCTTCTTGCAGCAAAGATAAGAGCACTGAAGTTTCCTTACCATTTAATTTACAAGTACAAAACTTCAATTAATGATTATGTACTTTGACTTTGAAAGCAACTTACCGAGAACCAGATTTGTTAAATGCTACATTAGTCAGAGGCAATACGTGTGTTCTAAGCACCTGAAATAGAAGTGGGGGCAGTGAGAGGAAAAACATTTGATGCTAACAAAACAAACAAAATTGCTCAAAATATTCAACAGATTAATTTTTTTCTCCTCCTCCTGTTAGAGGAGAAGAAATCCCACATTAATCATCAGGTTATCACTGAAGACGTTATACAGTATTGATTTCAATTTTATACTTTACATGAATGAACTCTTTTTCCCTATGTTCCCATTTTCTTCACCTTCTCCAAGACCAGCAAAGTAACCCTAGACCAGAGCTGAATGGGCAAAACAAATGAGGAGACCATGCCTGCCGAGATCACTGATAAAAGAAATCCCAACTAATATTAAGCCTTATCCAGTGAATCAAGAAATCCAGTAAAATGGAGTATTTGAGACTTTTAGGGTATGGGATGCTTCCAGCTGGTATGTGACTTTGTTATACAAAACAGGAAGAAGAGATGTAAGCTACAGCTCTGTCCTACGAGATCATGACAAGGTGTGCAAAACCATATCAAAGATAATCAGCAAGACAAAATTCCAAGACAGAATTTCAAATTTAATGTCTGCACCTATTGTGTAGGTTATGGAGGGCACTGCTTTCTAACATTGTTTCTAAGGTCATTAATCAGACATAATAGAGGACGTGAATGATCCCATAGCCATAATAATACATACTAACGTTTATTAAACAGAGGTGAAAATAGTTTCAGATACTGCCAGTGGAAGTCACCATGCCACAATACTCTCAAAGGGAGAACAAAACCATATAATCTGGTTGGTGTTTGAATAAACTGCCTGCTGTAAAACATTGTTTGCACTTGAACAATTTGCACCTATTACAAGCTGCCCTCTCCTCAAGTCTAAAGCATAATAAAATCATAAACTGGGAAATCACAGCAACTGCTGACAGTGAAGTAAAGGGATGTTAAAAATACCCCAGTTGTTCACTAGGTCTTTTCTGTAGTGTAAGAATGAAGAAGAAACTATTTATGAACAATGAGATCTAATCACTGATATGTTACCAGAGCTTCAACTCCTTTTTCTTATCTCAAGTTTTCCCAGCTGCCTGTCTCCAAAGGGAAAATGAGAGATATATGCTCATATATCTTCTACTCAGAAGAGCAGGGACTCATCAAAATGGAAGTAACAATTGTCAAGTGAAGGACTGAGAGGGAGAGAGAAAATGTATTTTATGTTACAGAAACAGCAATTTCTGTTCTCTAGAGAAAGCAACAGAAGTTGTACTTTCAGCTACAGAAGTGGGAATGAGCAATCAAGATGTGGAAATGACAAAAATATTGTGGTTTTTAAAAACAGCCACAATATTCATCTGCACATGAGAATCAATAATTATGGAAACTTATGGAAATCTGACCCATAACATTTTTAGGACTATATGCAGGCAGCTCTGAACAACTCAAAGGTATTTTGAAATTATGAAAAAAGGGAGGAAAAAGAGATGGGTTTTTGTGTCATTTCAGATTATGAGACTAATTCTGTTCTTCCAATGCCCAGTGCTGCAGTTGCTTCATCCACTGAACTCTGAGCCAGCAAGAACTGTTTCTGCAAATGATACAATAATCAAACCCTAAGGCAATATTAGAAAAAATGTATCTCAGTTCTGCAAAACCTAAGCTACAGCTGTACCTAAGATAAAAATCTGCAAATCACTGCAGCATCCCATGCCATGTAATAGTTTAAAACCTGAGAAATTGCTATAAAAGCTTGTTTCTCTACGGGGTGCCTAACACACCACCATCACCACAATTACTGGAAATAACAAAAAGATGAGTTTATACACTTGTTTCAGATTATACTCCAGTCCACAGGAAAAAAAACATTGATTTCCAAACAATGCACACATGGAACATTTAATTGAGCAAAAAGAAAAAAAAAACCTCACTCCCACCTATCTCTTGTGTTTTATTAGTATCTCAGAAGGACCTGGTACTCATGTTTCATGTAGAAACCTTAAATTAAACTGAAACATCAAACAAGTTCTTTTCACACACTTCTAACCACTCTTGAGTGAAGGAAATAAGCCAGCACTGATTGAATTTGCCTGCCTCTATTATTTCCAAGTACAGAAGCTCAAACACAGCACTACAGCACTACACCAAACAATGAACAAATACATTATTTACACTCAAGTTTGAACAAGAATTTGAAGATCTGTCAGTCTCTGTGATGAACAAACAATTTTAAAGGCTTTTGAAAAGCAAGGCATTATCTCAGTTGAGAGCATAACTCAGAAGAGAAACTTTTCAAATTTCAGATACCTTATTACATAGCTCTGTTTTCAAGGTTAAATACATATATCTTTGCAGAATTCACCCAGATGAGTATTGTTGGTCAAAAGAACCAAAGTTATACCTAGGAACATGTAAGGGTTTTTTAGCTGAACAAACCAACCGAAAACTTCTTTTTCACTCTTAATTTAAGGTAACAGTAAACACCATAGCACTGACCAACATTCTTTACCAGCCGCACATTGCCATCTGCTGACACAATAAAGATACAACATTTAACTATGTCAGATTGCAGCATGCAATCTCCGGAAGAAAGTTTCATTTCCACAATTAAACTTATTCTCTTCTGACAGACTGAATCCTGGATTTGGATCTCTGAAAGCTCTCTCTAAACATTGTTCCTAAAAATCCTATTTGTTTGAAATAATATTTCAAGTGCTGTCTGTAACCTTAAGATCAATTTATCAATATTCAAAGATAATAGTAATGACAGAAAGTAATGAAAACCAGGATTAGTAATGACAACTTAATGTAGCATAAAACCCCATAAAATAATAGCATAAATCCCGTAATCTTCACAAAATGAAGAACAAGTAGACAATGGTTTGAAAATATTTTGGTCCTTTCCCACCAGCTAATTTACTTGGGGTCTATTTGCAAGTTTTGTTTAGATCTAACTATGAGTGTTGCTGGCCCACAAATTCTTATTTGACAAATAAAGGATTGATTTCTCTCCATCCAAAACACACCCTAATGCATAAACCTGTGTAAACAATGTCTAGGGAAAGTTACACCTCTCAGCCTTTCGGGGGAATTCCAGGCAGAAACACTCAGGCCAGACTCAGTTGCTCTAGAAGCGCAGCGGGGATCGAGAAGTGCCAAGAAATCAGTCATAGAGTCCCAGTTCAGCCCTCAGGCACAATACACAGCAGTAAAAACATACTCACAGTATCACAACTCAAAACCCCCAAAATGCCCAAAATTACATGAAAGATGCCTCTGACCTTAAAAAGAGAGAATTTGTGATTCTGTTTTTCCCCTAGCTTGTCCTGCAATCTTTGCACTAGATGTACAACATGTTCCAAGCAGGAAGCTGTGATGAGAGGTTCTCCTTTTTGAATTTCTTCTACTAAGGCTGTGACATCTGTGCTAATTATGAGAAAAGAATGAAAACCAACTCAAAAAATATCCCAAACACAAACCCACCACATTCCATGCTCTGGCAATAATTATGAATACAAACCCAAGAATATAATTTACTTGCAGAGAAACTGAAGTAAGCAATTAAATGTTATGCATTTATCTCATTCTGTAAAGGCCTAAAGAAATATGGATAAATCTTTCTTGGTTTTTATACTTCCTTCCCTCTCTTACTGAAGTTGTACAGTAAAATTCAACTTTTAAAAATTGTAGCTTGGCAAGAAATTTATCTTTTCAAATGATTTCCACAGAGGATCAGACATGGGAGATGTGTGCCCCAAACTGTCAGTTTAAATATCTGAATTAAACTGGAATTTCATTAATTCCAAACAAATTGCCCATTAAGTAGTAACAAGATAAATTATATATGCAAAGTGTTAAATTTATCTCTGTCTGTGGCTTCAGAAATCTATGGCTGTTCCTACAACTCTTAGTTGTGACCATAACTACAACAATGTGGTCCAGTCTACTGATGTCCCTGGAGCCCCCAGGGAGTGGGTCACAGCTGGTCTGTGGAACTGGATCATCTTTCCATGGCATCAGATAACTACTGATTTCTGGCCTTCTGTGAGAAACTAAGGGTTGACAATAGCCAGCAGTCAAATCACCAATACACTCTTAAAATCAGTTTAGCAAGACAGCCAAGCATTTCTATTAGTATGGAAATTATTCAAGTCTAAAGGGGATCTTCTGCATCAGTCTTCTACATGGGAGCCACGACATCCCATAAATTAGTATCCTCTCAGTGTTTATACTCCTGTTCAGTAACACCAGACAACTTATTTCTTTCACAAAGAGACTCAATAGGTTTTATCCACAGCACTATACTGGACAGTTCCAGGTAGACAAAACTTAATAATTTTTAAATTGGGATTTTTCATCTTGCATATGCAGCTTAAACTGTCCACTGACTTTGGCTTACATGCAGGGCCTCTTCCATATCAATGTAGGTATTAAGACAATCATATTACTTCATGTCTTTCTGCCTAATAAACTCCACAGATTTGGGCAACTTCATTTAATGGTAGCACTGTGTTATTTTTCTGAAGCTCTTCCTACCAGAGCTGGCTGAGTAGCATGTAGGCTCTACGTAACAGCTGACCTCAACTATGTCTAAAACGGTCAAAGAGAGTCATACGTGAACATGCTATAAAAAGGTACAGAGTGCTGTTATCTGAAATAATATCATACTTACTCAGGTCTAAGGTCAAGTAGATCTATTGATCTGGTCTTTGACTCACCACCTTCTACATATTCCAAAATAATTCCTTTAAAAACAAGTGATAAGCAGGTCATAATTAGATCCCAGGAATTTTATAATATGCACTGTAGACAGCAACACTTCCACTTTTATAGCTCCCCTGACTTCAGGAGACCTACTTCCAGTTCTTGAAACTGGAAGAAGGTTGGCTGTTCTCGCTGAGAGTAAGCATGGTGATGAATAGCTCTGATGTGCTTATATGGAAAAAGATATTAAACAACATTATATCTGAGCTATTTTCTATTCTGGAAGTGAACAAGCTCCTTTTTCCAACAACTTTTTGCATCATTTCATCACCATTAATTTCAAAGAAGCTGTCCTGAAGATACTTGCTGTAGTTTGGTGTTCCAAGAAGCCTGGAAAACATGTTTTACAAAACCCATTATATTTATTCTAGAGTTTGCAAAGGCTTGAGTGCAGTAATGCATCAAAAATCCTAACACACTTTACATTTCCAGGTTTGCTCTGCCACCTCTGTAACTTCCACTGAGCTGGAGTATTAAAATGTTTAACCACATGGCTTCCTGTTTTGAAACAACTGATAAAGGGCTCAGCTGCTCCTTGATTTTCTGTGGGAAAAGATAATTTAGATGAACTTCTGTGGCATTCCGCATTTTACGAAGTTCATAGGAAAAGTATTTAATTTGAAAGGAGGATCTGTTTTTCCAATACTCTTCCCGAGCTGGCCATCTCCAGCTTGTTTCACTTCTGAAATTTCATTGAGTCACCTGAGTACAGGATAAACCATGACAGTGTGGCAGCACTGCTTTTCAAAGCATGGCTCTGCCCCAACACCACCTTGTCAGCCAGACCCTGGCACTGAGCGCCACGTCCAATCCTTCCTTAAACTCCTGCAAGGACGGTGACTCCACCACCTCCCTGGGCAGCCCCTTCCAACCTCTGATCACCGTTTTTGTGTACAATTTGTTCCTAATATCCAATCTAAACCTCCCCTGGCACAGCTAAAGACTATGTCCTCTCATCCGCTCTCTGGCTGCCTGGGAAAAGAGACCGACCCTCACCTGGTTCCAACCTCCTTTCAGGTAGCTGTAGAGAGTGGCAACTTTTTTTTGCTAAACAGCAATTTAAAAACACAAATACACAAGTACATTTTTTTGGTGTCAGCTACAGTCACTGAACTCCTTACTGCGATGTGAGTACGACTGCCTTGACTTTGCAGTAAGTCCCTAATTACAGCCGCGACGGGCGATGAGCTGCTTCCAGCTGCAGCCTCTCACCCACGCCCCGGGACAAACCACCGGCACCTCCGCTCCGCAGGTGCGCGAGGGACCCGCGCGGCCGCGCCCGGCCCCTGCCGGTGTGAGCGGACCC